>JAYESA010000008.1:86741515-87163931 GCA_036927795.1 Iris macrosiphon
ATCATCAAACACTTAGTGTGCTGAAATTGGATTCCACATAATTACTCATGAATACCCAAAACTAAAACCCTATAATCAAAAATCAAATATCCATAGGTTTATGATGCAAACATGCAAGAATACATATCCCCTATAATTAGGGCTACAAAAATTTGGGGGGAAATCATCATTGGATCACCAAACCCTAAAATCACCTATGAATACATGGAAAAAACCTCATACAACCGAAGGAGTCATTCCTAAATTCAAATGGTGGGCTCCTAATGGCCAAACAACAATTAAAATAGAATTAAATAAGATTTTAATTCAGGATTCTCACCTATTGGGAGATGGATTCCTAATATAGCTCCTCTTTCTTCAAGCCTCCTTAGTCCAAGCTCCTAGATCTTTCTTGATGGAGAAGGAATGAGGGTTTCTAGGGCTAGAAATCCTAAAATTTGAGGAAGAGAAATAGATTTCTAAGTGGAGGCTATATTTAGGGTTTTCTTCATGAATGAAGAAGCTTGAGGGAGGCTCCCTCTTATTATATAGGACTAGGGTTAAGGGTTAGGGGCCTTCTAATGCCAAGAGTCTATTTTGCCCTTCATGACTTGTCATGAAGAACTTAAAATAAAAAGGGGTTTAGTCATATATTGAGGGTTTAACTAAATGCTAATTTAATAAATAGGGATTTGTCAAAAGGTTTAATCTAGAGGATTCTTAGGTCTAGCCCCATTAACCTATGCATTAAAAACTCAACAATTTATATAATAAACATATCATTATATTAATACAATAAATTTATATGGCAATTTACAATAAATGCCCCTAATCTAGAAATGTGGTAGTGACAAGTCTACCCTCCTAAAAAGAATCATCCTCGAAATTGAATTGAACTAGAACAAGAACAAAATCAGACAAAGAATTATACCTGCAAAGTCTCGAAGAGATACAGGTACTGCTCGTGCATTTCATCCTCTCTCTCCCAGATCGACTCGCCTGGAGAGTGATGTCTCCATGCAACACAAACCAAAGAATAGTCTGGTTTCGCAATACCTTCTCTCTGTGATCCAAGATCTCTACGGGCTGCTCAGGATAGCTGAGAGTCGGACCAATCTCGATCTCCGAGTGATCTAGTATGTGACTAAGGTCTGCCATGTACCGTCTCAGCTGTGACACGTGGAACACGTCATGTACTCCCTCTAGTACAGGTGGCAAGTCTAGTCTATAGGCCACTGCAACCGACCCCTCGCAAGAATACCGAAAGGTCCGATGTAGCGTGTAGACTAAGCTTCCTGTCTCACCAAAACGAATCGTACCCACGTGTCGGAAAAATCCGTAGGAATACCAAATCGCCAACCTAGAACAAAACAGTCTTAACACGCAGTCTAAAATGAAAACAATCACATGACAAAAAATAACAAACCAACTAACAACCTATACCTGAAACCTCTAGGTGTCTACTGTGGACTGTCCGCCCAATGCCTGCTGTCCTACGTCTACGCTACCGCAGTCTGTCTCTGATAAGTTTTACCTTTTTTTGCTGCGTCCACAACCATTTCTGGTCCTAAAAAGGCTCTCTCTCCGACGTTATCCCAAGATAACGGTGTACGATAACCTTCGTCCATATAAAAGCCTCGAATGGCGACATCTCAATGCTGGCCTGGTAGCTGTTGTTATAAGCAAACTCTCTACCAGGTGTAGATGATCCTCCCAAGAACCTTCGAGATCTAGAACGCAAGTGCGTAGCATATCCTCGAGAGTCTGAATAGTCCTTTTCAAACTGCCCGTCTGTCTGTGGATGGTATGCGGTACTGAACTTAAGCTGAGTGCCCAAGCTAGGCTGCAGACTCCTCCAGAAGTGGGAAGTGAAATGACTATCCCGATCTGAGACGATGCTCAAAGAAATCCCATGTAATCTGACAATCTACCGTACGTACATCTCTGTTAGCCTCTCTGTCGATTGTTACCCACCTTGAAGGGTAAGAAGTGGGCTGATTTGGTCAACCTATCCACGATGACCCAAATCCCATCCTTTCCTCCTGGAGAACGCGGAAGCCCTAAAATGAAATCTATGGTCACGTGCTCCCACTTCCACTCTGGGATAGGTAAGGGCTGAAGCAATCCACCTGGCCTCTGCCGATCCGCCTTTTACCTAGCTGGCACACTAGACAATGGGATACGAAGCGTGCTACTCGCGCTTCATACCTACCACCATACGTGCTCCCTCAAGTCTCGATACATCTTTTTGGCTCCGGGATGCATCGAGTACTGAAGAGCGGTGTGCCTCCTGCAAAACCTTCTCATGCAGCTCCCCGCTCGGCACACATATCCTCGTGCCATGCCGTAAAGACCCATCATCCGCAATAGTAAAGTCGTCTGACAATCCTGTCCGAACCTGTGCTCTGATACTCCTCAGAGTCTCATCATCATATTGTGCCAGCTCTGATTCTGTCCATCAGTTCAGACTGTATCTGCAATCCCCACATCTGAATCTCGATACCGGGAACTAGTACCCAATTCCTAAGCTTTCCAGATCAGCCAACAAATGTCTATCTGTCGTCAAGTACATAGCCATCGGATACCTACTCAAGGCATCGGCGACTATGTTGGCCTTTCCTGGATGGTACTGTAATGAGATGTCGAAGTCCTTTATCAACTCCAACCACCTCCTCTGCCTCATGTTCATCTCCTTCTGTTTGAATATGTACTTCAAGCTCTTATGGTTAGTGAAGATCTCTACGCGCTCTTCGTACAGATAGTATTTCCATAGCTTTAGAGCGAAGATAACCGCTGCCAACTCCAAATCGTGGGTGGGGTAGTTCTTTTCATGAGGGCGTAATTGCCTGGAAGCATAGGCAATTACCTTCCCGTGCTGCTGAAGAACGCAACCCAAACCCTTTCCTAAAGCATCACTGTAGATAGTGAATCCACCTATCCCTGATGGCAACGTCAAAACTGGAGCTGTCGTCAATCTCTTCTTCAGCTCATCAAATGCGGCCTGGCAATCATCCGTCCAGACAAAATCCATATCTTTCCTGGTCAGCCTAGTTATTGGCGCTGCAATCCTTAAGAACTCTTATATAAACCTCCTATAGTATCCTGCTAGCTCGAGAAAACTCCTGATCTCAGCTACCGAACTAGGGGTAGCCCACAACTCTACTGCCTTGATCTTCTTTGGGTTAACTGAGATTTCGTCACCCGTCACCACATGCCCAAGAAATTCAACCTTGTCAAGGAAGAATTCGTACTTTGAAAGTTTCCCGTATAGCTTCTCTTTCCTGAGAGTCTCTAAGATCATCCTCTGGTGCTCTTCGTGCTCCTCTAGGGTCTTGGAATACACAAGAATGTCGTCGATGAACACCACTATGAACTTGTAAAGGTACTGGTGGAACACCTTGTTCATCAAGTTCATGAATACTGTCGGTGCATTGGTTAAACCAAACGGCATTACCATAAACTCAAATTGGCCATATCTGGTCTGAAAGGCTATCTTCGGTGTGTCTTCTCTCTTCACCTTCACCTGGTGATAGACTGACCTCAAGTCTATCTTTGAAAATACCTTTGCCCCGCTCAACTGATCGAAAAGATCATCTATCCTTGGCAGCGGATATTTGTTCTTGATAGTGAGGTTGTTCAGAGCCCTATCATCGATGCACATGCGCACCATGTCATCCTTCTTCGGTACGAACAATACCGGAGCTCCCGATGGTGATGAACTGAATTTGATGAAGCCTTTGTCCTGCAGCTCCTCAACCTGCTTCTTCAGTTCTGCTAGCTCGCGGTTGTTGACTCTATAGATGTGTTATGAAATGGGCTTCGCTCCTGGCACCAAATCTATAAAGAATTCAATATCTCTGTCTGGCGGCAAGCTTGGCAACTCCTCTGGAAATACATCCAGGAACTCCGCTATCAGAGGATGTGGCAACTCCTCTTCTTCCATCCTGGCTCCACAAAAAGTGCTTATGTTCTGCTCCGCTGCTCCTCTGGCGACCTCGAACTCCGGCTCTCCTGGTGGTCGAAATAATACTCTACCTCCATGATAATCTATAGTAGCATGGTGCCTACTCAAACAGTCCATTCCGAGTACAATATCGTATCCCGGAAGTGGCATAACGAGTAAGCACACGCTCAACTCTCGGCCTCCCAATGATTCTCTCCGGTCCTTGCAATAATCACGGACTAGGATAATGCCTCCGCCAGTCGTGATCTTGCAAGTCCTATCTAATGGTTCTGCCTCTAAATAATGCTTAAGATCATAAGATACAGACAAGAAACTATAGGAAGCGCCAGAATCGAATAATGCAAATGCTGGAATGGAATCGAGAAGAACTGAACCTGTAATCACGTCTCCGGCTGGCTCGGCCTCCTCGACCGTCATGGCATATGCTCGTCCCTGGGGTGCACGTCTCTGCTGCTGCTGGTGCTGAGCAAACCTCTGCTGCTGCGGTGGAAGTGGAGGTCCCCTCTGTAGGCCTCCTGGTATAGTAGGTACCCTGGCTGGTCCCCTCTGAGCGGCTGCTCCACCCTGACCTGGACGAGTCTGAATAGATGGACAATCCCTCAGCTGATGTGCTGATGATCCACAGGACAAGTATGTACCCAACCTCTTCCTGCAGATGTCTCTAGTGTGTCCTGCCTTCCCGCAGTACGCACACTGGACAGCGAGCTGAGTCTGTCTCTGTAGCTGCTGCTGCTGGGTGTGTCCTTGGGCTGGTGTCTGATACTGCTGATGCTGCTGCTACTGGTACGGCCTCTGTTGTTGCTAAAAGTATGGACGCTTGCCCGGTCCTGCAATATCGCTCGCTCCTCCTAAAGTGTCGCATCCTCTCTTGGGCCTGAGGTCTAAGTCATCCTCAGCAATCTGGGCATCTATCAAAATGCCCTCAAAAGTGGTAGTGCGACGTCCCAAAGTGCGAGACTTGATCTCTCTTGTCATCCCTTTTCTGAACTTTTGGGCCCTATCTCCTGGATCTCGAATCATCGATGGTGCAAAATAACTCAGGCGGCAAAACTCCGCGGCATACTCATCGACTGACATGCTTCCTTGGACCAAGTTATGGAACTGAATCTCCAAGGCTCCCAGGGCAACATCAGGAAAGAACTTCTCCTTGAAGAGCTCCTTGAAGGCCTCCCAAGTAAGTCCCCCAACAATGAGTCTTGGCTCAGTGCAAAACAACGTCAGCGTGATGTCAAACATCTGACTGCCGGCGGCCTCGATCTGAAGAATCTCTGGAAGCTGCGCCAAGCGCAAGTTCCTCTTTATATCCTCTAGCCAATCATCGGCGTAGAGTATCCCCTCAGTACCCTTGAACTCCCAAGGCATCATCCTCTTGAAGTCCACGATAGTACCCGGCCTCTGGTGGTGCTGGTCAGGATGTTGCTGCTGCTGTGCAACTCTCTCCACAGCCTGGAGAGCCACCTGATGAGCATTCTCCATGCTCTCCCTCATCAGCTCGGTCTGTGCCTGGTGCACCTCCACCTGCACCCTCTGAGCCTCAGCTTGGACTCGCTGGGCCTCCATTGACGTCCTCTGAGCATCAACCAAGCCCTGGATCAATGTGAACATCTGTGCCCCATAACGGGCACACCTCCGAAAAATGGAGTAGGTGATGGTGGTAGAGGCTCCGTCACAGCTGTGGCAACCCTCAGAACAGGTGGGGGAGGAGGACCCCCAAAAAGTGTAGATACTCCCACATGCACAGGAGATGTAGGAGGAACTACAGATATCTTTCCAACAGGTTGAGAGGTGGCAGACCTCTCTAAAGCTGCTGCTCCCAGTCTCAAGGACCTAGTCTTCGGCGACATCCTGAAGACAGATTAAAAAGAATCAATTAAGGTAATAGACACGATATCATCAAGGAAGGACAGTAAAAATTCTAAGGGAAGTAATCATACATAATAGCATTATAAGGATCAGAAATTCCTAATTATGATTGAGCATATTCTCGGCCTAAATCCTCTTTTCCTAAAGCAGGCTCGTAGCAATACTCTAAACGAGCACCACTATGATATCGCTCTAAATACGAATCTAGACCTGCATGGGCCACCACTAAAAATGTATCACGGCCCGCACCCAGAAATTGGGCATGAGCCGTGGGTACGTCCAGCCTACGTCGCAGCATCGGCGGTAGAACGATATCTAGGTCTCAAGACTATCAAACATAACTCATAACCTGTCAATGATCTCAACTCCATAGGGAGGACAATGATAATACATTAATCAACAATTTAATATATACTCAATCACAAAGACTATTGGAAAATAAATGGTATGATGAGATATAAGGATAAAGAGTACTGACATAAGTCAAGCACAAATATAAATACAACACAAGTCTAGAGTCTAGTTATCCACATAAAGTATCAACAAAAATATACAACCCAAGTCTCAGTTTTAGAACAATGATACATAAATATGACAGTCTAAATGCCTGTAGGTGGTGTCTCCTCTAAGGTGGGGAATTCCTCTATGATTTCTGGTACAAAATCTCCCTCTGCTCCCGGGTCATAGTGGGTAGGACAGAAGTCCTCCAAGTCCTCTGAAAAATATTATCCAGTCAGGATTGGAGCGAAGAACAAGCACTAAACAGCAGTTTCATTTATATTGACAAAACTATAAAAACAGTGTAAGGAAATACAAGATGAAAGTAATATTGAAAATATGGAATACTAGAGAATATGTAATAAGCAATGGAACATCTAGCAATGAATAAAAATATAAGTGAATGCTAGAACAAGTGAACAAAAATAAAGAATAAAATATCTGGCTATGTGTTTGAAATATCAGTTTATTACATGATCGACATGGGACGAGATCAGGCTTGTTATATATGGTTGGCTATGATACATGTGAGGTCAGGCTAACCATCTGGTTAGCTATAATACAAGCAATAGTCAGGCTAATCATATATAATAGGCTATGAGGCATGTAAATGGTCAGGCTGCACCCAACGTGATGTGTGGGGTGAGCTATGATACATGTAAGGTGGGGTATGATCACATAATCTACTAATATTTCTCCATCCCCAGCTAGCACGATAGATTCCAATCACAAATCCTCATGACAGGTATCTATGATGCTAACCCGTGTATCCACAGTGTCAGAATCAAGTATACTCTACAACTAGAATTATAGAATTAATCAACAAGAATGAAAACTGTCAGAGAATATACTCGCCTGTGGTCCTAAGGAAGGTGCGAGGATCGATGTCCAAGATGGGATCACAGAGACCTAGATATCAAAATATTAAAGTAAAAAGATGACCTAAAGTAATAAACAGGTTTAACTAGCTCCATGTTAGACTTATAGGTCCAATCTAGGTCAATACCAGGGTTAACTAGGCTCGAACCCAAGTTATTCTAGCTAATATAAATTAAAATAGCAAATATAGATACCATGTATCATATAATTTATATATAGAGTTATATACATATAAATACAATGGTTATCTATTCAGTATCACAATCCTACACTAAAACCTTACCCAATATCCAACTCTAATACCCATCTTGATATCATAACTCAAGATACCAACTAACATCCTGATACCCAAATCGTTTACCTACACCATGTCCATCACCTTACTCAACTGATGACTGAATCTACACACCCAAAAGCTCACACAAAATCTTAGATTCCTTACCCCTGATACACTGACAGACTGATACCCATATCATTTACCTACACCACGCAACTTGCTGGGAGTACAGCTACTACTGTGGTCTGGGTACACCCTTTCCCTCTTGCAAGGCTCTCCCCTAATAACCTACTGCAGTATACACAGGTAGGCAGACACCAAATATGATGTATTAACCCTAGTTAAAGTGATAGCAGCAGGAAATCCAGCAGCTATCTGAACTTCCAGATACCCAAATCGTGTACCTACACCATGTCCATCACCTTACTCAACTGACTGAACCTGGGAGCCCCATATATGCAGGCACTGCCCTTGTATCCCTTGCCTCAGGTAACAACCTCCCCTCCTCTCTACTACTAACACCACTATACTTACTAGAGTATAGACTGATACCAACTCCTATGTCAACCCTTATACACTTAATACACCAAAAACTCACTGAGACATTCTGTCCTACTGATACATAGTTTAACTGCTGAATGATAACTGATAAGTCATAGGACTCATAACTCATAAGGCAGTATCAGAGCTCAGAAGTAGCCAAGTATCCAAGTAGCCAAGGTTCAGTTTTGAATAAAATTGACACTGTGAAATCTTTTCACAGTTTACTTCCTTGGTGCACTAATACTAAATACTAACAACTTACACACTACTCTCACAACCTACTGCTACTGCAAAACTGAATTGACACTGTGTGCGCATTGAGACACAGTGACACTTCTCCTCTCACACTACACTCCACTGAGACACCCTATCATACTACCACTAATACTGAACACACTACCATAGTCAGGTAACCAGAACTTATTGATGCACTAGAGCACAGGCACTCAGATGTGCACGGTCAGGCACATAATATAGCTTAAGACTTGGAAATGCAGGCAAGCCTTGCTACACTACAGTGAGCCTAGGAACTCGACTACACAATGCCTATTGCAAAGTCCTGCATAGCTCACTAACACTCACTACACCTCTCACTCACTGAGGCACAGTTCACACACTATGAACCTGAGTCCAACATGTTGATACACAGTATAAGCCAATCCATATAGGTAGGTGATCACTCACTAAACTCAAACTAATGCACACTTAAAAGACTGAAACTACTTATACTCTAACAATAGAACACAGGGACCTAACTCACAGTTCAACTCTGTGCACCACAGTCTACTGATGCACAGCTTGCCTCACAGTCCAAATACTTACTCACCAGCAACATGAAGCACACCTACCAATTGATACATATATTGCACATACATAACATAGATGAACTGATACTCAGTATCAGGAACCCACTGAAACGCAATCCCACATATATGCTCATATAAAAACCTAGCTAGACTCACTGAAACCTGATCGACATACACATTGAAACTGGAACTGACTGCTCGTACACACTGATACATGATACACTGGGTCACATCCCTGCACATTACCATGTGAGGAACCCGATACTCTCTCAATGTAGATACCTCTGCTCAGCAGTGGATACCCGACTCAAACCCCCCCAGGCTGTGCTTCTCATATTACAATATTAACACACACACCACATCACACACCAGTGCACTTAAAATCCTGACTCCACAGTGAACTTCCCTATGGTGTATTCCCCTCTCCAAAGTCACATCAACAGATCAATAAACATATATATATATATATATATATATATATATATATATATATATATATATATATATATATATATACATCAAAATATGTAAGATTTGAATAGATTAAATAGGTATTCACCCTACTAAACATATCATCAAACACTTAATGTGCTGAAATCGGATTCCACATAATTACTCATGAATACCCAAAACTAAAACCCTAAATCAAAATCAAATCCATAGGTATATGATGCAAACATGCAAGAATACATATCCCTATAATTAGGGCTACGAAAATTGGGGAAAAATCATCATTGGATCACTAAACCCTAAAATTACCTATGACTCCATGGAAAAAATCTCATGCAACCCAAGGAGTCATTCCTAATTCAAATGGTGGGCTCCTAATGGCCAAATGACAGTTAAATGAGAATTAAATGAGGTTTTAATTTGGATTCTCACCTATTGGGAGATGGATTCCCAATGTAGCTCCTCTTTCTTCAAGCCTCCTTGGTCCAAGCTCCTAGATCTCTCTTGATGGAGAAGGAATGAGGGTTTCTAGGGCTAGAAATCCTGAAATTTGAGGAAGGGGAAATGGATTTCTAAATGGAGGCTATATTTAGGATTTTTTTTATGAATGAAAAAGCTTGAGGGAGGCTCCCTATCATTATATAGGACTAGGGTTAGGGCTTCTAATGCCAAGAGTCTATTTTGCCCTTCATGACTTGTTATGAAGAACTTAAAATAAAAAAGGGTTTAGTCCAACATTGAGGGTTTAACTAAATGCTAATTTTATAAATAGGGATTTGTCAAAAGGTTTAATCTAGAAGATTCTTAGGTCTAGCCCATTAACCTATGCATTAAAAAACTCAGCAATTTATATAATAATCATATCATTATATTAACACAATAAATTAATATTGTAATTTACAATAATGTTCTAATCTAGAAATATGGTAGTTAGTGACAATTAGATTCGCAGTTCGCCGGAAGCTTAGTCCACGATACCTAGGTCCGTTCAATATTCTCGAGTGGGTAGGGAATATTGCTTATCGTCTTTCCATTCCTTCTTTGCTACGAGAGGTACACGATATATTTTATGTGTCTCAGTTGTGTAGGTTTGTTCCGGATCTGAATCATATCCTTGATCACTCTGAATTAGTCGTTGATACTGACTTATCTTATGAGGAGTAACCCGTATCCAAATTGGACCTAAGGGAGAAGATGCTCAAGAACTGAACTATTTCACTTGTCTGGGTTTCCTGGGTCATCACTCTCTAAGGGAATCGATGTGGGAGTTCGAGGAAGATATTCGATCTTGGTACCCACACCTGTTTGATTTGGAAGGTATATTCTTTCTTACTCCTTCATATCTCAAATTCTATGATCAGGTGATCACCTGTGTGTTGTGGTGGTATTGCTTGCATATGTAGTTGCTAGTAAATTTGTATCGTACTTGTCCTGACTTCTCTAGCTATTACTTGGATTCAAATTTCGATGACAAAATTTTTCTAAGGTAGAGATATATATATATATCGTTCCCGATATACGTATTTGGAACATATTAGTTTTCCTTCTTATATTACTAATTTTTTGTATGGTAATTAGGTTACATGTCATGGAGACTAGACCTATTCTTCGATTCAATTAGACTCATGGTTTAATGTTGGGTTGGTTTGGTCATGAGTGGACCCATGGTCTAAACCTCAACCTTAGAATATATAAGTTAACTTCTTTCTCTCTCTTCCCTCATTCTCTCATTTTTTTCCTCCTTCCTTCATTTAGGCAATTACACCTTGCACTACATGGAGAAACCTCTTAATTTTGATTCTTGTTCTTTTCTTGTATTTTATTAGTCTAATATGTGTGCAATATGATTCTAAATACTTTTAATACTCAGAGTTTTCAGTTTTTATAGGTGGAATTGAGTAGATCTGCATTTCTAACTTGGAGTTTTTATGGGTTTTATGAGTTTTTCTTGGTTTTGATCTATTAAACATATATTTTTTAAACTAATTTTTTCTACATGATAGAGCTTTCAATTTCAAGCATTTTAGTTTTGGTTTTGGTTTTGGTTTTGGTTTTGGTTCACTCGATTTGGACTTAAAATGAGGATTTTATGGACAAAACAAAATTTTAGTTTTTGGAGCTTTCACCATGGCCGAACCTTGCTGTTTGGGAAAGACGAAGTCTTCTTGCGGCCAGCGAGTTATGCGGATGAGAGTGTTATACGACCTGAGAGGGCTATGCGGCCTGAGCTTTTATCGCATACTGACCAGCATGCGCCCAGCTTGTTGGACACATGACTGCCATCACACATGTGTTCTGGAGCTAATCCTTGAACTCCTTGTGTTTTTACTTGCTGAACGAATGAGAAATTTGCTAAGTCCAAAAGGGCAACATGGGGCCGAGTGTCATATGCGACAAGCAGAGTATGTGGCCACTTTCCTTTGGACGCATGACTCTGATTGTTTGGCACATCTTTTTATGGTTTTGCCTTTTCTCTCTGACACTTTATGGCTTGTCACATCTATCACTTCAATCACTTTTCTCTGAAATACATCACTTTCATACTTGTTCCAAGAGAGTGGACTTTGGTCCGGAGCATGCGGCTTGGAGGAGCATACGGCCTGAGGTAACATGCGGCCTGGAGTCATATGCGGCCTGGAGTAGTATACGGCCTGGGGTAGCATACGATCGACAGTCCATGCGGCAACCGTCTCATACGCCAAGTTGTGCATGCGGCTTAGCCATTTTATTTGGAATGTTTATTTGTTCTAAGTGGTTGGTCCTGACGATTGCTTGTGATTAATCCGAAGGAAGAATGGACTTAGTAACCCAACCTTGTGCTAGATATTACCATGTGCTAGGATTGACTATGTCATAAGCGACTAACTAGCTATGTGCATAACATGATCTATGTGTTCCAATGTGATAAGGCTCATATGGCTTCGACCCGATTTCTTATATATGTACTAATATAATTACTATATGCTATGTGTACATGTGTTATAAATGTGCACTGAGGTATGACATAACTTACTACGTGCTATGAGATAACATATTTTGGGTTATACATCGAGAATACCTCATATACTATGCGACATGTGATATATTATTATATTATTTTTCCAGCACGGGCATGGTATGTGGATCAACTACAAAAGCGTGGCTAGGACTTGTTGTTTGTTGCATCACGCTCGGGTGAATCTAATTTGAGCTATCAAGTAACAAAGTGGGCTTGTATCTAGCGTGGACCGTACTACGGTACGACATATAGGAGGATTAATCATGTGATCATGCCATGGGATTTCTAACATAACCATAGGGCTAATTTAGGCAACTAAAATTGGTAGAGCATTGGGAGGGATAAAATCTTGAGATCATGGACATTAGCCACCTCAGACAAATGTCATGACGTGCAAGGCTGACCCCTATGGATATTAGTCACGTCCGCACTAGTGGATGGCAATATCCGAATACTTATATTGTACATGCGTTCTATGTGATCTAGCATGGTAGCCTTATAAGGGACGGGTGCATAATATACAAGTGCTATATGATTTCTATGGCTTGGTTAGCCCCGGTAAACAACTCACGATCTGAGGATTTCTCTCATGCATCTAATCTGAGATAACTCAGACTCCACAGTAGCAAGTCGTACAATTGATTGGCCGTTATATAACGGGACTTGGTTGTGATTTTATTATTCTATTAGTATTTTAGGGACATGGATTATCATAGTGTGATGGTTCAACCCTTGTCCTTGTTTGGTTGTAGTGTTGGGCTATTGTGCTAAGATAAACTATGAAACGAAACCACGATGCAGAACCTATATTATACCTATCTATTTCTATGGGTTTTGTTTCTCCATTTCGTGCTTCCTTTATGGTACTTGCTATTTGGGGTCTAACCCCATTGGTTTTGCATGTCCAGGTTTTGAGCCAGTTTTAGAGGATCAAGCTTATTTTCCCCTTCCTTATGGCGCGCACCAGGCGGATGGTCGATGAAGGGCATGAGTGGGTTTCTTCTTCCTTGCTCGTTATTATATGTTTTACTCTTTTGGCCGTTTAGCCATCGGCACCTGTTAGACGACAAGTCTAGACATTTAGTTTTCTTAACATGATTGTAACAAATCAGACTGCAGCTGATCATGGTCATGTACTTTTGCTACTCTACCAGCTTTTTATTTTGCATAACTGGTTTCCAGAATATTGTGGCAAGGTATTTGGGATGCCTTACTTCCTTACTTTATATGTTCTATGTTTACTGTTCTTATTTGACTGGTGCTGGAGGTTGTGGAAGCTCCTCTGAAACGACGAGGTCCTCTGAACTAGAGGTAGAGCATACCCGAAAGCTGCTGAAGCCCCCTCCTGAACTGGTGAGGCAATCCTCTGAGCTGGTGAAGGTGGAGTAGTAGCTGCTGTTGTCCTCCTCTGAGGTGGATAAGTAATCGACCTCGCTGAAACTGCTCTAGAGCACTGGGATCTGGTCTTCGGCGGCATCCTGGAGATAGATCAAAACAAAGGAATCAATAGTGTGCAAGATACAATATCATCAAAGAAGGAAAATATTATTCAAAGAAAACAAATATTCAGATTGATATGGATAGCAAATTCAATATATTAGAATTATTCCTAGTTGTGATTGAGTATTCTCTTATCTTATATCCTAAGTCATATATCCTATAGGAGGCTTGTAGTAATACTCCAAGTCTGAGCACTACTACCTTGACCTGCATGGGCCACCATAAAAATATGTCACAACCCGCACCCGGTGTAAGGGCACGAGTACGCGGGTATGTCCAGCCTACACCACAGTTTCGACGGTAGAACGTTGTCTAGGTCAACAATGCTATCTATGTATCACACAGACACACACACACACACAATATATATATATATATATATATATATATATATATATATATATATATATATATATATAATGTACCTGTTAAGATATCTTAACTCCAAATTGAGGACAATATAAATATAAAAATCAATACTCAATCATAATATAAAACTATAAGAAGATAAAGGCACGATATAGAATAAAAGAAAAGAGTCACAAAGTATCAAATACAATCCACATCCAAGTCTATAGTCTAAACACAATAGTCTCAACATCATATACATGCCAAATGTCTAACTGAGACATATACAATATCATAATGAAATAGCTAAGTCTCCTCAGTGATTGGTACTACATCCTTATGCTCAAAGGGAGCAACCTCAGACGGCTCACCATCCTGTGGCCCATAATAAGTGGAAAACCACTCCTCTAAATAATCATCTAAAAATATATATCCAATCAGGATTGGAGCAAAGTACAAACTCTGAAAGTAGTTCCAAATACATGGTAGAGAATATATGACAAGTAATAGAAAATGATACAAGATGCACAAGTAACTAGGAAATAGAAATATAGCTGAAACAGGCAGATAAATACATTAGGAACTGGAAAGGTAAATACAGGCAATATGGAATGTACATAACGAAAGAACGAAACGTAAATACAGGCAATATGGAAAGGTAAATACAGGCAATATGGAATGTAGGTAAGAGAAACTAGAATACTAGCTAAGTGCCTGTTTGTGGTATTAAACGAAAGAACGAAATATATATAATACGAGGTTTGCACAAAACCCGCTTTCTTTGGTCTACAAACAAACTTGTACAATTTGATCCTATACGTGGATGTGGGAGTATAATTTATTTAATCTGGGTAGATGATTGCTATAGGTGTCTGATCTGCAGTCGATCACTTTAGACCTTGGACTACACGATGGTGAAGAAGTGCCGTAGAAGACGGAAAGCAGCTTCGTAGGTGGCGAAAGAGGATGGATGCACGATGCCAATGTCGTCGATCGCTACTCTTTGCCTGAGCTCTTGATGCTTCTCTCTCTCTCTCTCTCAAAGGCTCTTCGATCTCTCCTCAATCTCCAATATTTCGACCCGTGGTTCAATCTCTTTGGAGGTTCGACCTTGTTTGATCTTCTTTCAAAGCTTCGGCCTTGTTCGATTTTTAAAGTCTCGACCTGTTCCTCTGTTGATAGAGGTCTCTATTTATAGAGTTTTGGTGACAGTGACCACTCAATCGGTGTAGAAACTGAGTAGTGGAAAGTACAGCACCATTTTACACAATGGTTAAAATAACCAAAGCCTACGTATAGATGACCTTTTGAATGAGCGTGTGACGTGGGTCCAACTAAGGGACAGAACGCGTATAATCGCTACGAAGATCACGACGTAGAAGCCACGTAGGTAGGTATCCCTCGTGTAGAAGAGGTTGGCGTAGAAGCCAATGTCTGTCACCATGGTATAGAAGCCAAGTAGGCATAGAAGCCGAGTAGGCGTAGAAGCCTGATGGCATAGAAGCCAAATAAGCACAGAAGGCCGAATGAGCATAGAAGCCGAACGAGTATAGAAGCTGAATGGGCGTAGAAGCCGAGGTGATGTGGACTTCTTTAGCCGAAATCACGGCTCTTGGAGATATAATCAAATCTCTCGCATTAAATGCAGAGATCCGCCATCATCATTAATTGCCGAGGCGTGTTCCGAAGGCCTGCCACCGTTCTGAGCATTCGGTGCATAGACGTGCCTCGAGCCCTGTACGAAGAGCAGCTTTTGACGTGGCAGTCTGTTTGTCTTCCGCGGAGCGTAAACAGTTCACGTTTGCCTATGTAAAACAAGGCAGCGTATCCCCTTGTATGCGTAAAAGCAGTCTCCGCTGAGGGGATGTCAGTAAACGATGGTTCGGTGATATTTAATCAAATTCTCTGCATTAAATGCAGAGATCCGCCATCATACTGTGGGGTGCGTCACGAGTAGTCTGCCATCTTTCCAGCCGTCGTCTGGGTAATCGTGCAGCACTTTTTGTCAGGAGTCAGATGTCAGGTTCACTGTGTGACTTGATAGGTTCATTTCGGGGAAGACGAAGCATTCCTCGTACGCTTTTACGCTGCCATAAAAGCGGATGAGTTTTACGCCATGGAGGCGATGAAGCACCCCGTCTACGCTGAAGCGGCCTGGATATACTACATTTACGCAGATGGTCCCATCATATTTTATGCCGTGCTCAGCGAAAAAGTTTCGTTGCACTCTTGATGGCCCTGGGGTCCCCTGCTTTACGCTGCCCTATATCACCATGTTGCGTAGAGCTATCCAGCGTATTTTTCATGCTTCTATAAGACCCCCTTCAAAGCTTTCAAATTTCTTCGAAATTTGGAATGCTTTGAATGAAGCATGAACCGCTCCTCGTAACTCAAAACGTTTCTGAATGGAGCGTTGAAACAGTCGATGCTGACTTTATGGTGGATTTATTGGGGACCGGTGTGACCTCTCTCGCCTATAAAAGGCCGAGGAGTTTAACCTGTTCTTCCCGCATTCCTTTCGCCACACTAGGATGATCGTCGGAGTATGTCAAGTCGATCTGAGGAAGAAGAAGACCATGTTCTTCCAACATGTAGGGAGCCAAAAAAGACGGCATCTTCGAGCAAGTCTCATCTGCAACGATAGATCATGGAAGGATATCATAGCCTCCTTTGCTCGGGATAATCAGCAACTTTGTATGGCGGTTCTCCGGGAGAGGGGAAGGGTCGTATTAGACCACACAGCTTGCAAGCTGCATATTTTCTCCTGAGACTTTCGCGGACGAGAGAAGACAAACTGTAACTGTCGTCCTCGATCAAGTTGGGTTAAAGAAGCCTCAACTGGATCTGACATGGCATATGGAGGATGGGCCCTGAAGAAGTTCAGGTAGGCCCAGTGTTGTATCCTTCCGCCAGCAATCATCTTCTTGTTCATGGCTGTGGAAGTCGATGAACTGTCATGGAAGAAGAGGAAGACCTTCACCGATGCGAGAACCTGTCAGAACAGATTCTGGGGTGGCCTTCCGACGACAACGAGAAAAATCCTTTTTTTTAGATGGGATTTCTCTCATATGTAATCATGAGAAATGAAGAAAAACCCTTGTAGATTGGATTTCCTTCATATGTAATCATGATTTTAATCTTTAATAAAGTCGTCTTTCTTCCGTGCATATGATCATCTTGCCATACTTTGTTGCTGTGAAGTCTGAATATGTGTAGCTTCGACACGTCTGATTCTTTATGTCGACTCTGTTTAAAAAGAGTGTTGGGTCCTGTCCTATCTCTTATGCATAACTAGGGATGCGTAGAAAGCCGCTTTAGCATTCGAGTGTTCGAACTGTCCTGCTGTTTTTAGGAGTGAGGAACCGCATAGAATTCTGAACTGCTGCTTCTGATGAACAGAATTTCTTTGTTCAGACATCATCTTCAAGAATAATTTCTCGAAAATCCCTTGGAGCAGGGTCGAGAAATGGCTGTCAAACTGAGTTGCCATCTTGATAGATAAAATATTCAGACTGGAGTCTGGATGAACTTCGAATCGACCCATGAAGAAGAGTAGTTTTTCAATGTTGAACTATGTATGCTTCGGGTACTTGGGATATCTTGAGATCAAGAACGAGTATCCTCTGTGTGAACTCTTTGTATTTGACCGCTTTTGAGGACCGTTCAGATGTACGCGTGATCTGGCCGGCATATCCTTCAGATGTGTGGGAAGTCGTAGAGCGTGAAATCATTAGTCTGCAGCTTCAGAGCATAAACTAAACACTATCGAGCATAAAATCATAGACTTGTAGTTCCTGAGCGTGAAGTCGTAGGTTTGTAGCCTCTCGAGCATAAAAGCTACTGAGCACAAAGGCATCTGGGCATAAAACCTGACTTATAGCCGTCGAACGTAAAGCCGTAGATTCGTAGCTGTCGAGCGTAGAAAGCTCCTTAGCATAGAACTGTAGATTTGTAGCTTCTGAAAAGAAAAAAATTTCGAGCGTGAAGTCGCGGATCTGTTGGTTCTGAGCGTAAACTAGGCGCCACCGAGCGTGAGATCATCGATTTGTTATCTGCTAGCATGAAGTCGTAGGATTATGGCCTCTCGAGCATAAAAGCTACCGATCACAAAGGCATCCGGGCGTAAAACCATAGACTTATAGCTTGCAAGAGTGAAACCGTAGATCTGTTGCTGTCGAGCGTAGAAAGCTCCTTAGCGTAAGAACTGCTGACCTGGTTTGCGCGAAAAAAATTTCGAATTCGCTGACTGTCCGTCTTCTCTGAATAATAGGCTGACGTAGGACCCAATCATAACCGAATATTTAATTAGGAGATTTGGTTCGAGGTCCGAGGAGTCCATCCGAACTCTATATATATCCCAAGTTTTCTGAGAGAAAAACTTTTCATCCGTCTTCTGCGAAAGAATGCCTCCGACTGTTCGAGCTCTTCTCCGAGTCTTCTCTGAGTCTTCAAAGTTTCCAGTAATGGCCTCTAAGCAATCCTCCTCCTCTAAGGGAAAGAAGATTGATTCTTCTTCTCGTTCTTCTGCCCAAGCAGGAGTGCCTCCGGTTGGACAGGACGAACCCCATTCTGAGCCGAGCATCCCGCCGACGAGCAGTGCACCCGGGCTGATAGGTAGAGCTTTTTGGGATGAATGAGAACGACTGAAAAATCCTTCGCACACGTTGAACGTGACCATGCTAGGTCGTCTTCTGTGCTGATAGCCTCTTTGAGAAAGATGATGCACGGAGCCGTTTTATCTTTTATGCTCATATTTCTAATGTGTTAGCGTAAAAACTCTAGATTTTCGCAGTTGAGCGTAAAACGCTTTGACTGCCGAAAACTTGGTATATATTGTAAAATTTTGAACTTTTACGCTTGTGGATAAAAATTCTGGCGTAATAGCTCGAACCTTGGTAGTCTGGCGTAAAGCACAGACAGTATACTGCTGACTTGAATTTTATGCTTCTGGATGACAATTTCGGCGTAAACGATCAAGTTTGTACAGTCTTGGCGTAGAGCTCAGACCGTTGCCTCTTGGCATGTGCTGCGATATTTGTGAGGTCTAGTATAAAACTGACGTATTTTTCTCGCACCCTTGCAGTTAACTTGGGCGAGTCTCCGCTAGCCGAGGTGATGGGTTCTGCCACCGGGCTGCTGCACTCCAACTATCTGGAGGATCTGTCCCATATGGTATTTCCTATCTCCGGGCCCCAATATCCCAAAGGGAGGGAAATCTTGATATCGACTCAGGGCGAGCGAACGCTGCTGAACATGATTAATGGAGAGCCTTTGACGTATGTAGACAGGGACCAGTACATAAAGCCGGCCTTTCTTTTTGGGGACATGATTGATAAGCAGTCCCAGACGAAGCCAAAAAAAGAACTCTGGGTTCTCCCTGCCGGGAAGTTGGTCTTGAGTCTGCCTAAGATGCCGAGAGATTATCCCATCTCGGCATTCTCCCATGCTACTCATCCGAGGAAGATGTCGTGGACGCTGACTCCCGATCTTCACGGTAGGCCGGGGAAGATCTTCTACTAGAAAGGATCTGGCCTATTTGTTAGCCGCCCTTCCGGTCATGTAACGTTGTTCAGGGGATTGTACCCGGGCAGTGTCCGAGTGAAGACAGCTTGGTGCTCCAGCCGGTGTAATTGACAACCTTCTGCAATGATTTTATGGGGCGCGGAGGAGTATACCCCAAGGCGAATCCTCGATGTAATGGGTGGATGACCCCAACAAATCTTCGATGGGCTCGCTTAGTTGATTGGGCCTTGGAGCATTTTCGGATCGAGTTGGAGAATATCGGTCTGTTGGCAGCTGTGAGTGCCACCAGCGTTGGGTTACCTCCGAACCCTAACCTGTTTTTGGCACTGATGGAGCGATACATTCCGCTCATCGGGACTTTTGCCACTCTGCTGGGGGAGTTGGGGTTGGCCCTTCATGAGATGGCAGAGATCTTGAGACTGCCGATGGGGGATACTCCGTACGAAGAGTATGTTCCCACGAACCGGGAGTTGGAAGATTCAGACCCTCAGGTAGTGGAAGTGTATCAGGATCTGATGTGCCACTACCTTGCTTGCACCGCCTTCTATGCTGAGCCTTCAGATTTGGCTCACACCAGTAAATGGACGTCCTACCTCTTTTTTCACTGGGCTAGGGCTGCTCAGCCGGAGAAAGTCTTGAAAGTCAAGGATGAGCCTGTGAATCCTCTGAGCGTGCTGACTGCTCAGGAAGTCGACGATCTCCTGGAGGATGCTAGGGCTCCGGATCAGATCCTCATTGAAGGGATAGGAAAATACCATGCAGGTACTAAGGCCTACAGTTATCTGAGGCATTATCGCAGGGCTATATCCAAGGAAGCTCAACTGGCTGGCTTCCTCTCTATATGGCTGCGCCGACTGGTGGTACCCGGTATCGCATCTGCGGATCGTATTCACCGTAACACCTTGTGGCCTGCAGTGCGTCTGGTGTTTAGGACGAGACTGGGCTTGCTCCCTGCCATGGTGTGCCGCATACAAGCTAGCTTGAGGGCGATGACTGAGGCGCTGCTCGCTGATGAAGCTCGGCGTGAAAGCTTTCCCCGGGTGGAATTACCATACCTGTATTTCACGGGATGGTTAATTTTTCATAAACACCGGGTGATGTCTCCCGGTTCCGGCAGTAGCTTGGGGGTGAATTTCTTGCTGAATTACAAGAAATCCTCTTGGAATGTGCTCACAGTTTTAGACTGTCGGCGGGTGCTGCATTGCGGTCACAGCCGGAAGCTCTTTTGCAGTGTTCCCTCTGTTCATCACAACCAATCGGGGATTAGGCTTGAGGACTCAGGTAGAGATAGGACCACTCTTTGTCCTGAAGCCTTCAATTGGTTGGTCTGCATTAGACCTTCCCACCTGCTGTACAGAAGTGAAGATCACTGCTTCTTCGAACCCTACCTGCCTAGTCGGTTTGCCAGGCAGTTTGGGTATGATCAGTTGCATATGGGCTGTCACTACCACATTCTGAAAACAGGGGTATTTTTGAATTTTTATAATTATTAGTATTGTGGTATTTACATGAATTGATTTCTCAATATTGTATTTAAATTAAATGATTGCATGAGGTATATTTATATATATATTATATTATATACTGTGTTCTTAACGTCTGAGCTGGTAGACTTGACCTAGAGGCCACTAGACGAACACCTGATCGAATAATGGGGATTATGTATTTAATTGTTTATTTTAGAATTTATTTATTGGAGGTTGTATTTAATTACCGTAATTTATTTAATTGTTGCGCGCTGCCGTTGCTTCGATATTTGGAGCGCTATCCTGACTTTTGTCTTCCAATAAATTACACAATCTTGCCCTAGACATGCCCGCCTTCCATTCTGCTATTTTTGCAACTCATAATTATGCTCTCTGTACATTATTTCTAGCCGTACAAAAATCATCGCGGACGTTTATTTTAATAAATTCCTATTTTGTATCGTTGTGCGTTCCAATCGAAAATTGGAGGCAATCTTGACCTATTTTTCGTGCGGCCCAAATTAGGGTAATATTCTGTTCTGAGTCTTCTTCATTATTGGTATTGATGACCTGACCTGATTTTGGCCCCGTGTACTTCTAATTAATTGTTGAACACAACTTGCATTTTATTCTAATTAAATTGAGGATACTATTTAAACCAATTCTAAAATCCCAATTTAATTCCAGTGCCCTGTTATTTGAGCCCACACAAATCTTACAGCGCCCCCTGACCCTACAAAATATCGGACACCGAATCGCCCGCCAAATTTTCGTCATTTTATGTGTTTGTGCAATTTCTCGAATTTAAGGGGCTAAGTTGCAATTATTCAATTGTAGGTGTCATCACCCCATTGTCCAAGACCAAATGGAAAGATTATTACTTGTGGACCAAATTGCATTTTTCCCACATAAAATTTCCTTCATGAACAATCTGGACCACCCATTTAATTGGGTGCATCCTCACCATTGAATTACCCACACCCTCATCCTATTTAATGTCCTATCTACATCAAACCCTAATCCCTAGACAACCTAGGAAACACCACCCTCCTCAAGCCTCTACCCTCTCTCCTACGTATGTAATTTTTCTCCTTCTTTTTCTCCTTCTCATTTCTTCTCTTCTTCTTCCTTTTTCTTCTTCTTCTTTTATTTTGGATTTGATTCAAATCTGAAATAGGGGGGAATACTGTTCATTCCCCTATTCCTCCCTGCGGTGTACCCAGGCCAACCCGGCGGCCGCTAGCTGCAGCTCCGACCCACGACGGCTGCTCCTCCCCCGCCGGACAGTTCCCCGGCGGCTGCTCCTCTCTCCATCTCCTCCTTCCATCCAGTCCGGCCATTGCCCCGGCGCTACATCTGCTCCCTGCATCCCCGGAGCTCCCCCTCTGCTGCTCGATCACCCATCTCCTTCGATCACTCCGGCAGTACAACCACCTCCATCATCCTCCAAACACCACCACCATCAACTCCAAACACCACCGCCATCACCAACTATTACCACCACCATCGTCATCTATCACCACCTCCACTCTTCCTCCCTCGGATCAACTCCACCGGCGACCCTCCCTACAGCCGGCCGACATCTCCAGCGCTCCTCCCTCTATCTCCACCACTCCCATTCAGCCAAACTCCAGCGGACTCCCTACTCCGCTGAACTCCTCCCCTTGGGCCCGGCCTTCGAGCACGAGTCTCTCCCCTCCAACTCCGGTCCGGCCACCCTGTCCCGGCTGCTTCCCTATCCCCTCTCGCGGTCAATCTACACTACCACCAGCCACCCGCCATCATCTACTCCCTCAGGCGACCGACCCCGCTGGCAGCCACCCCCGGCCTGCACCCCGACACCAGCTTCTCCCCTCCGGCGGCCAACGACTTGCCGCCTGCTGCTGCACAGTCCGGCCGCTGCCGCTGCACTGCTGTACGCCGCCACCATCAGTCAGTCGAGCTCCCCTCCGGTCCGGCGGCCGGCCAGCGAGCCCGACCACCCCCAGTAAGTTTTTCTTCTTCTCCCTCTTCCTTCCTTATATATATATATATATATATGTATATATACACACGTATATACGTAGGAGTATAATTAGTATATGTATATGTATATTGTTTAATTAATTAATATTTGAACACCTAATGTATATATATATAATGTATGTATATTAGTACAATATATGTGTATGTATATGTATTTAATAGTATATGTATGTATTTTATTTATGTATCATATAGTGTTAATGTATATATAATTATTGTGTATGTTAATGTATATATAATTTAATATATATGTATATGTATATATTTAATTAATGTATGTAAGTGTATGTATTAAATTTAACTGGTATAAATGTATATATATTTTTATGTGTATAATTATTTTTGATATATATATATATGTATGTATATTTTTGTATAAACCTACATATATTTATTTTGGTATAGTTTCATGTAGTATATGTGTAATAAAACATATTTTTAATATATGAATTAATTGGCATCTGTATATATATATATAGTATAAATTTAATTTGTACATTCTCTGATTAAGTTCATACTTTATATTTGTAATATACATATATATGATTAATTTGTATAAATATACATATATTTTAGGTTGGTATATATATAGTACACAGTTATTGTTTAACTAATATGTATATTATTTATTCTGGGTATTTTTATATGGTATAAAATTAAATTGGTGAATTAATAGTAGTATGATTAAGAATGATGTTGACAATATATATATGTATATTCTAAAAATGTACTTTTGCACATACATGATATATACGTATTTTAGTATAAAAAATATAATAGTATACATACTATTTTGGTATAAATATATATATATCTTTATTGTTCAATTGGCATAGTATAATATGTATATATGTATCCCTACTAGATGACCCTAGTTGACTAGTGCCATACCTGACAGAGCCCCTGAGTTCATGTATTGTGATGTGTTAGTGTAGCGCCTGATGCAAATGTTGTATTTAATATATTTTAGGACTGTTGGTTCCTCCAGACGATACTCTGGGACAGGACATTGACATTATCAGCTAAGGACCCAAGGCGAGTACATTCTCTGATTAGTTTCTAATTTATGATATCTCCTATGTTCACTGTATCTAGTGTAAATATCCATGTTCTTGACACATTGGTTACACGGATTGGTATACACGAATCTCGTCATGAGATGTTATTCCTTATTCATGGTGTAGCTTGTACAAGACTTGTTTCCTTGATATCTTGTGCATGTACAGACACTGAGACCCGGGGAGATTTGCTACCTCCCTAGGGAATCCCGTGCCATAGCGTACCATGATTGGATCTACTATACCAGTCGGAGGTTTGGGGAGTATTTTAGTGTAGATATGTGATCATGCCCAACTTTTCATGCATCATAGCTCACCCCACGTCTCACGTCGGGTGTGGCCTGACCATCTCCATGCTTCATAGCTGTTACGTGTGATTAGCCTGACCTCTACATGCATCATAGCTAACCAACGGTTAGCCTGACCTTCCATGAATCATAGCTAATCACATGTAACCAGCCTGATCAAGTTCCTAAGCCAATCACATGTTAAAGCTAGTACTCACACACTTAGTCATAGGATTCTTGCTCGTTGACATATTGTTTCTTTTCCTGTATTTACTTACAGTATTTCCAGTATTTCTTTTATTGTACATTCTCGTACCTATACATGCATCTGGTATATTTCCATCTAGAACTGCTATATAGCTTATGTCATTAATATAGAACTGCTATTTAGAGATGTACTTTGCTCCTTCCTGACTGGAAAATATTTTTCCAGACTGTGACCTTAGTAGACTGGTTTCCGACACACTTGGGGATTGGAAGTTAATGATTGCAGGTATGATTATTTTGTCGTTAGACTTGTCTTGTATTTCTTGCTTGCCTTGATATCTCATCGTGCTTTAGTTTATGTGATTGAGTATTTCTAGCATTATTCTATGATATCCACGTCTCCTTATGGAGTTGGGTATTCACGTGAGTTTGATTAGGTAGTTACATGACCTAGACAGCGTTCTACCGCCGATGCTGCGGCGTAGGCTGGACGTACCCACGCACTCGTGCCCCTAAACCGGGTGCGGGTCGTGACACATTTTTAGTGGTGGCCCATACAGGTCAGACTTCGCGAGTTGTGCGATGTCGTAGTAGTGTGGCATCTTTGTTACACTATTGCGTGCCTGTGATAGGATCTAGGACATAGGATACTAGGACGAGAGCGAATACTCAATCACAATTCCTTGAGAGATTCCTGGGATGGCCCTTGAGAATCTCATTATAAATTCTAATTTTAAATCCTTCGCCTTGTTTCCGTCTGTCCTCACTCATTGATATTGAATTTGATTATTGTTGATCAATTATTAAAATTAAAATCTTGGTACCATTGTTGGGTTTGATTCTTGTTGCCCAGTTGTTAAATTTAACTCTTGGTGTCGTTGTTGAGTTTGATTTTATTTTTCATATCGAGATAAAGTTTTACGGGCTAAAATTTACGGTATCATCTGATGACATATGTTGATGAGGACAGTGAGAAAGGTAAAACGTCTACTTTGGTTATGGAACCTAGAGTTTATCGCAGCCATATTAGCTGTCATGACGAGAACGTAGGAACCTAACTTGGATGTACATACTTTAGTTATGAGATTTAGAGTTTCTCGCAGCCATACCGGTTGGCGTGGCGAGGATTCTAGATGACATGATTATAGGATTGCATACCTTAGTTACGGAATCTGTCGTTTATCGCATCTATGCTTACTGGCGTGGCAAGGATTCTGAGTGTCATGATTTCGGATAGACGTGTATGATTATCAGGTTGTATCTTAAATTAGTTCTTAAAGTATCATCTCAAGACTTATCTATTTATGTTATTCCAGGACCTTGTTCCATCGCTTCTTTTCTTTACTAGCAGTAAAGATACCTTCCGTCCTTGATCCAGTTCTTTGAGCCTTATTTCTTTAAGGATCCTTGTTAGTATGATAATTAGTGACTTGCAATTTTGGTTGTGTCTTGTATTAGTTTGACTGAGTGTGACTTGTGAGTTTGTAAGTGTTTCTTAATTGGACATGGGAGCATTAGGCATTAATCTAGAGATACCCATAGCATAGTACCTTGTAGAAATAGTTCTATGATAGGTGTTATTATAATTAGTATTGGTATTATAGAAAGAGGAGTAAGAGTATCAATAAAGGTTCCAAGAGTTAGTATCAGAGCCAGCATACCCGTCCCGGATAGTCAATAAATTATGTAATTGGGAGATCTATGTAAATAATTAAGTATCAAGGAATTGTGTTAAAGATTAATGGAGCATGATGTTCAATTTGATGATTGATACCGGGTGTGTAAAGAGTAAAGGAATGTATATACATAAAGGGTTTTAATGAGATGCCATGAGTAGAGAAATATCAAGATTAGTAATGAAAGTTGTGAAAAATATCACAGAATATTTTAACAGGTTGTAAAAGGTTTAAGAGATATGCTTACACATCAATCAAGATATGGAACCATATGTCTGCCCTTGAGATTGAAGTAAAGCATGGGTATTATAGAAAATACAAGTGATCGTGATTTGTAATCAGTTTGATGAGATAATCTAATGATGAAGCTAGTGTTGCCTTACCAATAGTGCTAGTGATTCTATATCAAGTATTTGTTGAGCAAGGTGCTAATGACAGTAAGTACTTCGTGTGATGATAATTAGATTGGTGTATTTGTGTGGACCTTGAGTATTAGAGACTGGGAGTATCTATATGTATACTTGAGGATTTAAATTTATAATCTGAAGAGTGGGAATGAATTTTAATTTTTAAGAATTTAGAGGAGTTAAGATTTTATGTTATTAAAATTTTGAGTATTCGAATTCAATTCAATAAACATAGTCAAAGCTATAAGGATTTTAAAAGTGATTAAATTTTTCGATAATTGAGTACCTGATTTCGATGAGGTATATGCAATTATTTTTAAGTTGATCGAGAAGTTAAACCTTGACGATTATTTCGAGGATTAACTTTATGGTAGATGAGAAATATGAATATATTAGTGTATGAATAGATGATATACATGTGTAAGGATCTGTTGACTTGAGCATGATCGAGATGGCACCGCAGACTGACATGGGTGTCCATCTAGAGTTGTATTGGAGAGAGCAGTACTTAGTATGGTGCGTTACACTTGGTGTGCACTTGAGTGATAAGAACAACTAGTATGAACAATTGTAGTAGGAACGGGAACTGGCAGAGAGAGTATGGTACTAAAGAGATAGAGGTATCAAACTTGGATGCATTACTGAACCATGGATATTAAAGATTCTAGGTATCAGATTTAGGTATCGATAGGCAGGTGTATGCAATGAGGATGAAATCATGGATGTCTTGTGGACTAATGATCAGTTGATATGGATATCAGTATACAGGAATAGAAATTAGTTAGTGATATGCCAGAGTTAAGTGTATGTTAGAGATAGGAGATACCGCAAGAAATATGTTAGCAGGCTCCCTTTTTCTCATGTTGTTTTCGTCTTCTGATTGATTGATTCCCTAGTACCATGGTTTGTATTCGTGATTTACTTGTTAGAATGTAGCTAGTAGTACACCCTGACAGAGACTACAATACCATGACAAGACACATGACCTATATATTTTCTTAGATTGCATGACTGTAGGTAGAATCTTCTTAAACCATGATCATTGGGGTTTGGACCATAGCAAAGATCTATGACAAGGTTATGACTTGACAAGAGACACGAGATGCTAAAATTTTGGAAGATAAGCATAAAGAATTAAGGATTAATATGGCAGAGTTGATAAATCATTGATTTTATCAAGATTGAGATGTGATTAAATTATCATTAGACTTCGAGGATAAACATTAATTTAAATGAGAGGTTGAGAATTTTATATGGTAGGATTGATGATTATTGATTATGATATATTTATCATTAAAAAATTTTGAGAAAATTTAGAAGATTATTATTATATTTTATTGGACTGGAAGATAAAGATTTAATTGAAAATATTAATTGAGGATTTTGTGAGTATTATATTATTTGAGTATTGTGAGGAAAAAGGAATCGAGAATTTAGATCACTAATGGATTAGTGTTGAATTCGAATTTTGGGATAAAATTTTAATTTTTATAAACGTGCAAGGACTGAATTTTCGATCAAAGGATTGAATGGTAAAAAAAAAAAAATTTGTATCTAGTGATTTGCTCAAATTTAAGGAGTAAGATGATAAATGGGTTAGTGTTTAAACACAAACTTTTTGGACGAGTTTTTTTTTTTTATTTGGATTCATGGATTAGTGTTTTGTTGATGGAAATTTTAAATGTGCATTGTTGGATTAAGTTAGAGGAGTAGATATCAATTCGGGTTTTAATTACTAACATCAGATTCGTAGGAGATTATGATACGAATGGAGTTCGATTATAAATTTTGAGGATTTTTCAGGAATACAATAATTTCAAAATTTTTGAAATTATGAAATGACAAAGTGGATTATTCAGGATTATGTGGGTTGGTGAATTTAACTATTGATGGATAATAATATAATGAATAAATATTACTATGAGGACTTTAAATTTCGAGGACGAAATTCTTTTAAGGAGGGTAGACTTGTCACTGCCACATTCTGAAAATAGGGGTATTTTTGACTTTTTATAATTATTAGTATTGTGGTATTTACATGAATTGATTTCTCAATATTGTATTTAAATTAAATGATTACATGAGGTGTATTTATATATATATTATATTATATACTGTGTTCTTAACGTCTGAGCTGGTAGACTTGACCTAGAGGCCACTAGACGAACACCTGATCGAATAATGGGGATTATGTATTTAATTGTTTATTTTAGAATTTATTTATTGGAGGTTGTATTTAATTATCGTAATTTATTTAATTGTTGCGCGCTGTCGTTGCTTCGATATTTGGAGCGCTATCCTGACTTTTGTCTTCCAACAAATTACACAATCTTGCCCTAGACATGCCCGCCTTCCATTCTGCTATTTTTGTAACTCATAATTATGCTCTATGTACATTATTTCTAGCCGCACAAAAATTGTCGCGGACGTTTATTTTAATAAATTCCTATTTTGTATCGTTGTACGTTCCAATCGAAAATTGGAGGCAATCTTGACCTATTTTTCGTGCGGCCCAAATTAGGGTAATATTCTGTTCTGAGTCTTCTTTATTATTGGTATTGATGACCTGACCTGATTTTGGCCCCGTGTACTTCTAATTAATTGTTGAACACAACTTGCATTTTATTCTAATTAAATTGAGGATACTATTTAAACCAATTCTAAAATCCCAATTTAATTCCAGTGCCCTGTTATTTGAGCCCACACAAATCTTACAGCGCCCCCTGACCCTACAAAACACCAGACACCGAATTGCCCGTCAAATTTTCGTCATTTTATGTGTTTGTGTAATTTCCCAAATTTAAGGGACTAAGTTGCAATTATTCAATTGTAGGTGTCATCACCCCATTGTCCAAGACCAAATGGAAAGATTATTACTTGTGGACCAAATTGTATTTTTTTCCACATGAAATTTCCTTCATGAACAATCTGGACCACCCATTTAATTGGGTGCATCCTCACCATTGAATTACCCACACCCTCATCCTATTTAATGTCCTATCTACATCAAACCCTAATCCCTAGACAACCTAGGAAACACCACCCTCCTCAAGCCTCCACCCTCTCTCCTACGTATGTAATTTTTCTCCTTCTTTTTCTTCTTCTCATTTCTTCTCTTCTTCTTCCTTTTTCTTCTTCTTCTTTTATTTTGGATTTGATTCAAATCTGAAATAGGGGGGGAATACTGTTCATTCCCCTATTCCTCCCTGCGGTGTACCCAGGCCAACCCGGCGGCCGCTGGCTGCAGCTCCGACCCACGGCGGCTGCTCCTCCCCCGCCGGACAGTTCCCCGGCGGCTGCTCCTCTTTCCATCTCCTCCTTCCATCCAGTCCGGCCATTGCCCCGGCGCTACATCTGCTCCTTACATCCCCGGAGCTCCCCCTCTGCTGCTCGATCACCCATCTCCCTCGATCACTCCGGCAGTACAACCACCTCCATCATCCTCCAAACACCACCACCATCAACTCCAAACACCACCGCCATCACCAACTATTACCACCACCATCGTCATCTATCACCACCTCCACTCTTCCTCCCTCGGATCAACTCCACCGGCGACCCTCCCTACAGCCGGCCGACATCTCCAGCGCTCCTCCCTCCATCTCCACCACTCCCATTCAGCCGAACTCCGGCGGACTCCCTACTCCGCTGAACTCCTCCCGCTGGGCCCGGCCTTCGAGCACGAGTCTCTCCCCTCCAACTCCGGTCCGGCCACCCTGTCCCAGCTGCTTCCCCATCCCCTCTCGCGGTCAATCTACACTACCACCAGCCACCCGCCATCATCTACTCCCTCAGGCGGCCGACCCCGCTGGCAGCCACCCCCGGCCTGCACCCCGACACCAGCTTCTCCCCTCCGGTGGCCAACGACTTGCCGCCTGCTGCTGCACAGTCCGGCCGCTGCCGCTGCACTGCTGTACGCCGCCACCATCAGTCAGTCGAGCTCCCCTCCGGTCCGGCGGCCGGCCAGCGAGCCCGACCACCCCTAGTAAGTTTTTCTTCTTCTCCCTCTTCCTTCCTTATATATATATATATATATTTATATATATATATGTATATATACACACGTATACGTAGGAGTATAATTAGTATATGTATATGTATATTGTTTAATTAATTAATATTTGAACACCTAATGTATATATATATAATGTATGTACATTAGTATAATATATGTGTATGTATATGTATTTAATAGTATATGTATGTATTTTATTTATGTATCATATAGTGTTAATGTATATATAATTAATGTGTATGTTAATGTATATATAATTTAATATATATGTATATGTATATATTTAATTAATGTATGTAAGTGTATGTATTAAATTTAACTGGTATAAATGTATATATATTTTTATGTGTATAATTATTTTTGATATATATATATGTATGTATATTTTTGTATAAACCTACATATATTTATTTTGGTATAGTTTCATGTAGTATATGTGTAATAAAACATATTTTTAATATATGAATTAATTGGCATCTGTATATATATGTAGTATAAATTTAATTTGTACATTCTCTGATTAAGTTCATACTTTATATTTGTAATATACATATATATGATTAATTTGTATAAATATACATATATTTTAAGTTGGTATATATATAGTACACAGTTATTGTTTAACTAATATGTATATTATTTATTCTGGGTATTTTTATATGGTATAAAATTAAATTGGTGAATTAATAGTAGTATGATTAAGAATGATGTTGACAATATATATATATATGTATATTCTAAAAATGTACTTTTGCACATACATGATATATACGTATTTTAGTATAAAAAATATAATAGTATACATACTATTTTGGTATAAATATATATATCTTTATTGTTCAATTGGCATAGTATAATATGTATATATGTATCCCTACTAGATGACCCTAGTTGACTAGTGTCATACCTGGCAGAGCCCCTGAGTTCATGTATTGTGATGTGTTAGTGTAGCGCCTGATGCAAATGTTGTATTTGATATATTTTAGGACTGTTGGTTCCTCCAGACGATACTCTGGGACAGGACATTGACATTACCAGCTAAGGACCCAAGGCGAGTATATTCTCTGATTAGTTTCTAATTTATGATATCTCCTATGTTCACTGTATCTAGTATAAATATCCATGTTCTTGACACATTGGTTACACGGATTGGTATACACGGATCTCGTCATGAGATGTTATTCCTTATTCATGGTGTAGCTTGTACAAGACTTGTTTCCTTGATATCTTGTGCATGTACAGACACTGAGACCCGGGGAGATTTGCTACCTCCCTAGGGAATCCCGTGCCATAGCGTACCATGATTGGATCTACTATACCAGTCGGGGGTTTGGGGAGTATTTTAGTGTAGATATGTGATCATGCCCAACTTTTCATGCATCATAGCTCACCCCACGTCTCACGTCGGGTGCGGCCTGACCATCTCCATGCTTCATAGCTGTTACGTTTGATTAGCCTGACCTCTACATGCATCATAGCTAACCAACGGTTAGCCTGACCTTCCATGAATCATAGCTAATCACATGTAACCAGCCTGATCAAGTTCCCAAGCCGATCACATGTTAAAGCTAGTACTCACACACTTAGTCATAGGATTCTTGCTCGTTGACATATTGTTTCTTTTTCTGCATTTACTTACAGTATTTCCAGTATTTCTTTTATTGTACATTCTCGTACCTATACATGCATCTGGTATATTTCCATCTAGAACTGCTACATAGTTTATGTCATTAATATAGAACTGCTATTTAGAGATGTACTTTGCTCCTTCCTGACTGGAAAATATTTTTCCAGACTGTGACCTTAGTAGACTGGTTTCCGACACACTTGGGGATTGGAAGTTAATGATTGCAGGTATGATTATTTTGTCGTTAGACTTGTCTTGTATTTCTTGCTTGCCTTGATATCTCATCGTGCTTTAGTTTATGTGATTGAGTATTTCTAGCATTATTCTATGATATCCACGTCTCGTTATGGAGTTGGGTATTCACGTGAGTTTGATTAGGTAGTTACATGACCTAGACAGCGTTCTACCGCCGATGCTGCAGCGTAGGCTGGACGTACCCACGCACTCGTGCCCCTAAACCGGGTGCGGGTCGTGACACGGGCAATGCCATCACCAGCATCAGGTCCAGAGGTGGACTCATCGATGGAGCGAGGGGATGGCGATATTTTTTCATGGGCTGCACCGGGGCAATTTTTACTGTGCCCTTCGTCACACCCTCCACGGAGCTGCTCATCCTGTATTCGTATGCCTAGTTCTATGTGGCAACGAACACCTCCCATCGTGATTTTGATATGGGTGGAAGCTTTAGGGTGCCCTCTTCCAAGCCTGGAGGAAGGGTTGAAGTCCCCTCGATTTCTTCTGATGAGGGCAACGAGTCCGCTACTCCAGATGAGCCTCTCATATCGGTACCGAGGGGTGAAATACCTCCGCCTGCAGGGGCGTTAGTAGTCTCCGGGAAACGAAGGGCTCTCGCTCTGAAGGAGGCTTCCCCTCGTAAGAGGACGAAGAGGATGGTTACTCGTCCTCTCCAGATTCCTGGCCTTGAGGCTCCTGGAAGTGAGCCTGCTTCTCCCTATGTCGGGGATGGTTCTTTGATTGGGGGTTCCTCGCCTTTTAGAGAGGAACCTTCTACAGTTTTGGTTGGTGGCGTCGGAGAATCTCAGTTAGAGGCTGCTACCGCTGCTACTGCTTCAGGTAGTGGAACGAAGTCGCCTTCGAGGCTGGTTATAAGATTCCATATACCTTTGTCCGGATCAGCATTGGGAGAGGCCCCTGCCATGCCCGTCAGCGCTTCTAGCGAGATTCCAGTTGATGAGCCTCAAGTGGATCTCGGCGAAGACAAGGAAGAGTATTTGCCAGTATCAGTTAGCAGGCCCTCTTCTCCAGGTATGACAGCTTGGCTAGCATCACTGTCGTCTTTTCGTGCCTCTTCTTTAGGAAAATTAACATCATGTTTGACATTAACTTCCTCTTTTCTTCTTCTCAAGGGACGACCTCTTCGGGGAGGGAAATGTATATGCGCCCTTCGGCTCCGTGTTAGGTCCTGGCGTTGATACGGAGGCGCCTGATTTTGAAGGGGAAGCATCTTCGGGTGTCGGCTCGCCTGCCGACGAGGTTTCGATACCTCAAGAGGACGACCTTGTCGTTGCGACAACGCCTCCTTCGTATGTGGGTTGGCGCTTCCTCTTTTATTGCACCCCCTGTTGAGACGAGGAATGTGGCCACGTCGATTGCGGTTGCCTCTGGAGCGAGGTTCGACAACATTGCAGCCACTCCTAGCGTGCATTCGGGCCTAGCTGCGCTGACCGAGCAGTATACCAGTATTTTCTACAATACTTTGAAAATGCTAATATCAATGGTGTTGGAGAAGAATCTGAATTTTGAGCATCTGAAGAAGTCCTCTCAATTTTCGATAGAGGCGATCAGGGACCTTGGCGATACTGGTTTAGTTGACGCCCTGGCGGAGGTAGTTAATGGTTTGGAGCGACCCATTAACGAATACTCGCAGCTATCCCAAGATAGTGTTGACGATTTGGTCCAGGATGAATATGACTCGCTGACTGCAAGGCTGGGAGAGTTGGAAGCTCTGAGCAGGTCCCTCGAGATGCGGCAGCAGGAGATGAGCGACGAGCACACCCTCTTAGAGTGTGTTGTTCCCCAGTTGGCCAAGAGTAAAACTGAACATAAGAAAAATGAAGCGAGGGTCCGTAAGTTGGAGGTTGAGCTCGCTTTAGCGAAGGAGTGGTCTCGTGCTTCAGCCGCCAGTGTGCATGTGTTACAGAGCCAGATGGAAGAAGCTCAACAGAACTTGGCACATGCGAGTGCCATGCACGCCGCTCTTACACATTCTCTGTCTGATTTATCCGGCTTGAATGATGAGGAGACGAGATGGGAGCGAGCACGAGCTGCCGTTTTGGACTCCAGGAATACGAAGATGGCCAGACTGGCGCAGCAGATTCGCAATTTGACCGCTCCTCCTTCATGATGTACTTTTGCTTTTTAATGTATTTCCGCTCTTTTTTGGGGAATAATAAAGAGGCTTTTCATCTGAATTTGTGGACCCGTCATTTCGGAATATAAATGACGGGTTTGGATGAGAGTAATATCAGAGGTAGTATGGACGTGATAGTCTCTCGGTAAACCCTTTTTTAGCAGGGCGTATCTATTCAGAGGTCATATGGACATGATAGAATACGGCCCAACTAGTTTCGTTTTGGAAGTAGTTTTGTCATAATAAGATTTTTTTTTGCCTTATTCCACTTGAGCAGAGGAGGTTAAGCATAGTACCTTTCAGGAATTTGCTATTGATATGAGCCATTAGTAGGTCTCCATTAGGCTGGGCTAACCTGTAAGCGCCGTTTGAGAACGTTGTCTCGATCACGTAGGGGCCTTCCCATTTGGGCTAAAATTTGCCCTTGCTCCTGTGAGTGAGAATCATTGGCCTTCTTACAGCTAAGACTAGCTCACCAACTTTGAACACTCTTCCCTTTACTTTTTGATTAAAAGCTCTGGAAATGCGCGCTTGATAGAATGCGATGCTCTATTGAGCTTGAAGGCGTTTCTCGTCTAATCCTTCTAGCTCTTGAAGCCTTAAAAGGTCATTCTTTTCCCGAGTTAACTTATTGGCGACTGCTATCCTGAGTGACGGGATTTGGATTTCGATGGAAAGAACTGCTTCACTCCCGTAGACCAGTGAGAACGAGGTGCAACCTGTCGGTGCTCGGACCATTGTGCGGTATGCCCAGAGACATTCTTCCAGCTTCTCGTTTCAATCTCTTTTGTTTGAAGAGACGAATTTCTTCAAGAGTTTGATAATGGTTTTGTTGAAGACTTTCGCCAAACCATTAACAGCTGGATAATACGCCGTAGAGGCGATATTTTGTATCCAATTTTTATCGCAAAATCGATGAAATGCTTGGCTGATGAACTGAGGCCCATTGTCATGGATTATCCTTCGGGGAATCCCAAAGCGATAAATGACGTGATGCTTGATGAAGCTGATCACATTGGATGTTTTTACCTCAGCGAGAGGGATCGCCTCTGCCCATTTGGAGAAGTAATCCATGATGGCCAGTATGAACTGGTGACCTCTGGAAGAAGACGGGTGAATAGGACCAATGATGTCCATACCCCATGCTTCGAAAGGCCAGGATGCAACCGTAGGATGTAGATGTTCAGACGGCTGATGTATGAAGTCTGCATGGACCTGACAGGCCCTGCATCATTTGGCATACTTGATTGCGTTTGCGATCATAGTGGACCAGTAATAGCCCATTCTCCTGATACGATCCTGTAGCTTAGGACCGGGTTGATGCGCCCCGCATATACCATCGTGAGCTTCACGGACGATCTGTTGTGCTTCGTCATTAGAGAGATATCTCAATAGCAGTCCGTCATAGGTCCGGCGATATAGGCATTGTGAAGATGCATCGAAGTAGAAGCGTAATGATCGTCTTTTGACGGATGCTGCTTCTTTAGGGTCCTCCGGCAAGATTCTGTATGCCACGAAATCTATAAAGGGACTTCTCCAATCTCTCGTAGGAGGATCGGTGTTCACAGCGTAACTGCGTTCGATGTGAGCATTGTTCTTCACGCAAAATAGATCTCTGTTAAGAAGGATTACCGAATTCTGCCTTCTTATAGGAGTAGCTAAATCTGCAGCTAGACTGGCTAAGGCATCGGCTTCCAGATTCTGAGATCGAGGTACATGCTCTAGGAAGAATCCATTGAATTTCACGGCTATCTCGACCGTTGCTTGGTGATAGGGGACGAGGTCTGGATTCCGGACTTCATATATTCCCCGGACTTGATTGACGATAAGCAGAGAATCACCAAAAGCTTCTAGAGATTCGACCCTCAGCTTTTTAGCGACTTGGAGTCCGATTAGTAGAGCGTTGTACTCCGCCATATTGTTGGAACATGGCTTGTTAAGAGAGTATGCTCGATAGATGACGAGTTTATCGGGAGTAACCAGGACAATTTCTACCTCTGAAACCACGTTTCCTTTGGGACCAGTCCTGGAGGCGCCGTCGAAGAACAGTTGCCATGCGTCACTTTCCATTGCAGAACTGTATTCTGCAACTTCGTCGGGAATGTCCTCATATAATTTGGAGGCCTCCGGGATCGGATGAGCAGCTAGGAAGTCAGCCAATGCTTGGCCTTTGATGGACTTCTGAGGGACGTACACCATATCATATGGTGTCAATAACATCGCCCAAGTTGCGAGTCGGGAGTTAAGAACACTTGGCTTGTTCATTAGTACCCAAAGAGGATTGATCTTGGAGATGATATGAATAGTCTGGCCGGTGACATAGTGCCGCATCTTCTGGATAGCGAACATCAGAGCCAAACATTCTTTTTCCACTGGACTGTACCAGTGCTCCGCTCCGATCATCATTCTACTTAGATAGTTGATAGCCAAAAGTTTATTCAGAGGTAATATGGACATGGAAGTTTTTGTGGACTCAACACCACTAGCGTACTTAGAGTTAAGTACGGGTGCTAAGTTGAGATAACAATCGATATCAGAGGTAATATGAACGTGATAATCGATAGCCGAATTTAGGAAGGTTTGTTCAGAGGTAATATGAACATGACAAACTCCCTGGGTTGTGACTCCATCGGAGATAGAGGCATACATCTGCTCAGAGGTAATATGGATATGGCAGTTTTTGTGGACTCAACACCACTGCGTACTTATGACTAAGTACGAGTGTTAAGTGTAGATGGCAACCTATATCAGAAGATAGTGGATAGCCGAAAGTTTATTCAGAGGTAATATGAACATGACAAACTTTTGATCGTGACTCCTTTGGAGATGGAGGTATACGTCTGCTCAGAGGTGATATAGACATGGCAGTTTTTGTGGACTCAACACCACTGGCCTACTTAGAGTTAAGTACGGGTGTTAAGTTGAGATGACAATCGATATCAGAGGTAATATGAACGTGATAATCGATAGCTGAATTTAGGAAGGTTTGTTCAGAGGTAATATGAACATGACAAACTCCCTAGGTTATGACTCCATCAGAGATAGAGGCATACATCTGCTCAGAGGTAATATAGACATGGCAGTTTTTGTGGACTCAACACCACTGGCGTACTTATGACTAAGTACGGGTGTTAAGTGTAGATGGCAACCTATATCAGAAGATAGTGGATAGCTGAAAGTTTATTCAGAGGTAATATGAACATGACAAACTTTTGATCGTGACTCCTTTGGAGATGGAGGTACACGTCTGCTCAGAGGTGATATGGACATGGCAGTTTTTGTGGACTCAACACCACTGGCATACTTAAAGTTAAGTACGGGTGCTAAGTTGAGATGATAATCGATATCAGAGGTAATATGAACGTGATAATCGATAGCCGAATTTAGGAAGGTTTGTTCAGAGGTAATATGAACATGACAAACTCCCTGGGTTGTGACTCCATCGGAGATAGAGGCATACATCTGCTCAGAGGTAATATGGACATGGCATTTTTTGTGGACTCAACACCACTGGCGTACTTATGACTAAGTACAGGTGTTAAGTGTAGATGGCAACCTATATCAGAAGATAGTGGATAGCCGAAAGTTTATTCAGAGGTAATATGAACATGACAAACTTTTGATCGTGACTCCTTTGGAGATGGAGGTACACGTCTGCTTAGAGGTGATATGGACATGGCAGTTTTTGTAGACTTAACACCACTGGCGTACTTAGAATTAAGTACGGGTGCTAAGTTGAGATGACAATCGATATCAGAGGTAATATGAACGTGATAATCGATAGCCGAATTTAGGAAGGTTTGTTCAGAGGTAATATGAACATGACAAACTCCCTGGGTTGTGACTCCATCGGAGATAGAGGCATACATCTGCTCAGAGGTAATATGGACATGGCAGTTTTTGTGGTCTCAACACCACTAGCGTACTTATGACTAAGTACGGGTGTTAAGTGTAGATGGCAACCTATATCAGAAGATAGTGGATAGCCGAAAGTTTATTCAGAGGTAATATGAACATGACAAACTTTTGATCGTGACTCCTTTGGAGATGGAGGTACACGTCTGCTCAGAGGTGATATGGACATGGCAGTTTTTTGTGGACTTAACACTGCTGGCATGAATGCCGAGAAGTTAAGTAGCTCGCTGCTTGCTTTCCCTTGCGGAGATCACGGGTGTCATCTGGTTCCCCGTAGAGGTCAGATGTTGTCTTACGCGCGGAGCGTGCTTTGTACTTCCGATTTGGCGCTGAGGCATCATCAGAAGTTTTGTCTATTCCGCCACGGACGGGAGACTGGTTTCTACACGTAGAGCGCAGTGGATACCTCTAGGTTAGCGCTGAGGCTTTGCCCAAAGTTTTGTCTGTATCGCGTGTAGCGGGAGACTGGTTTCTACGCGTAGAGCGCAGCGGATACTTCTGGGTTAGTGCTGAGGCTTTGCCCAAAGTTTTGTCTGTACCGCGCGTAGCAGAAGACTGGTTTCTACACGTGGAGTGCAGTGGATACTTCTGGGTTAGCGCTGAGGCTTTGTACGAAGTTTTGTCTGTACCGCGCGTAGCGGGAGACTGAATTTTACGTGCAGGACACGGAGGGAGCAATGCTACAACCTCATTGGTCGGAGAGATCGGAGAGTCCACAGGTATGGTAGAGGATGTCTTGGGCATCCAGACCTTGCGCAGCTTCCTGTTATTTTGTACAGAGAGAGAGTGAGAGCTACCCCCCGTCCGAAGCATGTCTTCGTAGGCAGACTGGTCGAACTGGACGACCAGTGTCTTCTTCACGGATCCCACGGATACCGCATCGTGTTGAGCAATCGCTTCCTCATCAGAAGAGAAAGATGTCCCCAGCAGAGTCGCCATCTTGTTTATGGTATTAAACGAAAGAACGAAATGTATATAATACGAGGTTTGCACGAAACCCGCTTTCTTTGGTTTACAAATAAACTTGTACAATTTGATCCTATACGAGGATATGGGAGTACAATTTATTTAATCTGGGTAGATAATTGCTATAGGTGTCTGATCTGCAGTCGATCACTTTAGCCCTTGGACTACACGATGGTGAAGAAGTGCCGTGGAAGACGGAAAGCAGCTTCGTAGGTGGGGAAAGAGGATGGATGCACAATGCCAATGTCGTCGATCGCTACTCTTTGCCTGAGCTCTGGATGCTTCTCTCTCTCTCTCAAAGGCTCTTCGATCTCTCCTTAATCTCCAATATTTCGACCCGTGGTTCGATCTCTTTGGAGGTTCGACCTTGTTTGATCTTCTTTCAAAGCTTCGGCTATGTTCGATTTTTAAAGTCTCGACCTGTTCCTCTGTTGATAGAGGTCTCTATTTATAGAGTTTTGGTGACAGTGACCACTCAATCGGTGTGGAAACCGAGTAGTGGAAAGTACAGCACCCTTTTACACAACGGTTAAAATAACCAAAGCCTGCGTATAGATGACCTTTTGAATGAGCGTGTGACGCGGGTCCAACTAAGGGACAGAAAGCGTATAATCGCTACGAAGATCACGGCGTAGAAGTCACGTAGGTAGGTATCCCTCGTGTAGAAGAGGTTGGCGTAGAAGCCAATGTCTGTCACCATGGCGTAGAAGCCAATTAGGCATAGAAGCCGAATAGGCGTAGAAGCCTGATGGCATAGAAGCCGAATAAGCACAGAAGGCCGAATGAGCATAGAAGCCGAACGAGCATAGAAGCTGAATGGGCGTAGAAGCCGAGATGATGTGGACGTCTTTAGCCGAAATCACGGCTCTTGGAGATATAATTAAATCTCTCGCATTAAATGCAGAGATCCGCAATCATCATTAATTGCCGAGGCGTGTTCCGAAGGCCTGCCACCGTTCTGAGCATTCGGTGCAGAGACGTGCCTCGAGCCCTGTACGAATAGCAGATTTTAATGTGGCAGTCTGTTTGTCTTCCGCGAAGCGTAAACAGTTCACATTTGCCTGTGTAAAATAAGGCAGCGTATCCCCTTGTATGCGTAAAAGCAGTCTCCACTGAGGGGATGTCAGTAAACGACGGTTCGGTGATATTTAATCAAATCCTCTTCATTAAATGCAGAGATCCGCCATCATACTGTGGGGCGCGTCCCGAGTGGTCTGCCATCTTTCCAGCCGTCGTCTGGGTAGCCGTGCAGCACTTTTTGTCAGGAGTCAGATGTCAGGTTCACTGCGTGACTTGATAGGTTCATTTCGGGGAAGACAAAGCGTTCCTCGTACGCTTTAACGCTGCCATGAAAGCGGATGAGTTTTACGCGATGGCGGCGATGAAGCACCCCGTCTACGCTGAAGCAGCCTGGACATACTGTATTTACGCGGATGGTCCCATCATATTTTACGTCGTGCTCAGCGAAAAAGCTCCGTTGCACTCTTGATGGCCCTGGGGTCCCCTGCTTTACGCTGCCCTACATCACCATGTTGCATAGAGCTATCCAGCGTATTTTTCATGCTTCTACAGTACCTTAGAGTACAAGTTCGTTATGTGATCGGCTTGGGTTGCACACGAGTAAACAAAGGTAACTCGATTATGCGTGAAGTGTATAATCGACATACACACGAGTAAGCGAGGGCTTGATCACATAACCAACTTCTACTCCCCCTCTCTAACCAATACTCATGGATCTAATCACGACAAGTTACTCACACGAATGTAATATAAGCATACGGAGCACACGAAAAAACACGAGCACAAGGAATATCCGATGCACACGATAAAGTACATGTAGAAGGAGTATTTGTTTGCACACGGTAAAGGGATAACATCTCCTGATAGGATCCATATAGTACCAGTTCGTGTAATCACGTATCAGACTTAAGTATACAGTTCTACAATATGTGATATATACACTATCATGTAATAAAAACTAACAGAGAGATATACTCGCGTGTAGTCCTAAGCAAAAGGTATGACTCGGTGTCCGAGCTGGTGTCACACAGACCTATATTTGAATACCATGTCAATTGGGTGTAATGAATGATAAATAAGTAAAAATACACTAAGATATGATTTTTATACCATTTCTAGGTCACATTAGTCCAACTAGGTCAAACTAGGTGTTACCCTGTTTTCAAGTTCATACATAGTTCTTAGGTTGATTACAAGGTTAAACTAGTTAGTATTAGGTGATACCATATTGTACCAAGGTTTCTAGGTCTACCCCTTGAAGGTATTAGCTATACTATCTATCTTGAATATATAGAACTCATATATACTAATATCTAAGTTATGAACTAATACCATACATATTATCTTAACTATATCCTTACCTTAGTGCCCAGTGTATACCTTGGCATCTAAATACCTTAGCTAAAACATCAATATCTTAATATCACTAACATTGGTATTGCCTTAGTTAGTACTAACTATTACCTTAATGATAATTAGCCTAACAGTCACTAAATGATAGACACACACACACTATTATACACTCATACACTAACTCACTAATACCACACTCCCTTCACAGTCACGCACCCACATACTGATACTCTCTCATACCATCCTCCCAACTCCTTCACACACTAACCTACACTAAGTCAATACCCAACATCTATACTTACACACTTAATACTAACAATCCTACTATAATATCTGATAACTTGGCATCAACACTACTCTACACCCCTTCACTCATTTGCTGCCGCTTGTTCACTTACCTGAGCCTACACTTAACTGATATCAGAACCAAAGCACACACAGGCATCTCATGTACTGTATGCACTGCCCCAACCAAGGCCTATGATCAGGTTTCATAATAACATGACCCCACACCATCATTTCAGTGCCAACGACACTACATAAAGTTATTGTTGCAACTACATCAATTACCTGAGCCCCCCTTAGCTTGACTGCTTTACTCCAAACAGTTTCCAGATGCCCCCCTCTCCAAAGTAATATACAGCAGGATATACACACTATTGTATCCCCTCCAAGTTCTGTGCACTTACTGCCACTACATTAGCCCAAAATTTTACTTACACTTAACTGTGTTCAGTCCAAACAGAGCCTTGCTACTACTCTTGCAACTGAATGTTGTTGTTGGGTGTTTGCAACAGACCATACCCAATGTATGCACAGTCACAATGAGCTCCTCGTACTCCACACACAAACAAAACATCACCAAGCACCACATTCACTCATAACAACTATATATATATATATATATATATATATATATATATATATATATATATATATATGGTAAACGGGATATGAGTCATAGTGCTCATTTTTCTACATGAGACATGAATATATGGACTAATAGGAATAGAGTATATATATATATATATATATATATATATATATATATATATATATATATATATATATAGGCATCCATACTAAAGCATTGTATTAAACACCTATAGTGTATCACTAGGATATTCATGATACGCCCCAAAATGAGATATCAAAACTCTCAATTCCCAATAATTATCAATTATATATATATATATATATATATATATATATATATATATATAAATAACTAATGTAATTAATTACAAAGAAAATTGAAGAGAGATTACACTAATATGCACAAAACCCGCAAAATGAGTCAATGTATCATAATGTATCACAAAATACCGCTCTACTCGTGTCCAATTGTGGACAAGTAGCTAGTCTCACATACTCAATCTAAGTCTAATTAAATATAATTGACCTAATAAAAAATACTTGGTGCACCAATCCCGGAATTTTCCTAAATTGGGCATAAATCTCAATGTAGAAGTCACAATAGGGTCCTATGAACCTAGTTATTGTTCCTATGGGTAGCCCTAAGCCAGGAAAGAGTTTCTAATGGTCAAATGCATAAATAGAGTCTAATTGAAGAAGAAAACAGAATTATACCTATTGGAAGATGGATTCCTAATAAATTGCTCCAAGGGACACAATTAGGACACAAGCTCCTAGTCAATTCCTCCTTCTCCATGTGCTCCTTGCAATCCAAGCTTCAATGCTCCTTAGATGATAAAAATGGAAGAGAATGAGAGTCATTTGAGGTAAAATTGATGGAGGGGTGAGTGGAATTGATGAAGAACACAATTGGGGATCTAAAATAAAGTAAATTATGAAGAGGAGAGAGAATTTCTACCTCTAATAGTGGTCGGCCCTATGCTTCCCCTCCAAGCAACACACAAAATCTAATATTCTCTCATTAATTAGTCATGAGGGGTATTTAATTAGGAGGTTTAATTAAGGAAGCTCATAATACTAATGAAGGCTAATCTAATATTCTAAATAATTAAGAGGGATGAGTCTAATGGGCCTAGCCCAAAATGTTGGGTTCATCGGTACTCATGTCAAGTTCAATTGGGTCCACTAGTGTCAAGTCCAAATAAATAGGCTAGTATAATACTAATCAATAATTAGTAGCATAATATATAAACATATAAACACTATTTATAATAAATGTGTAATAACAAAAATATCCTCATCTAGAAATGTGGTAGTGACAACAGGCCCTTAAGGAAGGATCTTTTCCAGAGACTTGACAAACCATACAACTTCGATATAGTGGCATAGCTTGCCAATACACCAATATGACTCTCTATCTTCGAGCTCCTTCGTCTCTCAAATGATACTCGTGAAGTCTTAAGCTAGGCGTTATTACATGCTGATGCGTATCTGATACAGATTAAGATGCCGGATGACAACCCTACAGAATATCACCATTGCCACAATATCATAGAAAACATCCCCAATATAACCTTCTCCCAAGAGGATATGTTGCTTAAAAGTAATGGCCATGACAGGCCGTTATACTACACCGGCTATATCAGCTCTATCAAGGTTGATCGAATACATATCGACCCGGGATCATCACTCAATATCATTCCCAATACACTGCATGTCAGCAACAACCACGATAATTTGTGGTTTCAACGCTGGAAGGAGAAAACCCCTGGGAAAGATACGTCTTAAATCTCGAATATGGGATATTCAAACTGAAGTCACTTATTATGTCATTGACTCTGAAGTATCTTACAATGCCTTGCTTGAACGTCCATGGATACATGAGAACATGATAGTACCCTCCACTCTACATCAATGTTTTAAATATGTAAACAAGCAGGGGGTATTCAAAATGAGGTTGTTGACATCAATCCCTTCAAAGGCGTCGAGGCCTACTACTATAACTTAATCCTTTATACGCTAGAGTATCTCAACACCGAAGATGACAAAGATAATAAACAAGTTGCATCCACATCAACCAACGAGGATTCGCTCGTCATCCACATCAAGAGCCGAATCACCTACAAGAGCGCCCAAGAGCCACTTATAATTGACTGTCATAAGTCAGCTCACGGAATGGGAACCAAGATTCCACCGATGACGGACATCATCAAAACCGCTCAGAAGAAAGAGCCTCTATGTCACGTCCCAGTCCCAAAATACGTAGGACTAAGAATATGTAAACATGCCAGCTACACATCCAACCAAACTCTTGTCCAACTCGAATATATATAAGTTGTACTATAATGGTCATTATCTCGATACAACAGTAGCTATATCTATGTCTCAATCCATAATAAACAAAATACAAGAATAGACAACATATAGCATGGTGTGCACCCTACTCAATACTTGTCCGAATAGACTCGAGAGAAATAACATGAGTCTACAAAACTAGGCTATAACAACATAAATGAGTAAGAAGAAATAAATATAAACACGACAGAATATGATGTACGAATCAACTACATATATCTGAAACCGGAAGAAATAATCATCAACAAATATCCTCCACTAATCCAGCTCAGCAATAACCTGGGGACAAATCTGTATCCAGGTTCTCAGGGGACATAGCAAGTTTCAAGAAATAACATGCCAAAGTAAATAGTAAAATAATTAGGAATATGCTCAAGGGGATCTTTCATAACCAACTATGTTATTGCACATGAGAACAGTACTCGTACGCTAGACCACTGATGTGTAAATCAAAAAAAAATCTCCAGGCTCCGTCAGGGAACCTGTAGTAGCGTGGCAATATCCGGAACTCTCGTAAGAGCTCACGGTAACGTGGTGAATAGTGGAAGCCCAACGTCCGGAATACGCTCTCCCCTCCCAATGTAACCTCGTGTCTCATGTCCATGACGGCTCATATCCAAAACACGCAAGATCAATTACTAACTAGGATCGAGTCAACGGTGTAAATATAATCATGTCAACTATCACATGTCTCGGGTCCTATCCTGACACAGAAGCCAGAATCCATGAATATCTCAAATATGGCTAATGTACATGCAAGGCGTGTCTAGTGTCCTGAGGTATATCATGCAAGAGTCAGCACGAACAAGGAAATGCGATGATAATGCAATTTAATGATACCCGAGTTCGCATACGGAAGTCGACACTCGAATACAATTCGGACGCTAAGTATCGTAACGGTCCTAGGATCACAATAAAGTACATGCAAAGAACTAGAAAATAATCAAAAGCTAGTAAAAACATAAAGCACAGAATACTGGAACAAAGCAAGGTAGACTTGCCTAAATCTTGAATTATGGCATAGCAAAGTCCAGGTAGCGAGTTCAACTCGCCAGCTACTCCCGAAAATGTGGAATCCACACGAACGTCTCCGGATGCTATAACAGCCATTACCAAAATTTCTAAAATATAAGAAATAGCTAATATTGACTACCCATTAGTCCAATTTTGACACAGGGACAAAAATTTATAATTTTGGTTCAAAGCGGGGTCCACATGTGGCCTACTTTGTAACAAAAAACGTGATAGATAAAGTTTTCTAAATTCAGCAAACTTAGTGTCTACGAGTCCAAAATGATGGTACAACCCCAATGGGACCCTAAATTCGACAAACTTAGTATCTACGAGTCCAGAACGGTGAGCCGGTCACGAAATTGCCCGTCAGGTCGTACCGTGGGGCCCGCAAAGCAGCATTCTGGTCAATGTTCTCATAATCACACCAAACTTGGATCACAGGACCAGCGTAACACTGTTAATCCGATAGTGTAAGTTTTGTTGCGAAACCACAAGCATACACAAAGTAATTGCACAAATTTAAAAAGGTCGATACGGGGTTTTTCGGCGGATACGCATTGATTTCAACGTGCACACACGTCCAAATCAAGTTTTGTCAAATCCTACACGTCCGTGTTGACTATACCCACCTTTTGTTGTAATCCGCACACGACAAAGTTGTCTCGTTTGGTGGGACAAACTTCGTATCAAAATTTTTTGGATTTTTGAAAACAAGTTTTTTTTTGTTTTTGAACTCGATTTTACAGAAACTGGAGACAAACAGAAATAAACTAAAAGAAGGGATTTAAACTTGGTTATATTTTCTAAAAGTCTATTAAATTAGATTTTCAAAATCTTGCATGGTTTGAATGAAAACATGGATAGTTGAACTAATTTCTGGACTGTTAGAAAAATAGGTTTTTGACCAACTTTTGATTCGATTTTCTCTTAACACAATCAATTTAAAATCAAACTACTTGAAGGGAATTAAATAAGGTAGGGTTGTGAGTATACTAGTGAAAATGGATCGCAATTTGGTCGAAGGATGGCGAAGAAAACGTGTCTCAAAGGAGGGGGTTTTTGCATGTTGCTATTGTGCGTTGTTGCTGTTGTGGCGTGGTGTTGCTGCTGCCATGCGCGCGGCCAGGTGGAGGACGGGACGGGTTGGCCTGGCGGCGCTCAAGCACGTGGCAGGGTGAAGGTTGTGATGGAGTTTAGGTTAGGGTTAGGGTTTCTTAGATGTTCATATATAGGATAAACGGGATATGAGCTATGCACATGTTGACAAATAGAAATAGATTCCTACATCCCATATGCACTAATACAATCCATTTCTATTGATCAACATGTACATTGACGCATGTAGGAATATGAGCCTATGGCTCATATCCCTTTTTTTTTCCATATATATATAACAACTAACAAATAACTACAACTACCCACCCTAGACCCTGGCACGATATATATATATGACGACAGGGGGGGGGGGGGGAGGGACCGCATACGGGAGCCGATCGTGCTCGGTCTGGAGTGGGTAGTTGTAGTTATTTGTTATTTGTTATATATATATATATATATATATATATATATATATATATACACACGGTCTGGAGTGGGTAGTTGTAGTTATTTGTTATTTGTTATATATATATATATATATATATATATATATATATATATATGTGTGTGGTTCTCTCCTCTTCCGGTGTCCTCTTGGACTTCCAATCTCCCGCTGGTGTTCCAACATGCTCTCGTAGAGGGTCCTCGACTACCAGATTTCATGGAAAGCTTGATCGAGGCCTCTAACCCTCATGTTCCGAAAGCTCCAGATTCGGGGCAGACCTTGGCTCCTTCAGTTATGGTGTCATCGACAGTGGCCTCATCCCTTTCAGTTTCGACTGACACAGGGCAGCCTCCTCCTCAGGCAGAATTGGCTCAGCCTCCTTCTTCGTTTCCATTGACTTTCCATCCAACCGTTTCCCTGATGTCGAACCTGGGTACTCCGGCCAAGGCGGTCCCCAGTCATCCCTCACCTGTGACAGCATCTCCGGTTGCATCTATATCCATTGGGTTCTCAACAATGGATAGAGTAGCAACCGTCAGTCCTCCAATGGTTGATCAGATCTCAGCATTGTTGCTCCCCCCACCGTCGCCTTCGACGACCACCCCTCCCCTCGTCCCTCCGGAGGCCTCCACAGCTTCTCCTAACATAGTAGTGACCGATGGTCCACCAACTATTTCCCATCAGCAGAGCTCCCCTCCATGCCGACAGCAACCAGTGGTCCCTCCTGGGGGGATAGTCCTCAAGGAGAAGCAATATCCTTTGGTCCTCCAACACCCATCACATCAGCAAGGCCTTTTCCCTTGGAAGTAGGGTACTCCGGACCCATCAGCAGAGGTCCATTCGGGGTAGAAAAGTACTACAGTTGTGGCAGGCCCCTTTGGTCCCTCAACTTTATCCCATGCTACAAGGGAACTCTCTCAGGGAGTAGAAGCTACTGGGAACCCACACCCGGTTCAATCACCTCCCAAAGCTTCATACTTTGACATTCTCCGCCCAGACCTAGCCCATAGCTCCTCCACCCTAATCCAAGATGTTCACTTAGAAGAACACCCTCCCTGTCCTCCCGTAGACAGCAGTTACAACGTTGTTTCTTTCTCCAACCAGGAGATGGACTCCTTAGCAGCCCAATTCAAGCACACATTTATAGTAAAGTTCTCATCTGGGTGCCCAAAACTTGCTCGAGTAAAGGAGTGTGTTTCCGGTTAGGGCCTAGCCAATGCCTATTTGGTTGCTCCCATGGATCGAAGACACATCGTCCTTCATCTCTCCAGCTCGAAAGATCATGCCAAGGTTTGGACCAGGGCCGTCCGCAGGATCGATGTCTACTAGTTTAAGCTCCTCAAATGGTCGGTGGACTTTCAACCCAGAGAAGAGTCTGCTTTAGCTGTGGTCTGGGTTCGCTTCCCCAATCCTCACCTCCTTAGCTTCGTCCCGTCAGCAATCAAACGGATGTCTATAACTCGTTTGGGAAATTTGTGACAATGGCAGAAGACACTCGTAACTTCTCTAAAGCTAACTACACCAAGGTTTGCTTAGAAATGGACCCATCTAAACCCCTCTCCAACAGCCTGCAGATTATAGCGTGGAACCATGCTTTATCCCAACAAATAATCTATGATTCCAATGTTAAATATTGTCAACATTGTCGGATTCAAGGGCACGAGTCCAACTTATGCTTCAGACTTCACCCGGAGTTGAAGAGGAACTCCAACACCAAATCTCCTCCAGCTTCTGTTAGTGATAAATTGCAGTCACTCGTTCGCCCAGATCTGCCCGCCCGCCTAAGTAATCATGCACCCAGAGTTGATCGGCCTAACAATCACACTCATTACTACTAAATTTACTCGGAGGCGGTCCAAATATTTATTATTGGTAATTATAAGTTTATCACTCTCAAATTTTATTCGGAATTGTCCACTTTTAATTTTTGTTATAATCAGAACTGTCAAAATTTTGACAGTCCTAATTGACAGTCCTATCAATTGTTAGGATTGTTAAAATTTTGACAGTCCTTCCAATTGGTAGGACTGTCAAAAATTTGACATATATGTTATTTTTTAGGACTGTCTAAATTTTGACAGTCCTACCAATTTGAAGGACTGTCAAAATTTTGACAGTCCTAAAAATTCAACATATATTTTTAGGACTGTCAAACTTTTGACAGTACTACCAATTTGAAGGACTGTCAAAATTTTGACAGTCCTAAAAAATTAACATATATTTTTAGGACTGTCAAACTTTTGACAGTCCTACAAATTGGAAGAAATGTCAAAATTACATTTCTTCCAATTGGTAGGACTGTCAAAATTTTAACAATTCTGATTATTAAAAAAATCAAGAATAGGCAGCCCCGAGTAAATTTTGGAAGTGGTAAACTTGTAATTATCAATGATAAACATTTGGACTGTCTCCGAGTAAATTTAGTAGTGCTCTTATCAACAGCCTTTGCAGACAGCCCAGACAGCGTTAAGGCCATACCAGCATTACCGGAGGCCTCTACTCCAACCGGTAGTGCTAGCTCCAGCAACAGATCAGCCTCTACCCTAGTCTCCAATAGATTCCAAGCTCTCACGGAGGAGCCTGGGGCTAAGCTGTTGGAAAATATTACCTTCGATACATGAAAACAAAATAACAATAAGTTAGATATACCGGTCTACGAAAAAGTCGTGCACGAAGCACTGTCCTAAGAGTTTATTCGAGGTCTATGTGCAGACATCCTCTCGAATTCTCCTAGTGGTAAAACTCCCTTGCTACCGGCGTTCCGTCACCGCACACGACTTCGGAAGAATGATCCAAACTTAGCTTTGCCCAGAGAGGAAAGAAAAAGAAATGGAACATATAAAGGATAGTCTTGTAGACGGAAGGAGGGAGGAGTTAACTTAATGGAGAAGGAGAAAGGAGAAGACTATAAAAAATTTCATACCCCAAACTTGTTGGATCTACAGAGATATATAGAGGCCAAAGACCAAAAGTTTTTTAATAGAAATAATGGCTATAAATACCATCTAATGAATAACCAAATAAAGAAAGCTATTATAATGCATTGAATGGAGAGGAATGGTATTTAAAAAATTGGTTTTTCCAATAATAATAATAACAATCCCCCCCCCCCAAAAACCAAGTTTTAAAAGATAGAGATAACAATATTTAACAGAGATAGAAGTAGAGAATTTCTGGGCAAGTAAATACTATGCATAAATGAGATGGACTACAACATTGAATCTCACATAGTAACTATTGTCTTTGTCTGAAGAAGTGCTTGATGGACTAAGCCTTGAATCAGACTTCTTGAACCAGATTCAGAAAATAGTACACATAATACGCTAGAGGTCCTTGGATCTTTCGGGGCGGCGCTTTTGATTGGCCATGCGCACTTTTCCATATTCATGAGAGTTGTCTGGGCTTACCCTGTCCCATAGTCGCGGCCTTCACGACCTCTCATATAGGTAAGTCCTTAAAGGGTTGGTGATCGGTGTCAACCCTGCATTATAATGCTTGGACCTATTAAGAGTTTAAAAAACTCATCATAACCAGATCACACAAGAACACTGCCACCATAGGGATGGGGAATCATTGTACACATGTACAGCCACTTGGGCATTATTTTAATAAAATTTTAATCTCAGGTCAGTGTTCCATAAAAGTCACCTACGTCCAGCTTGTTTCTACCCACTGAACCGGCTTCTTGGGATCTCCAGTCAGACTCGGTTGGGTTGCCACTGCTGGTGACTTACTTATGGGCTTAACCCCATCCCCCTCGATGATTCAAGAATTAATTTTTAGACAAACTCTTGGTTAAGAGTAAATAGACTCTTTGTGAAGAGATCTATAAAGTTCTTTTATGACTTTTATAGTCAAGAACCATATATTTGCCTTTTAGGCTCTTTTAATGTCTTGAATTGCAGCTACAAGTACCTGTTCATCTTAGAACTCATAGAAACATGCTTTAGTAGTTTTAAAGGCAAATTGATTATCACAATTTATTTAAAAATAAAGGACAGGTATGTAAATTTGCATATACATAATAAAATGTTTGAGCTATTCAGCTTCAGCACAACCTACGTTTAAAATTAACCGTTTCAGAGTCTATGTTACTCGTAGCCATGATAGTTTGTCACATGGATCTATCATCTTATGAGTATCTAGGTTGTTCCACATGTGAACCCTTATTCATCTTCCCCTGCAACTCATTGTTATAAGAGCATTTACATTCAAAGATATATGCTATAAAAGACTCAGAAAAGCACTTAGAATTATAAACAAAAATAATGATATTCTATTTCTTTAGGAATTTTGGCATGACTGAGCTAGAAGGTTTGATTACTCTTAAATTAGACTCAGTGTAATCAGAATCCTTTAACATAGGTATAATTTCGTCAATAGTTGATTTAATCTCTAGGGTATTGAGCCAAAAAACTTATCTGACTCTGCTATATTTTAAAGTATGAACTAGTGAACCTTTTAGGCTTGACATTAGAAGATCCATCTTTACCAGTCATGTTTACAAATATGACAGACTCAAGTTCTGCAGGAATAGTGTATGAATATTAGAGTAATAGTTTGGGTAAATTTTGCTAATCAACCTTAACAAATATTTAGTCTATCAAGTTTTGATCAACTTGGGTTAGCTGTAGGGGTCGATTCTCAGCTAGCGGTGGTCCGAAGACACTTAAATACCGTGTCGCTTAGGACTATTTACACCCGTTTGACAGAAGGACCCTTTCGGCTTTTACCCAAACTAATCTTCACTTTAAAACTTAAATTTAAAGGGAATTACAATATCACTAAATTATTTATTTTTGACTAAATGTTTGAATGTATCAAAAGAAATTATAATGTCGTATATTATATGCAAATTGATGTTTGCCTATCATAGTCACAATATCAAACAATTTAGTCAAATGAAATTATGAAGTCACAGATAGTATGCAAACCAATGTTTGTCAAACATGTAACAGAATAATATTAATTTCTTTGTCTGACTAAAATTCTAATATTGTGACACTATGGTCATATATAGTACAACCATGCACGCCGATCATGGAACAGAAATATTCAACATCACCATAATCTGCATGCATAAACTAAGAAAGTTGGCTCACAGACTTCAATAATATATTTGTCTAACTAAACTTAGGAATTTAGGAATCTGAAAAATTAATAGAATATATGGATTGTAAATATAAAAATTACCTTTCTACATAAAATGAGCATTTTTATTTTTTTTAAGCTTAGCAATAACAATTTAGAAGAAATGTTATTTAGTAAAACATTTTTAGATAGTTCCATTATTCTTGCTGAACATTCATTAGTATCCAGGAATTTTGAAAATTGAAATTTACAAACATCAAGTTTAGAATAATAAGATGAAAGATATTTGTATTACTTACCTTCACCCTTAGCAAGTTTTCACCTTTACCTGTATATCACATAAATGCAATATGACCAAATTTACAAACATGTTCTTCATAGGAGACAATAATAATTTTTCTTCTCCCATATCATATGAGCACCAGCAATATTTAACATGTTATGCTTAATAAGACCACCAAAAGATGCCATTAGTGTATATTCTGTCAGTATTATTTAATCCATTAAAGTGCATATATGTAAACCATGGAATAAGAGCTAAACTAAAATAGGAGTAAAGATGTGCTAATTTTTTATCTAAGTTAATAAGTCTCATAGAATAGCGCAGTGAGAAACTATCAGAATCAGTATATAACATGATCATGAACCCAATAGAGTTATTGTATTGGTGAGTATGCCATATAAATATGTACCATATGATTTGTGTTAATAGTAATTATCTTTGCACAATTTTAATCATGCAAGATTTGAAAACAACATATATTTTTATATTTGACAAAATGTTGATGATATATTGTGTTAAACTAGTGGACTAGAAAGGAATATTTTTTTTATTTGTACAGTATTCTACTTAACAGTAGAAGTTCAACCAAATATCCACCAAATGTTAGGATGTTAAGTTATTATTTTATTCTAGCCAAAAACAGTGACTAGATATAACCACTAAAAGAATAATTTGTTTATTGTCTATATAAATATTAACTATATAGCAATGACAGGATAATAGTTTAAATAGAATATTTTTTGTTAAACATGAAAAATTAAGTAATAGATATAGAAATAGATTTGGACGACTACTCTACAATTCTATAAGGGAACAAATCCTAGCATGCCGTTCAGGCCGATCTAAACTTACTATGTCTTTCAAGTCAAGGAATGACAACAATATTTCACAATAATTGAAATTGCAAGGATCCTTTAGTGAAAGTATTCTTTGATCAAACTTTTGAGTTGAATGTTGACATTTGGGAGTTCTCCATTAGTAGGGAGGATGAAAGATACAAGAATAAATAATATTCCATTTATCACTGATGTGTCTAATGGTTTGTTAACATATTAACATTTATTTTGTACGTTAGAACATCTTGTAAATCATTACGTTAAAATAACATGTAAACCATTAGTAGACAACATATTTATGATAAAATGTATCATGCATGTAAATCATTAGTATGTGGGAAGAACTATTTAACCATTTACAGAAGAAGAAAAATATTAGAAAAATAACTCCCAACATATCATATAAGCATGTGTATGTATGTAATGTGTTTCCATATGGGTTATTGAATGCAAAAAATATTATCTACTGAAAAATTAGGTCCTAGCCCTCTAATGATTAATAACATTTATATCATTACTAATTATTAGTAAAAAAATAAAAATAAGATACCAATTAATTCCATAAGAGTCAGTAAAACAATATAACTCTATAGGTGCCATGCATGTACTTTATTTGCCACATTTATCTACCCTTTATCAACCTTTATATATACGGCACCAATTAATTTCGACATTAAATTACCACAAATGCCATATAGAATAGTAATTCAAAGGCTAATAATGAAAAAATGAATTTAGATAACTACATCTGATACTCCTTTAAGATGAGCTTCATTGGATATTCTCTAATCCTATCTTTTCACAAAAATTCCAATTATTTGTGCAGAGAGTAATGATAATTATCATAACAAACAAGTAAAGACATATTCTTCAACGGTTACTTACATCAATCTTTAATAGTTGGCTCAATATGAAATTCTTGAAATGAAAATAAATTAAATACTAACGAAAAACAAAACAATCGGACTTTATATGCATGTATAGAAGGGAGGCGTTCCGATTTGTTTTGATGAAAAAAAAAATTACAATGCAAAAACAAATGATGCATTGTCACCACAAGACCATAAATGTCACATATTATTAACAAACACAGATTGATCTCTATATCTAAAATCTTTCTAACAATCATGTTCTAGAAACTCTGGCAAAACCTCATATTACTAGAGTACATGAGGTGTATTGCATACAGAGAAAGGCAACTGATACATGGTGCCATTAATATGTCACCTCTTATCCTTTTGATCTCTCCTCAACAAAACATAGGGATAAAAAAATACATCTAGAGCCAACTTTTAGTTGCTATATTTCAAGAAAGGTAATAAAAATTAATTCACATAATTATGTAAATATTTGAAAGTGAAGATATTCTTCCTATTAGCAATCTCCCAGAATAAAATTACTAATATCAATTTGTTTCTTATCTACTCGTAAAGCAATCATCTTGCTTCCAAAAAACAAGTGAAACCAGCCATCCCTTCATTGTCAAGGTTGTGTTTTGATAATTACCTGAATATTTATTCTCATAAGATGGAGGATCAAGCAATGTGTGTCCCTCATCCCTGCTGGCAGGTCCCACAATAACATTGACAACTTTATCCTTGTTTACGGGAGTAAAAACTTTGAGCAAATCAGAGATTGGAGCAAAAACATTCAGAAACATTAACATGAGTAACCTCTATATTAATACTCTTGTTTATAAACAAATAATTAAACAGAATATGAAAGTATTTTAGCAAGCGGATAAGAGACAAGTAATGTATTATGGCCAAAAATTACTAGCAGCAAGATAATGACTATTTGCTCTTGCTAAGACACAAATATGTATTGTGCTTAACGAGTGTTAGCCATAGATTAGTTGAACATCGTATAGCAAAATTAATATATATTGGAAACTATAAACTTTTAGATTATTGGAAAATATTACCTTCAATTCATGAAAACAAAAATAACAATAAGTTAGATATACCGGTCTACGGAAAAGTCGTGCACGAAGCACTGCCCTAAGAGTTTATTCGAGGTCTATGTGCGGACATCCTCTCGAATTCTTCTAGTGGGAAAACTCCCTTGCTACCGGCGTTCCGTCACCGCACACGGCTTCAGAAGAATGATCCAAACTTAGCTTTGCCCAGAGAGGAAAGAAAAAGAAAGGGAACGAATAAAGGATAGTCTTATAGACGGAAGGAGGGAGGAGTTAACTTCTATGGAGAAGGAGAAAGGAGAAGACTATAAAAATTTTCATACCCCAAACTTGTTGCTACAGAGATATATAGAGGCCAAAGACCCAAAATTTTTTAATAGAAATAATGGCTATAAATACCATCTAATGAATAGTCAAATAAAGAAAGTTATTATAATGCATTGAATTGAGAGGAATGGTGTTTAAAAAATTATTTTTTCCAATAATAATAATAACATAAGCTTCAGTTGAATACACATGGCACTGTTCTTCCTCTTACTGTGCAGCAAGAGGGAGCCCCTAAAACAGCCAGCCCTTCATCATCCTCCCTACGATTGGACTCGAGCCCTATGTGCAACAAACCACAGTTGGTTGAAGACCCCAGAGTTGAAGCCCAGGCCGGGAGGACATGTCAAATTCGGAGCTCTCGTCCCCCAAAGATCTTGTCGACAGCTCGAATAGTGCCAAGGACAGTGAGGAACATCCGGATTTCTCCAGTCCAGTCTGCCCTACAAAGTCCAGCATCCAATCTGTAACTAACCAAGTGGAGGGAGCGGTTGGAGAAGATACGCATGATTCTGGCCTCCTCGAGCAGCTGGTAGCTCCCCCTCTTTTAGCCACTCCATCTTCCTCTAATCAATCGGACACCTCCTCGGCTAGTCTTATACAACAACTTGTGGAGGACTCCGTCGTTGGGTTCCTTTGGCGGACATCTGACATTTTGGGGGCAGAGTTTCAATCCATCCCGTAAGATTCCAACCCACTGGACCCCGTGGTGACACCGCCTGCAGAGTTTCAGCTTAGTGCTCAGTCCACAGAAGCTTCTCTACCCGAGGATGAGTCAGTTATAGTGCCAAATGCCTTCGGCCCCACCCGACCACAAATCGACCTTCCTCAAACCAACTCGGACACTCAAGCCACCAGCTCCTCTCTTCCCAAGCAGCGGTAGGGAACGCCCTCTACATCCAGCTCTGATCTCGTCTTGGGGCATGCCAACGAAAATCAGTCTTCAGTTCAGTCTCAACCCGTGTATACCCCTACTATTACCAACTTTGATCAGCCCATCCCCGATACGCCCACCTTCCAACCTGATCCAATACCTGTGGGCATCCACCCACCGAATCCCATGAAGTCCCATGTTGCAGCTACTAGAGTGGTTTCTTCTTTCATTGTGGAGAAAGGAGAAAGTCTGGGCAGAATCCTACCGGTATTATCTAAAAGAAAGAAAGAAAGCAGTTATCAGAAGGAAAGTCTCCGCGCAGACTACCCCCTCTTCCCAAGTCCAAACTAGACTCCAATCAAGACGCCAAGGGATCTCTCTTTGTAGTGTAGTGGTCCTTAGATTTTTGTGGAAAGGGTTATATCCCTCCCATTTGTAGGTGTATGGACTATCTCCCTGCGCCAATCTCTCTAATTTCCTTTTCAATAAAGACAACAGCCATTAGTTAATATATATATATATATATATATATATATATATATATATATATATATATTTTGACAAAATCCTAAAAATAGTTATGTAGTTAAATAATTTCTAAAAATATCTATAAACTTTTTAAGGATTTAACATCCGAATTTAGTTTGTGAAGTATTCATAACTACTAAATATAAATAACTATTTGTATAAGTAAGTAAATCAAAATTTTATTTTCTAATCAACCAAGAAAATAGTAAAAAAATAAATCCATCAATTTAATAAAATAAAAATTACTAAAATTGTAAATTAAATTTTTGGGTGTTTACAATCTACCAAACTTATAAAAAATGGTGTCCTTGAAATTTAAAATGTTGGCATTGTAGGAGAGAGTTAGAGAATTTACGGCGAAAGAAGGATAATACAACTTGTTGTTTCGAATTCCTCAATATCAAAAGTAAGGCATGATCCAAGGATAAGGGACGCAACACGGTAAAAGAATTTAAGTATGCCAAATCGTATGCTGATTCTCGAAAAGATAGGGGACATAGTTATCAATGGGATCCTAATTTGATGTCATATTCTAATAACAATGGTATGTTTAATCCAAGGCTCTACCCAACTTATAGAATTAAGTTGGGCATGAAAACTTTGGTCACACTCCTATCTAAAAGGGCTAAAGAAAGTTTAACTTCAAGAAGGTTTATGAGATGATGATAATTTTGTGACCGTAGTCACAGGCGCTCAAAGGAAATATAGATACTACCATAGTGTTAATGGGTTAATAACTCTATAAAGAAAGTTTACCAGTTCTCATTTCTCCTAATTAGATCATAAGTTTACAAGATAATAGTAAATGTCTTAGTCAACTAGGGTGAGATGGTACAGAGGAATACGTTTATCACATATCATGGATACCGATGATCGGTTCAATAATGAGTGTCAAAAGGTAATATAATTTGTCATGGTGATTAATATTGTGTAGAGAGTACAATGACTCAATTTAATGCAACACAAGTGTCATGGACGTTCCTTGGCTCGAGTGGGATACGGGTATATCAGTGGTTAGGGTAATTGGGTTAACAATGTATAATTTAATTTAATCGCAACAGGATTGAATATTTAAGTATAGATTTTTAGAAGGAGGTATGCTACGAATGTTTGTAGGGTCTATATGGAGCATAAAAGTGTATATTTGGGAGTAACAGCTGGGTCATGAGTGAATAGGTCCAGTTAGGCTCATGAATGTCAAATAGCGACCCTAGTCGTCTCAGTCATTACAAAAATTCTAAAACTATCCCGACCAATATTTATGATTGGTAAAGTTTCTAGTCCAACATTAACCGCTGGTAAGAGTTCTAATATCTATTTGATAAGAAAAATTTCTCTGCTAAGGCTAATTTTTATATAATTCCAGGCTATCCTCTCGTTCTAGTAGTCTGCCTAGTCATATATCTTACATATTTCTAACTTATATAACTCTTTCTATGGATTATTCTACCGTATTGCTTATCCTATAATAAATATACAATTAAAAGTCAAGCACGAGTGTTTGTCCTTCCAAAATAGAAAAGAACGAGAATCAATGAGAAGGAGTTCAAAAAGGGTATCATCGATTACTATTTTTGAGGTTTAAAGGCCATAATAGAAATCAAAAGAAGGTTCAAAAAAATTATGGACTAAGATCCTAACAAACATATCCGGGTGCAGGCTCGCTCAGTACATTAACGTAACCGAGACGATTTAATCAGGACCTGTATAGGCCACCACAAAAATATGTCACGTCCCAGTCCCAAAATACGTAGGACTAGAAATACGTAAACATGCAAGATACGCATTCAACCAGAATCTTGTCCAACTCGAATGTATATAAGTTGTACTATAACGGTCACTATCTCGATACAACAGTAACTATATATATATATATATATATATATATATATATATATATATATATATATATATATATATATATATATATATATATATATATGTCTCAATCCACAATGAACAAAATACAAGAATGGACAACATATATCATGGTGTGTACCATACTCAATACTTGTCCGAATAGACTAGAGAGAAATAACATGAGTCTACAAAACTAGGCTATAACAGCATAAATGAGTAACGAAAAATAAATATAAATACGACATAATATGATGTACGAATCAACTACATATACCTAAAACCTGGAGAAATAATCATCCACAAATATCCTCCACTAATCCAGCTCAGCAATAACCTGGGGACAAAATCTGGATCTAGGTCCTCAGTGGACATAGCAAGGTACAGGAAACAACAAGCCAAAGTAAATAGTAAATAATAAGGAATATGCTCAAGGGGATCTATCATAACCAACTATGCGAATGCACATGAGAACAATACTCGTACCTTAGACAACCGATATGTAAATCGATTTAAATCTCCAGGCTCCGTCAGGGAACTTGTTCTAGCATGGCAATCACTAGAACTCTCGTAAGAGCTCACGGTAACGTTGTGAATAGTGATAGCCCAACATCCCAAGTATGCTCTCCCCTTCCAATATTATCTCGCGTCTCATGTCCATGATGTCTCACATCCAAAACATGCAAGATCAATCACTAGCTAGGATCGAGTCAACGGTATAAATATAATCATGTCAACTATCACATGTCTCGGGACCTATCCTGACACAGAAGCCAGAATCCCTGAATGTCTCAAGTATGGCTCATGGCATGTCCAGTATCCTGAGGTCTATCGTGTAAGAGTTCGCAAGAATAATGGAATACGATGATAATACAATCTAACGATATCCGAGTCCGCGTACAGAAGTCGGCACCCGAATACAATTCGGACGCTAAGTACCATAACGGTCCTAAGGTCACAATAAAGTACATGCAAATAAGTAGAATATAATCAAAAGTTAGTAAAAACATAAAGCAAAGAATACTAGAACAAAGGCAAGGTACACTTGTGAGCACCCTAATTTTTATATAGGGTTATTTTGGTAATTAAAAAAATTTATTTATTTAATTTAAATATTTATTTGATAATTTATTGAACTGTAGACACTTTTTGCCATGGTCTTGAGATTTTAGTACAATACTTGTCATGCCCCGATCTCCCGCAGGTAATCGGCCGTCCCCGCTAGGCTTCTATCACCGTGTCAACGCTCCCGCGGGACAATCTTTTCCATATAGACGTGATGTTGCACGAGCACAAGCTGCGCCCGTGCAAGATCATGATCCGAACATACGGTAAGATGTCTAAGCCACAGAGTCGTACAGATAGTCTGAGTGTAGCAAAATAAGAAACGAACAAGCGATTGGTAACAAGTTCACAGAGTCGTCAATAACGAAAGAATTGAATAACACAAGTATAGAAGTAAAACAAGCACTTTATTGATATTGAACAAGTATTACAAGCGGCGCTAGGCCGAGATTATAAATCGCTCAAGCCTCTCTCTTTTTGAAACGATAAAAGCGTGCCAAGTGGCTACATTTGTGGAATGATACATAGACGATGTTCCAACATTATGTCTTGTATATATGCTTCAATTTCGGACGTAACGTTCCAAGGCTTCAGAGCGAACTCCATGCCTTAGCTCGCACGAAGGAGATTTCTGCACCGAACGAGGTTCTCCCGTACCCTGCAAGCAATCTAGTAGGTTACCAGTACATGAATGCACTGGTGGGGAGGCTTCTCGTCCGCTCGATAAATCTAAACACGTTATAAAGGTTCCGTGCACTATTATTAAGTTATCTTTCTAGTCTTGCCTTAGGATGATTTTTATGGCATAATGTAAAACCAACTCGTGTGGCAGTGCGTCGTGCGATATATGAGTAACACGACGAGACTTACCAACTTACCATTCTTCCTTTCCTGTGCAAGACAACCAAGTTAAACCAAGCACGAGTATATAAAATAAAATCCAGGCCAATAGCATAAGCAAACACAAGTGTCATGAACGAGGTTCTGTTTCAGGTGCACAAGTTACACAAATTTTCCAGAAGTGTTACAGAAGATGTTCAATTGTTCAAATATGTACAAGTGTGTTATATTCATATCCGTTCAGATATTTCAGATGCAGCTATAGGTATAGGTGTGTTACACAGAGAGGTCACCTATAATGTAATGACTCGCACGCGGGTTGCCGCAATCGAGCCAACTTAATCTATATGACAAAAGGTCACTATCATGATGCCATACAGGATAGTGTAGTCTCGAGGCAAAGATGGTGTGCAAGCAAGATACATGTGGTATTGCACCCATCCCTCTCATAACAGACGACTACCAGACGTCTCCGTCTAGATCAGATCGGCCCCAGTGCCCCGACGATCGTCCGCGGAACTAGATTCAAAAATCTACCTTGTGTACAAGTTGTCCGTGACCGCGCATATCCTTAAATATTCCAGATTCTCGCAGGTACAGGTGCAGTTACATATTCAGGTACAGGTATGGGTTCAAGTCAAGATCTATCAGGTACAGTATCGACTCCCGGAGTAGTCAGATTCAGTACAGGACAAGTACTGATTTTCAGAGATGTTGTGATATTATCTTGCTTCACTATCCATGATGTAGTCCCCTAGTTCGGAAAATGCCTTGGCAATCTTACGGTCCTAAATACTTTTAATATTCTATACTTAGCTCAGAACGACTATCTTGATAGCCTTTCTGCCTCAACTGAGTGAATCACAGATAGTAAAGTACGATAATTTGTGGCATACATATAAGTGACAAGCATTAAAATAAGGCAAACAAGTATAAGTTAGCATATAATCAAGCAAGCATTACATTTATATTTGAAACATAAGCATTTAAGTTATCACGGTCTATGGTGTAGCACGAGGAGTGGAGCCATACAGGGACATATCGAGCGACATAATCTATGGGCGTGCAGTACACTACAAAGAGTATATGATGATCTACTCGAGGCATAGCGGGGTCTACTGGCACGAAGCAAGGTAGTATGCGAGGGTTCAATTATAAGCCAAGTTTTAATTCTATTTTCTAACACAAGCAATACAAGATGGGATTATTCCCTTAGCTAGGTATGTTGTATTCTTTATTAGCATGCAGGGGGTGATTCACCTAGAAAATAACATGTATCGTCCATATTTTAAGTATGCTGGTTAAGCAAAGACAAGTTTATCGTTGCCACCCACCTTAGCGATGATTCGCCTCGGTCGAGCGATACTCCGAGGAAGAATTTGAAAGTCTAAGTCTGAACTTCTGAAGGGACAAGTTTGGAATCCTTTGCCTCAAACGTATCATCTCGCTGAGCAAAGCGGGTCAGGTCATTGCACTTGCACCATTTGAAACGGTTGTCCGCTTGAATGGAACGGGTTGTTACAATACTAGCCCTTACCTTCCGAACAACTATGCATACTAGACTTAGATGAGCCAAATTAGGTTCATGGATTCAATTTCACTCATAAATTCATATCGTTATGCTTTATTTTTGTCACACAACTTTCGCGACGTAAAATCTAGATATTGACAATTTAGCACTTTGTCGTTGCGTACGATTTTAATGCGCAACATCAACCCTTTTCATCTAACCAATTTCATATACATGAGCCTAACTAGACCTAACATGTTCATATTAAGGTTGACCCATTCATTTAAATCCCTATATGCTTTATAAATATCATATGGTTCAAATCCTAGTTTAAATATCCAGTTTTCTATTTTAGGAAACCGCATCTTGCGTATCTTTTGTGCACTTTATTTAAATTAAAATAATATTTATATAATAAAAAAGGATCATTATAAGCCTAACAAACCCTTATGGACCCTTAAATATAAGTTCTTTTTGGGCCCAATATAACTCCAAGCAACCAACACCCAAAAGTCCAACCAACAAGTATATATAAACATGCAACCCTTATCTCTACCTAGCCCTAGCCGCCTCTCCTCTCATATGAAAGACCAAAAAAGCATCACCCTCCCTTTTTAACAAATCCTCTTCCTCCTCTCCCTTCTCCACACCTTCACACACCCCCATGAGCACCCCAAGGCCAATCCTTCACCCGAACACCGCTATATTAGGTTAGCTACTACTCCTGCTTATTTCTTCTATAAAAATCGACCAAAACCCCTCCAAAACTCTATTTTATTTATATATTTTAAGTTCTCTAGCACCCTATTAAGTGTCACAAAGTTTGGAGTATGTTTGGTACTCCGTTTGGCCGTAATGGCGAAGAATGTCCCCATCGTAATCGCGTACGCGTAAGTTTTCCAACTTCAAATATCCTTCCTATTTTTTTATTAAATAATACTCATGTTGAAACATGTTAATATTAGGTAGTGATTAGAAATATTTTAATGCATGTGAAACCATATTTTTATGTACAAAACTATACATAGTTGTTGAACAATCTAGACACGGACCCAGTACATCAATACTAGTTGTAGTTCTTTGAAGGTTGCCATATTTTGACTATATAAATAAATTATAAATTTAATATATTATAATTATATAATATTTAATGTATTATTTTATTATTTAATTTTGATGCAAATAGGGTAGTTTCATGCATAAACTATGTAGCGTAGTTGTTAAGAATCACTAGTTGTCGCTCGTAGAGACTTTTTGCATGCAATGATATTGAGTTGATTATTTTCATATAATTATAAATAATTTTAGAATTAATAGTTTTTAATAATTAATAATTTAAAAATAGTTTTGAAAATATTTAATGACTAGTAATATTCTGGTGTGTAGCTATTTGCATGTGCAACCAATATAGAATTAATAACTAGATAATAATCTAATTTAACTAGAAAATTAGAGTTTAATTAGTGTAATAATTAATTGTTAGGTGTTCGAGACATTTTTTTGGAGAGCTCCGGACCGGACTTGTTGTGCTTGTAGTTTGGCTTGGAAGGCAAGTACACCTTGCTTAATTGTACTGTTCAATTACATTATGCCTAGTTGTTATTTGTTAGTTGTGTGCACGTGTCTTAAAGTAGTAGACTTACCTGGTATATTGTGAAGGTATGTGGAATCTTTTGACCTGACACTTGTTCAACACGTTCACTGAGTGAGAGAGAGTGCATGGACAAGCATGTTGACTGACCATTAATACGTGAGTTCGCGTCTTGTATTAGTAGTTAATGTTAGTTTAGTTTCTAGATTTTTATTGACGTTGTTGCATTATGCCTGTACTGTGTATACGGTTCGGATAGTACATTGGGAGGAAAGAATCTACTAGTGAGCGTATAGAATTTCTATTTTTTACTGTGTAAATGGGGTAAATGGTGTACCCCCGAGTTCTGTTGAATGCCTGGTGGGATGACCGGTTCTTCTATTTTTTCCCTCTTATGTGCTAATAAAGATGTCTCGAGTGCATATCACGTAGATGGTTTAGTTACCCTATTTATTGTTTACTGTTTTACTTTTATGTATGTCAATTTTTTGTGTACTTGTTATATCCATCTGAGGACCTGGCACCTTTTCCAGATCCAGATGAGCACTTGTACCCTACGGATTTCAGAGTTGGAGATTTTGCTGAGGAGGACCTTGAGATGGAGACACATTAGTTTACCTGAGCGTTATGGATGATAGTTGCTTAGTGTCTTGGGTGTCCTTATCTAGTTAGCTGGCACATGGACTATTTTATTATTGTCTAGTTGTATTTTCTTTCAGTATTCTTTCATACTTTATTATCGTGGATTGTTCTCTAATTTGTAGTGGGTTCTGAGACTTTATCTATTCATTCATTTTTCTATTTGGTGATATTTGTGGATAAGACTAGATTATTACATGCCTGTGATATTGCGACTTAGTTATATTCTACAGCGTACTACGACTAGTTAAGTCCATTAAATTGGGTTTCTATACTTGTTCGTACAGCTGGAATGTATACGTATACTTAGCCCTACGTATTTTGGGACTAGGGCGTGACAACACTTGTATGGATCCTGAATGATGGCATAGCGAGGTCCAGGTAGCGAGCTCAACTCGCCAACTGCTCCCGACAAGGTGGAATCCTCACGAACGTCTCTAAATGCTGCAACATACATAACCAACATTTCAAAAATATAATAAATAGCTAGGATTAACAATCCATAAGTCTAATTTGGACACAGGGATAAAAATTAACAGTTTTGGGTCAAAGCGGTGTCTACATGTGGCCTAAAGAAAAATATGTCGAAGACAAAGTTCTCCAAATTTGACAAACTTAGTGCCCATGAGCCCATAACGATCGTACGAACCCAATAAAATATCCAGAATTGGATTCCAGTGAGCCGGTCATGAAATCGTCCGTCAAGTCGGACTATGGGGCCCGCAAAATGGTCAACATTCTCAGAATCGTACCAAACTTGGCTCACAGAACCAGCATAATACTGCGAATTCGATGGCACAAGTTTTTTGCGAAATAACAAGTACACACGAAATAATTGTACAAATTAAAAAAAAGGCTGATACGGGATTTTTTGACGGATACGCGTTGATTCCGTCGTGTACACCGTCCAAATCAAGTTTCATCGAATCCTACAAGTCCGCATTGTCACTACCCCATTTCCAGAGCCGGGTAATTTTTTTTATTTTTAATTTAGTTAATTGTGTATTATTTATAATTAATTTTATTTATATTTAATTGATGGTTGTATTATTTTTTTATTGATTGTTTTAGGATTTTGGCTAGCCTGGACCCATGTCAGACCCTAGTGGACCAATATTTGACCCACCCACACCCTTGTGAGACCTATTTTTGGGTTTAGAATATTTATTATATTTTTAGTGGGTTAGTTGGAGAGATTTGGAGTTAGTTTGAGTGCTTTTGGAACCCAAAACCCAAAACCAAGTTAGGAGAGGGCATTTTGGGTATTTTGGACTTGTGAAACCCCTTCTTTAATGCTTGGCCGGCCCTATTGTTCCCACACCCGTGCAAACACAGCAGCCCCAGCCCCCCCATTCTCTTCTTCTTCACTTCTTCTTCATCTTCTTCTTCTCCACTACTTCTTTCTTCTTCCTTCTTCTTTCCACTCCAAGTAAGTACACTATTCCTCTTCTTTCTTCTTCTATTCTCCATGGTTGTGAACCCTAACCCTACATTTTTCCCTAACCTAGGTGGGTATAGCTTAGATTTGGTGTTGGAGCTTGGATTGGAAGCTTGGGAGCTTGTTGTGGAGGATTTGGAGCTTTTTGGAGACTTTGGCTTGGGATTCCAACTCCCAAGAGGTAAACCCTGATTTTCCCCTTGTAATTACTTTTATGTAGTGTAATTAGTGATTTAGAACCTTCCTAGACCCTAAGCCTACCCGTAGAAGAGAGTTGTAACTAGTTTGGTTGAGTTGGGAGACTTTAACATTAGGTATTGTGTCAATTTCGGGTGGAATCCAAAATTGGCCCAATTTTGGGTGATGCCCTAGGTTAGACAGACCTAGGTAGACGTGCTCGAGTGTCTTGAGGGTTAGTGCGTGTCTCCATTCGGATACGTGAAGTCGTGTCGCGGAGAAACGGGCGTTTCGGGCATTTTTGGGGTTTTCGTCGTCGCCGGTTCTAAGTGCATGAGCATTTTCTCCATGGGCCTAGAATCGACGGGATAGCATTTATTCTAGGATCTAGACATCGTTTAGAACTCATGGATAAATTTTGGGCCGATTCAGAGTTGGTTTGGTGTGCGCTTCAGGAGGTTTTCCGAACCGCACACCGCGTGTTCGTCAAAATGACCGAACGGCCATTTCGACGTGGTTTTTTAGTTTCGGGCTTGTGCGCGCGTTGGATTAGCTTCAGGGAGTGTGTGCTAGAGTTCTCGGGTTATATTTTGTATATATATGTGTGTTTGTGCGTGTATGGGGTCGTTGGGCGTGAGTTGGATGTGTTGTTTGTGAGTTGTGTTGTATTTTGTGTTTGTGTGTATGTGTGTCTCTATATATATATATATCTATAGATATGTGTTATATATATATATATATATATATATATATATATATATATATATATATATATATATATATATATATATATATATGTGTGTGTGTGTATATACATATATTTGTGTAGGGGTTTGTGTATTAGTGTGGGTGCTTGTGTATATATATATATATATATGTATATGTATGAGTGTTTGTGTGTGTATTTATATATATATATGTATGTGTGTATGTGTATATATATATATATGTATATTTGTGTGTGTGGTTGTGTGTTTGTGAGCATGTGTGAGAGTGTGTGTTAGTGTGTGTGAGAGTGTGTGTGAGGGTGTGTGAGAGTGAGTGTGTGTTAGTGAGTGTTTGTGTGAGAGTGTATGTATTAGTGAGTGTGTGTGTGTATTTATATATAGTAGTGTAGATACATATATATGTATATGTATGTTGGTGTGTGTATATATGTATATATATGTGTGGTCGTATGTGTGTGTGATTGTGTGTACGTTTGTGTGTGTGTGGCCGCGGCAGCGAAGCGCACAGCCGCTGCAGCAGCAAGCAGAGCGAGGCAGCGCCGCGGCAGCAGCTCGCTCGAGCGGCAGCACGCCGCGGCAGCAACAGCAGCAGCAGCTGCAGGCACAGCAGCGCGCCGCGGCAGCACGCCGCGGCAGCAGCGGTGGCAGCAGCAGCAGCAGCTTCGAGCAGCGCGAGCGCGAGCACGAGCGCATTTCAGCCGTGCGCGCGCGCGAGCTTGTTTATCCCTCCCCCCTTTTTTCATATGTGTATGGGTGTATATATATAGAGATATATGTATATATATAGATAGATACATAGGTGGAGATATATGTATATATATGTGTGTGAGATGGTGATGGATATATATATATATATATATATATATATATATATATATATATATATATATATATATGCGTATGTATATATATGGATATATATATAGATACATAGGTATGTATGCATATGTTTTAGATATATATTTTTGATTAGTTATATAGCTAGGTGTATATATTTATATAGATAGTTAGTTATATGGGTAGTGTTAGAGTAAAGTAGGTATCTCAATACCTTGAGATACCAAGGTATTGAGGGTAGTGAGGTAAGGTAAGGTAAGGTATTGAGGTAGCCTAATACTAAGTTATATATATATATATATATATATATATATTGATGTTATGTATATAGGTATATATATATAGATAGATAGATAGCTAGTTAGTTAGAGGGTAAGGTATCCGGGTAAGGTATCTCAATACCTCGAGATACCCAAGGTATTGAGGTATAGGGGTAAGGTATTGCCTCTACTAGATTATATATATATATATATATATATATATATATATATATATATATATATATATATATATATATATATATATATATATATATATATATATATTACATATAGTAGTATATATATAAGTATATATATATAGATAGCTAGCTAAGTTACCTAGAATTAGAGGGTAAGGTATCTCAATACCTTGAGATACCAAGGTATTGAGATAAGTTGGGTATCGGGGGTAAGGTATTGAGGTATTTACCTATACATTAGGCTGTATATATATATATATATATATATATATATATATATATATATATATATATATATATATATATATATATATATATATATATAGTTAGATATATATTATATATATTAGTATATGGTAGTATATATTATAGATAGTTAATTAGCTAGCTAGTGTTAGTAAGGGGTAAGGCTTGAGTATCTCAATACCTTGAGATACTCAAGGTATTGAGCGCCGGGGCAAGGTATTGAGTTTTAGCCTAGGTTTGAGGTTAGACTTGCTTTTATATATATATATATATATATATATATATATATATATATATATATATATATATATATATATATATATTATATGGGATATAGACGGGGCGTATAGCTTAGGTCGAGGTATCGGATACCGAGGGTATCCCAGTATCTCAAGGATGCGAGTTTGAGGGTTTATTAGCTTAATGACCTAGTTTTGACCTAGAATTTCAGGGGCACCCTAGTTTGACCTAGAGTTGACCGTGGTTGACTCGGTTGACCACCAAAGTCAACTTTTGACCTAGTTTTGACCTAGAATTGACTTTTTGTTCCAGAGTTGACTTTTTGACCCAGATTTTACCGGTTTGACCCATTCGACCTAGAACGACCCTAGAAGCCTAATTTTAGTTATTTTATATCTATTTAACTCATTAGAACCCTGTTTAACCTTACTTTTCGTAATAGGTCCTTGCGACACCAGTTCAGATCGCTAGTTGCTCAGGACGTCAGGCGAGTACATTCTCTGATAGTTTTCATTATCTGATGATTATTATGATTCAGCTTCTAGTATAGTACCATCTGATTTTTCTGGCACAACACGGGATACTGACTGGTATTTTTGGATTCATTTACTTGTGACACGTATTTTTTTTATGTTTCTGGCCTCTATTCTGGAATCACTACTGGCATCACCTACAGGCATCATTACAGGCACCACTCATGTTTCAGGCTGGACTCATCTTGATTTACGTGTCGGATCTTATATTCACTTGTATTAGCCGAGGCGGGGAAATACTCGAGTAGACATGTAAACATTTCCAGTGAGCCGTACTTATCCCTAACCGTTTACATGTCGAAACAAGTATTTCAAAGACACCGAGTTCATTCTTTATAGTCTAGACTCACTTGCATTTCTTGCTGGTCTTACTTACATATTTCTGGACTTGACTCATTACATGTACCCTTGCTGGACTCACTACACGTTTTTGTGCACGGACTTGATCTTAGCTTATATTTCTTGTATCTTGCAGTTATTACTATCTTGCTTCTGATATCTATGCATCTTTATCTTTATGCACCAGTGATATCTATATTTCCTTGTTTATACTTTATTTCATTCTTCTTGCTACTTGGTATAACTGTTTTATAGTTTTTATCATTTAAATGGAACTGCTGTTAGAGATGTACTTGCTCCAGTCCTGACTGGACATATTTTTCTAGAGTATCCGGAGGATTGATGTCCGACATTTTATGGACCTGAGCCTATCGATGGTGCAGACAGGGACCCCCTAGTTTAGGAGTAATTTTTGGGTTGGTAGCCGGGATCACTAGGACCTTGTTATTATTTTTATTAGCTTTTAGCACCGGATTTGTCTCTAGTTTTGGATTGAGACCTTGTATTGTATATAATTTTGGATGATGTATTATTATTATTATTGATGTTGTGGTGGTTTTAGTAGTTATTGTTGGTTAGACTTTATAGTTGTTAGATTTCTATGTTATCTTATCGTGCTTAGATTCATGATTGAGTACATTGTGATTATCATTATGATATTGCTCCTCCGTTTGGAGTTGAGATCTTGACAGGTTTATATATTGATTGCGTGAGATTGTTATCTAGATAGTTGACCTAGACAGCATTCTACCGCCAATGCTGCAGCGTAGGCTGGACGTACCCACGACTCATGCCCGATTTTTCGGGTGCGGGTTGTGACACGCATTGATAATACTCATCTTTTGGTGCAATCCACACACGACAAAGTCGCCTTGTTTGCTCAGACAAATTTCGTATCGTAGAATTTTGGATTTTTGAAAACAAGTTTTTTATTTTTGTTTTGGAACTCGATTTTACAGAATTGGAGGCAAAAAAAACCAAAATAAGGGTTTTAAACTTGGTTATATTGTCTAAAATTATGTTCAAATAGGTTTTTAAAAGCTTGCATGGCTTGGAAGAAAATAGGATAAAAATATGGGCAGTAGGACTAATTTCTAGACTGTTAAAAAAATAGGTTTTCGATCGACTTTCGATTCAATTTTTTCTTAATACAATCCGTTTAAAATCAAACTACTTGAAGGGAATTATAGAAGGTAGGTTTGTAAGTTTACCAATAAAAATGGATCGTAATTTGGTCGAAGGATGACGGAGAAAATGCGTCTCAAACGAGGGGATTTTGGCCTTGAGCTATTGTGCGTTGCTACTGCTGTTGCATGGTGTTGCTGTTGCCATGAGTGCGGCCAGGCGGAGGCCGGTGTGGGGTGGCCTGGCGGCACTCAGGCGTGTGGCAGGTTAGCTATAGCGGCTGTGGTGATGGAGTTTAGGTTTGGGTTAGGGTTTCTTAGACGTTAATATATATATATATATATATATATATATATATATATATATATATATATATATATATATATATATATATATATATATATTAAGAATGGAAAATCTCTACCATGCATCGCAGTGATCAAGACCCATGTGCCAACCGCTTCATAAGTAGTGTTCACATGTGCCAGCAGTGCCATGTACCACTACTCCTCCAGTGTTCCATGTGCCAAGTGCCACTACTATCCCTCAATGATCTCCAAACGCCAAGCGATCGTGTTCCCAAGATGCAATCACAGTCATTAAAATTAGGGCATGACACGTGTCACGAGTATGTAAAACCCCTAATCCTAAAAACCGTATTAATCTATTTTTATTTAATTATTAAATGAATTATAGTAATTATGAGATAATTAGGGAAAATAGAATTTATTTAATTTTTATTTATGGTGTTTATGCATTTAGGAGATTTATGGAGCCATTATAAAAAAAATTCCTAATTTATTCCATGTAGGAGACCCCGTGGATAGTTGCTAGCTTAATGGTATGCAATAATATAATTTTTAGAATTTTTCTATATATATATATATATACACACATAGTTTATTAGAAATAGAAAAGAATTATAAAAGAAAAGGAAATAGAAATTAGAATGAATAAAGAAAAGAAATGAAATGAAAAGGATTAAGAAAAAGAATAAAAGAGAAAAGAAAAATAAACATCAATAATTAAACCCTAAGGGTCTCCCCGCAAAAAGCCCTAAACTAAGAAACCCACAGTAGCAAACGCCCGCTAGCAGCGGAAACCCGCGCGAGCGACCCCCTGTTCCCCGCTACCCTATATATATATATATATATATATATATACCATTGTATAAAAAACCCTAAACCTAGATCCTTACCATCTACTCAACCCCGAGCCCACCGCCGACCGCCTGGACCGCACAGCCACCCGGAGTAGCAGCCGCGAGCACCGCACGCCCGCGACCCCGCGTCGCGACAGAAATCACAGCAAACTTACTTGTGTGTCCACGCTGTTTTCCGTCACCTCGCTCAACCAAACTCGACCCCGTCTTCACCGATACGTTTAACAATTAACCCCCTTCAATATCTGTATGATAGTTGACCTCGAGCAGCGCATAATCTTAGGCGAAAACAGCGTCCATGTTGACAAAAAAGACAACTTTTGGAGATCGCAGAAAACTGCGGTGACTACCTATGTTCCCGGATTTGTATCTCCCACCACAGAGATCCGAATTTAATTTTTTTTGGTATGCGGAGACCATCTAACCTAGTTTAATTTATGTAATTTATAATAATTTATTTGTTGCTGGTTGTAGAATTAAATTAGATAGAAAAACCCAAAAATATACTTTTTGGCAAATTCCAAAAATTGCGATACGGAGCGTGTCCCGCCAAACGGGACCGCCTTGTCGTGTACCAAGTATACCAAAAAGTGCGTGCGGTATACACAGACGTGTGGGATTTTGCGGAAACGGATTTGGACGCGTGCGCGTGTCGAAATCAGCCCGTATCCGCGGATAATCCTCCGTGTCGTAACTTTTTGCAAAGGTCCTGCGCATTTAGTGCACGGTCGTCAGATTGTGATGAAAATTGTGTCACTGGACTCGTAGTAAAGCACTGGTCCTGTGACCCAATTTTCACGCAATTCTGAGACAGTTGACCAAGTCGCCAATTGGCGGACTCCACGGTTGACTTTTTGGGCAAAATTGGGTTTGGCTCACCAGAATCCATATTTGGACATACCGTTGAGTTCGTACTGACATTTAGAGTTTTTTTGACCTATAATTTGTCTCATTTAGAGACCTTACCTTTGGTACACTTTTTGGTGCATAGTGGGCCATACATGGACCCCACTTTGACCCAAAATTACTGTTTTGCCCCTATGTCCAAATTGGACGAAAGGAAAGTACTTTATAGCTATTTTGCTTATTCTGGGAACGTTGGTATTGTCTATTTCAGCATCCGGAGACATTTGTTCTGAGGTCATAGCTTCTGATCTTGTGTGTTTGAGATCTTGACGTTACATTTTGCAGTTTTTTGCCTGGCAAGTATACCTTGCCATTGTACTGTTATTCATATTCCATATGTTGCATGCATCTTTATTTTCTGTCTTTAGTTCATATATTTTAACTGTTATATAAAATGCGCGCGACGGTGTCGTCGCGATATATTTTTATTTATGTATTTGCATTGACCTTGTTTATGAGACTACCCCATTATCATGTAGCATCATTAGGTTCATTGGCCATGACACAGTTGTTACACGAGTGTGAGTCTCATATAGATCACGGACTGCGTGACAGGTCTGGCCTCCTGTACGTATGGGTCGTGCGTTAGGGATGACTGCTGATAGAAACTTTGTATGCTAAAAGACTTAGCAGTTATTAGAGGTCCATGGACATAGCCTATTGTAGTACGGTGGTCCAATCCTTGTCCTTGTTTGGTTGCAGGATTGGGCTAGGGTACTAAAAATAGGCTATGAACCAAATTATGTCATGGATGTGACATGCTTAGAGCATGGGGTGGGAAGAACAACAAGTTCTGCATTTGGGCTCCTTTGTACTTTCCTTATTGTAACCCGGAAGCTCCGCTGGAGATACGGGCGGTGATGACCCTATTTATTACAATTGGCGGTCTCTGTCGTCCAAAAGACGACATGCTTTGAGGCCCCTGATTCTCCGAGAGAGTCATGCCAATCCCATTTATGGCCAGATAGCCCACTTGTTAGAAAGTTGTTCTCAAACTGCATTCACTTAGACGGTTAGGCGACCCATTGGATATTTATTTCAGTACTTTATTAGCATGCTTTTATCTATCTTGTTATGTCCCTCTGAGGACCTGGCCCTTTCAGGTGTCGCTGTTCTTGAGTATTCGTAGGAGAGCAGATTCGGATGGTTACATATGTTTCGAGGATGTCTTCTCTTCGAGCCCCGTGGTCATTAGTTGATATACTTATTTTGTGTTTGTGGTGTTGTACTTATATTGTATTTACTTTTATATTCTAGTTGGTAGTGGATTTGTTTCCACCCAACTATCATCCTTAGATACTTCTTATTGAGATCTAGTTTCATAGATACTGGTTATTTATTTATATATGATTTTATGGATGAGATTTAGATTGTACCTTGTGACTTGTGATATATGTTTATACCACTTGTGGATTTGATATTCATATTACAACGTACGTATGGATTTGGTTTCCATATATTGGAGTTGCCATATCCATGCGGCTGGTATGCTTACGTGTCCTAGTCCTACATATTCTTGGGACTGGGGCATGACATATTTTTAGTGGTGGCCCATGCAGGTCGAGAGTATATTGTCTCGGTTATATTACTGTACCGAGCAAGCCTGCAAATAGGATTAGAATATAGGATCTCATCCACTATTGACTATGATTCACATTATTTTTAATCTGTCCTATTTAAACTATTGCATCATGCTCGATTCATGTGCTCTCCTAATAGTTCCTTGAGTATAGCCCCCTCATAGAATATAGAAGTCCCTGTTGTTAGATGATAAGTAGGGTAACCTTCCTATTAAGAGTACAACTAGAGTGTTGACACACCACTAAGTTTAGAATATCTAGTGAACCCTAGAATTCCTTACCTATAGATTGATCAACCATTACCCCTTGACATAGTTATGAAGGACTTGAGAGTAGTATAGATACTACTAGAGTTAGTTAGAAGTTTGGCCATATTGTTTGACCCTAGTATTGAGGAACCACTAGAAACCCAAGGTTAAACCTTAGGACTAAACCTAACCTTTATAGTGACATAGTGTTATAGATCTATAAATCTAGCTCCTTGTCTTATTATTAGTAGACAGCACCTTAGGAAGCCTAAAGAAATGTAATCAACACTTTTTCCTTGATTATACCTCGAACATAGCAACTAGCATACCACTTCCACTTAGAAAACCATGATGCTATCTAGAGCCCTCTATTTTAATTTCATATATTGTTCCTCTGCGACCTTAACGTTCGCTAATTATGCGATGACTAAATTATGTTCTTCTTTCTTCATCTTTTAACTCGTGCCACCTGATACTTCTGATTGTAGGCCAAATGATTATTTTATGTTAGGATATATAGCTTGCTAGGACTATAGTTGTAATCTTAAATTTTTGATTGGTAGTTAGAACTTGATAGTTTTAAGTTATTCATATAGATTGCGACCTGATGATTATCCCTTAGTTTTCAAATTGCGTAACATGTACCCCACCTCAATATAGGTTATATCCCCTCTCACTTATAGGCCAGTAAATTTTCTATTTTACTATTGATACTTGTTCTATAAGCACTATGATTAAGACCTAAGATGACCATTACCTATGGAGTTTGTAATAGGATACCTTAATAAGTACCAAGACCCTTTCTCGTAGACCTTAACAGGAATTTCTACTGTAACCTTAAGGTAATTACAGTATTAGTTTATTTTTATAAGTTGGGTAGTATGCCCCACAACATAGTATCACATTACCTTATTGAAGTATAACTGAATAACATTACATGTATGCTAGCAAAAGACGACAGTATTTATTCAGACGGTAGAATTTAGAGGTCCATGCCCCTATTTGGTCGACTAGCGACTTAGACGAGGAGTTAGTATGACAACTGTAGAGATTGTGGAGTCTTATTTCTTTTGTGAACTTGAATTATTTTGTAACATCTCTCATCATAATCTAGCGTACTTATATTTTCTGTACTACCTTGACTTATGCTGCTATTATAGCCTAGTTTTTGCAAGCTTATTCTTTTATCAAGCTTGTTCATGACATATGTGTTATTGGGGCCTGATCAACCACACTAATATATTTCAGAATCAGTGTATTACAGTCTGATCAACCATAGTGCGCTTGATTCGCCCTTCGAAATAATACTTTACGTGGATTGAGATATATAGTTGACTAGTAGACACATGTACTTGCCCTCAAGATATGTCTGAGCAGATCGTATCAGTTACATAACTGTACTGACTTGAGTATGTGAAAAGAAATTTCCAAACTAGGATTTTAATCCACAACTGCCTTGACAATTTCTTTTTGAATTCTCTAATCGCCTTGATCTCCATACTTCTATTCTAGTACCTTTTTTTTGAACTCTTTACCATTGTTTTTCGTCTTCCCTTATTTCGAAAAGACGAAACCTCGTGCTTGGTATAAGTTTGATATACAGATAGTACTAGATATACCCATAGGCCAATCACATTATTTGGTGACTATCTTATAATTGATTAAGAGCATATCATATATGATATAATTGGTGTTAAAAGTTTTGAAGATATAATGACATGATTAAATGATTTGAGGAATAGTTTTCTTAGATGTATAGCCTTATGTGATAGATGGGTAAATTCTAAGTTGGGTAGAAGTTGCATTATCAACTTGAGAGGAATTTTTTGATTGTGAACAAGTAAGATTCGACTATGAGATTAAGTCATTTTATATGTAAAGAATTTTTGAAGAATGATTAAGATGATGAGGATTAATGAAAAATTTATATCTTGATATTGCGGACCAATACTTCTACTTTAAGTACATCATTTAAATTTTAAATATTGAAGGTAAATCATCAATTTGAATTTTGAGGATAAATATAGAATTTCAGACTTGAACATTGGTGGATTGAATTTAAAATTTTTATAATTTGATGATATGAACTAAGAGTTAAAATTTGATTGTTGGATTTCGTATTTGAAATATTGAGGATGTAAATTGAATTTAAAATTTTGAAGAGTACAAAAAATTCTTAAGTGAAAAATAGGAATAATATTTTATTAGAATTGTTTTCTAGAGGAGATTATGATAGTTGGAGATCGTGATGTAAGATTTGATATGGGTTATTTAATTCTTGATAATTTTATATGGATTTAATTTAAATTTGGATATCGATAATTTGAAAAAGTGAGAAGAGATTACAATAGGTTAAACTTTGATTGGAACAGTGATTATCTTAACCTTGAAGTGATTGCGATGGATATGATTATGATTTTAATTATCGCAAAGAGATTGCGATTGACTTGCCTTATGTATAGGAAGGATTAACAAATTATGTCTTATTTTAATTTTGAGGACGAGATTGTTTTTAAGTTGGCTAGATTGTAAATCCTCTCACCCAAAATTAGACCTACTTGGCTTAGATAGTGAGACTAAGGCTAGTTGAATCCAATTAGAAATAGAACACGGTATTTTATATAATTTTACAACATTGTATCACTTAGCGCACCTTACCATTGCTTCGATAATTGGAGCACTACACTAGCCACTGCCTTCTTACAAATTCCATTCCCTTAACCTAGACATGCCCATCTTCCATTCTAACCTTTGTGCAACTTATAACTAAGCTTCCTTATGCTATATTTTGGTCGCGTAACATCGTCCACTCCTTTAAACCTAGCCTTGTATTTTAAACAATGCAAATATTATACCATCCTTGACTTTCTACTGTGGCTTAGTTTTAATTTCGAGGACAAAATTTTTATAAGTTGGGTAGAATGTAAGACCCCAAATCCTTAAAACCGTATTAATCTATTTTTAATTAATTATTAATTGAATTGTAGTAATTATGAGATAATTAGGGAAAATAGAATTTATTTAATTTTTATTTGAGGTGTTTATGTATTTAGGGGATTTATGGAGCCATTATAATTTTTTTTTCCTAATTTATTCTATGTAGGAGACCCCGTGGACAATTGCTACCTTAATGATATGCAATAATATAATTTTTAGAATTTTTCTATGTGTGTATATATATATATATATATATATATATATATATATATATATATATATATATATATATATATATATAGTTTATTAGAAATAGAAAATAATTATAAAAGAAAAGGAATTAGAAATTAGAATGAATAAAGAAAAGAAATGAAATGAAAATAATTAAGAAAAAAGAATAAAAGAGAAAAGAAAAATAAACATCAATAACTAAACCCTAAGGGTCTCCCCGCAAAAAGCCCTAAACTAAGAAACCCACAACAGTCTCTTTCCCTAAAGCCTTAAACAAATAAAACCTACTAAACTAAGAAACCCACAGTAGCAAACGCCCGCTAGCAGCGGAAACCCGCGCGAGCGACCCCCTATTTCTCGCTACCCTATATATATATATATATATATATATATATATATATATATATATATATATATATATATATATATATATATATACTATTGTATCAAAAATCATAAACCTAGATCCTTACCATCTACTCAACCCCGAGCCCGCCGCCGACCGCCTGGACCACACAGCCGCCCGGAGTAGCAGCCGCGACCACCGCACGCCCGCGACCCCGCGCCGCAACAGAAATCAAAGAAAACTTACCTGTGTTCCCACGCTGTTTTTCGTCACCTCGCTCAACAAAACTCGACCCCGTCTTCACCGGTACGTTAACCAATTAACCCCCTTCAATATCTGTATGATAGTTGACCTCGAGCAGCGTGTAATCCTAGGCGAAAATAACGCCAAAGTTGACGGAAAAAGATAACTTTTGGGTATCGCAGAAAACTGCGGTGACTACCTATGTTCCCGGATTCGTATCTCCCACCACAGAGATCCGAATTCAATTTTTATTTTTGGTATGCGGAGACCATCTAACCTAGTTTAATTTTTGTAATTTATAATAAATTATTTGTTGCTGGTTGTAGAATTAAATCAGATAGAAAAACCCAAAAATATACTTTTTGGCAAATTCCAAAAATTACGATACGGAGCGTGCCCCGCCAAACGGGACCGCTCTGTCGTATACCAAGTATACCAAAAGGTGTGCGCGGTATACCCAGACATGTGGGCTTTCGCAGACGCGTGTGCACGTCGAAATCAGCCGTATTCGCGGACAATCTCCAATGTCGCAACTTTTACAAAGACCCTACGCATTTAGTGCATGCTCATCAGATTGTGACGAAACTTGCGTCACTGGACTCGTGGTAACGCGCTGGTCCTGTGACCCAATTTTTACGCAATTCTGAAATAGTTGACCAAGTTGCTAATTGGCGGACTCTACGGTTGACTTTTTTGGCAAAATTGTGTTCGGCTCACCGGAATCCACATTTGGATATACCGTTGAGTTCGTACTGACATTTATAGTTTTTTTGACCTATAATTTATCCCATTTAAAGACCTTACCCTTGGCACACTTTTCGGTGCAAAGTGGGCCACATATGGACCCCACTTTGACCTGAAATTATCGTTTTGCTCCTGTGTCCAAATTGGACAAAAGGAAAGTGCTTTCTAGCTATTTTGCTTATTCTGGGAACGTTGGTAATGTCTATTTCAGCATCCAGAGATATTTGTTCTGAGGCCATAGCTTCTGATCCTGTGTGTTTGATATTTGGACGTTATATTTTGCAGCTTCTTGCCAGACAAGTATATCTTGCCATTGTACTGTTATTCATATTCCATATGTTGCATGCATCTTTATTTTCTATCTTTATTTCATATATTTTAGCTGTTATATAAAATACGCGCGACGGTATCGTCGCGATATATTTTTATTTATGTATTTGCGTTGACCTTGTTTATTAGACTACCCCATTATCATGTAGCATCATTAGGTTCATTGGCCGTGACATAGTTGTTACACGAGTGTGAGTCTCACATAGATCACGGACTGTGTGACAGGTCTGGCCTCCTGTACGTATGGGCCGTGCGTTAGGGATGACTGCTGATAGAAACTTTGTATGCTAGAAGACTTAGCAGTTATTAGAGTTCCATGGACATAGCCTATGGTAGTACGGTGGTCCAATCCTTGTCCTTGTTTGGTTGCAGGATTGGGCTAGGGTACTAAAAATAGGCTATGAACCAAATTGTGTCATGGATGTGACATGCTTAGAGCATGGGGTGGGGAGAACAACAAGTACCGCATTTGGGCTCCTTTGCACTTTCCTTATTATAACCTGGATGCTCCGCTGGAGATACGGGTGGTGATGACCCCATTTATTATAATTGGCGGCCTCTGTCGTCCAAAAGATGACATACTTTGAGGCCCCTGATTCTCCGAGAGAGTCATGCCAATCCTATTTATGGCCAGATAGTCCACTTGTTAGAAAGTTGTTCTCAAACTGCATTCACTTAGACGGTTAGGCGGCCCATTAGATATTTATTTCAGTAATTTATTGGCATGCTTTTATGTATCTTGTTATGTCCCTCTGAGGACCTGGCCCTTACAGGTGTCGCTGTTCTTGAGTATTCGCAGGAGCGCAGATTCGGATTGTTACATATGTTTCGAGGATGTCTTCTCTTTGAGCCCCATGGTCGTTAGTTGATATACTTATTTTATGTTTGTAGTGTTGTACTTATATTGTATTTACTTTTATATTCTAGTTGGTAGTAGATTTATTTTCACCCAACTATCACCCTTAGATACTTTTTATTGAGATCTAGTTTCATTGATACTGGTTATTTATTTATATATGATTTTGTGGATGAGATTTAGATTGTACCCTGTGACTTGTGACATATGTTTATACCACTTGTGGATTTGATACTCCTATTACAGTGTACTTATGGGTTTGGTTTTCATATATTGGAGTTGCCATATCCATGCGGCTGGCATGCTTACGTGTCCTAGTCCTATGTATTCTTGGGACTGGGGCGTGACAAGTATCATGGGCATCAACGACCTCAGATCTCGACTTTCCATGTTGCAGCCGTAATATAGAATGCACCTGGAAAAAGACATACGTCGAAATGCAATCCGCGCACATAAGCGCCTACATAAAGCCTTATCAAGGCTATAAATAGTGGGCATTTTTCATATACAAAGATGACCAAAAATAGAGAGAGAGAGAGGAGAAGAAGACAGAAGCGCCTCGAAGCCTCCTCAACCTCCTTGGTTCCGGATCGTCAACGGAGTAAAGGAGCCGCTACAATGCTCGATCTTTACCGTCCCACTTGCCCATATTTTTTTTTTATTATAATTAGATTCTATGTATTAGAGACTTTTTTGTACTATTTATCATTTTCCAATCAATACAAAAGTTCGTTCAACTTTTCCATTTATTTTTTGTACGATGCCGACAAAGATGACGACTCTGCTGGGGAAGAGCTTCTCCTCCAACGAGAAACTGGTGACGTAATCCAATGTGACCAAGTTAGGTTCAACTCAGAGAATGTTGGTCGTTCGCTTCAACAAACAAGCATTCGAAGACATGCTGGACAAGCCAAGCTCTCCAATGAGGTCCGTACGACCTCGAAAGGCTAGAAAGATTTGGGCTGCCAAGGCCGTTATACTGTACCCGAGATCGGTGGCCGATGCATTATCAATCCCGAAGATGTAAATACGGTTGAAATGTATCTCGCCAACAAGTCGAGTTCTTCAACTAGGCCTGCATGCCTACAATGCTCGTAAGATTCGGGTTGACAAAGCTGCTGTGCCAAACACGAACTGTATTCCAGAAGTACCGCTAACCTTCATTGTAGACGCACATGAGGTTGGCATGCATCCTACTCCATCTCCTCTCTCGATAAAGACGGTGCCAAGTTCCAAGAAGTACGCCTACTATGCGATTTGAATAAGAAAAGATACACGATACCCGAACAAAGGCGCATGAACCCCTCTATGAACAATGTTGCCTCATATAAGAATTCCTATGTTCCCGACTTGGACTCCATGTACTATGCACCTAAGGATGTTGGTTCAAGAAAATCCAAAACATCCCGAGCCATGAGTGCTCGAGGGGCTGCACTGCCAGTTCCCTAAAAGCATGCACCGTTGATCATCACGCGCGCTGCTGAGGATGACTATATAGGGCTGACCCAGTCTCTTATGTACCGGAAGTGGGTTAACCCCTAATGTCTTCCCAAACTCACTTGGAAGCCGCAGTTGCACCTGAACCAAGTCGAGATACAAATATTGTGATGACAGACCCATGCACCCAGTTTGGCTGCGTGCATAAAATGGGTCCCTCTCATATTAAGTCTTCCACCAATGATCCAGTTGCAATTTTTGCAGAAGAACTGGGTCAGGGAGCAAATATTACACTTTTACCTCTATGCGCAAGGGTTGCTCGAGCGCATGAAATAGGGTGAAAGTGAAGCTTTCATAGTCTAATTTACACAATATGATCAGTCACAAGCGTAAGACGAGAGAAGCAACTCTGGCGCACGACGTGTCCCCTCATAGACACACTTGTGCCAAAATTATTATCAACTGTTGTTTCTCTAAAGTACTTGTTCCTCTAATTAGACAGTCAGTGTTCCAGAGGCTTCAACCCGCAGATCCAACCCGACGATGTCCCCGAAGGCAACAATACGACAAGGAGGAATTGCCCATTGCTTCATCTTGCTTAACACGGAGATCGCCTTATATGAAGAAGATCTCGAAGGGAAGCTCGCCCGACCTGAGGACGTCGGTCCGTCGTCCAGGGGTTAGCAAACAAACACCTACAGTGGGGGAATTCCAAGGCATACGCTAGAGAAAAAGAGTTGGGGGTAGTCATGCCCGCCCAAATGAGCCCGTAATCGGAGCTGGGGGTAGAAATGCCCCGATATTCCTGGTCAACCCGTCCTTCCAAGAGGACAGTAAATATCTGCATATAGATGGCAGCTTAGCTGGGGGTAGTCATGCCTTCCAAGATGATCCCGCCACTGAGAGGGGGGTAGCAATCTGTCACTACCACATTCTGAAATAGGGGTATTTTGACTTTTTTTATAAGTGTTGTGTGAATTTATTTAATTAATTGCATGATATGTGTATTTATATAGATAATATTTAATGTTTATAATGCAAGAGTTAGTAGACTAGACCTAGAAGCCCACTAGATGAAGTCCTGACCGAAATATAGGATGGTGGATTTAAATTGTATTATTTCAGGATTAATTATTTAGAGTTATAATTAATTACTGTGATTTTATTTAATTGTTGCGCCTTACCGTTGCTTCGATTTTTGGAGCGCTATCCTAGCTTTTGCCTTCCAACAAATTTCACACATTTGTCCTAGACATGTCAGCCTACTATTCTGACATTTGTGTAACTTATAATTATGCTCTCTTGTGCTACATTTTGGTCGCACAATATTCGTCGCAAACGCTTATTTTTAATTCTAAATAAATCAAAATTTGTATCTTTGTGCCTTCCAATCGAAATTGGAGACACAATCTCGACCCATTTTTGAGCAACCCAAATTTTGACAATATTCTATTCTGAGTCTTCTTCATTCATGACACTTGTGTCCTACCTAATTTTAGCCCCCATGTACTTCCAATTAATTTTAGAACACCAATTATATTAGTTTTAATTAAATTAATCCAAAGCCCAACCTTGTGCAATTTTCCAATTGTTGGGCACTTTTATGCAAAAGTGCATTAAGATGTCCACCCCATTGGGCACCACACATGAAGAAACTCATTTCTCCTTCATGTAAATTTTTCCATAATTTTGGAGTATGTAAACACTCAACATCAACCCACATTGAACCGTAGTCCTCCATTTTCAAATGATGTAATCTTAACCCTCCATTTTGAATCAAACCAAATCCTAGCCCTTTGAAATTTCTACACAAGAAGCCAAACCCTTTTTCCAAGGAGTATGTGGACCAACTTTCTAGGTCAACATCAACCCCCTTTGTATATATATATTACTTCTCCTTTTCTTTATTTTCTTCAACCCTAAAAAACTACTCCCAGCCGTCATCTTCTCCCTCCCCTTCCTGTTCACCATCCCTTCCCTGCCTGTCCTTGCCGGAGCAGCCCAGCCCTTCGCCAGAGTATCCTCGTCATCGCCATTTTCCTCCCCCTCAACACACCCTGCTGCACTCACCGCAACGCCGGATCCCCGACCTGCTGAACAGAGCAGCCCGAGCACCGCCAGCACCCCGCTGCTCACCGCCAACCCGATCGGAGCAGCCTGCACATGCTGCACTGCCGGGAACCACTGAAGCCTGACCCCCCTCACCTGACTCCTTCCCGTGGTTCTCCTCCAGTGCCTGCCTGAATTCAAACCGACCGAACCTCGACCAGAGACTCGCCTCGACCCATCACACAACCCGCCGGAGACTGAAGCCTTCGACCCCGCCGACCGGAGCATCTTTCGCTCGCTTGCTTCGTCCCCTCCTTCACCCGACCGGATCAAGACCGGAGACCCATTTCCACCGATCATCCCGTTCGCTTGAAGCACTCGACCCGCCGACCGTTGAACCAAGCAGCGCCGCCTCGCCACTCTCGTCACCATTATCATCATCATCATCACCATTATCATCATCACCATCACCTTCATCACCATCATCAACACCATCGCCATCGTCGTCATCATCGTCGTTATCATCATCATCGCCATCATCGTCGTCATCGTCGATCGTGTGCACGTGTACAGGTTCGAACCTGTCCCTCCTCTTTTATTTTATGTGATTGTGTGTGTGTATATATATATTAATCAGGATCAGAATTGCTTTTGACAGTTAGTTGACATGTGACCCTGAGTCGATGAACCCAATTTCGTATACGTATATATACGCGTATGCATATATCACTCAGTTTGGTACATATATATATATGTATGTATGTATGTATGTGTATATATATATATATATATATATATATATATATATATATATGTTTAGTATGTATATATTCTTCAACTTGGTATATATAGATATATATATATATATTAAGTAGGTGTATATATACTATGTGGTAATTATATGTTATGCTAGTTAAGACTATATATATTTATATGTACTGTGAGACCCTAGTGTTAGTTACGGATATCCCATAGTTACATTTGACCTGTGACCCTGAGTGACTGCGAGAAGACTGCCTTATGTACACTGATGTACTGGCGAGACCCGTATTATTTTGACTGTCTGTTTTGCACCGCATTTCTAGACATGACAACCGTGCAACTAGGCGCACACTTGACCCTAGTTGACTAATGTTACCCCAGTGTAGCTGCTGAGTTCAGTATATTATGTTTGTGCGTGTGCTAGTGTATTGGTTGATGCTGTATTGTGTTATATTATATGTATATAGGACCATTGGATCGTCCTATGAGACTTCAGGAGCAGGACATTGGTATTGCCAACTAAGAACCCCAGACGAGTACATTCTCTGATAGTTTCTTGTTTATGATCTCCTCTATGTTCACTGTATTTAGTGTAGATATCCATATTTCTTAACACGATGGTTACACGGATTGGTATATCCGGATCTCGTCATAAGATATTATTCCTTGTATATGGTGTATCTTGTATAAGTCTTGTTTCATTGATTATTTTGTGCATGTACAGACACTGATTCTCGGGGAGACTTGCTACCTTCCTAGAGAATCCCGTGCCATAGCGTACCATGGTTGGATCTACTATACCAGTCGGGGGTGGGGAGTATTTTAGTGTAGATATATGATCATACCCTTAATGTACAAGTCTTGTTCTCATGTTAGTGTTGGTCATACACCGCACGTATGACTAGCCAGGCCAGTATTCGTGTACAAGTTCTCAAGCCAATCACATGTTAAAGCTAGTACTCACACACTTAGTTATTAATATTCTTGTTCATTGCCATATTGTTTATTCTTGTATTTATTTCCAGTATTCCCTTTATTGTGTATCTATTGTACATGTATATGCATCTTGTATATTTCTATCTATTTACTGCTACATAGTTTATATTATTGATGTGGAACTGCTGTTAGAGATGTACTTTGCTCCATCCTGACTGGAAATATTTTTCCAGAGGATCTTGAGGACTGGTGTCCGACACATTATGGACCAGGTATAGATGCAGACTACACACCAGAGATCTTAGAGGAGACACTACCTACTGCTATTTAGACAGTATTTATTCTATGCAGTTGAGTTTATGTTGAGACTTATGTTAAGTTTAATTTGAGACTTGTGGAGACTTATTTTGTTGGACAGCTAGATTGTAGTTTATCTCTACTGAGACATTGTGTTTGACTTATGTCATCATTTTTATCTTTTATCGTGCCATTTATATTCTTATAGTTTTGTGATCGAGTATACATTATGAGATGTTGAGAGATATTTATTTCATTGTCCTCCTTATGGAGTTGATATCATTGACAGGTTGTGAGTTATGTTTAGTATTATTGAGACCTAGACAACGTTCTACCGCCGATGCTGCGGCGTAGGCTGGACGTACCCACGACTCATGCCCAAATTTCGGGTGCGGGTCATGACACGTTTTTAGTGGTGGCCCATGCAGGTCAGACTTCGCAAGTTGTGCAATATCGTGGTAGTGCGACATCTTAGTTGTACTACTGCGTGCCTGCGATAGGATCTAGGATATAGCATACTTGGATGAGAGCGAATACTCAATCACAATTAGGAACATTTCCAATCTATCTACCTTGTTATCCTTATTCCTTCTGAATATTGCTTCCCTTAGAATTTTACTGTCATTCCTTGATGATATCGTATCTATTGCATAAATTGATTTTTTTCAGTCTGTCTTCAGGATGCCGTCGAAGACAAGATCTATGAGAGTGGGAGCATCAACTTCAGAGGGGTCTGCCACCTCTCCAACTGACGGACAGAAATCTGGAGTTCCTCTTCTCCCGCCTGTTCCGAGTGTTGCCCCAGCTGTGACGGAGAACCTTCCTCCTCCACCTACTCTGTTTTCCACAGGTATGCCCATTGACGGGGCACAGATGTTTACTTTGATCTAGGGCATGGTGGATACCCAGAAAGTGACAACAAAAGCTCAGCGAGTTTAAGCTGAGGCTCAGAGGGTGCAGGCAGAGGCACACCAAGCACAGACTGAACTGGTGAGAGAGATCATGGAGAACGCTCACCAGATGGTACTACAGGCAGTTGAGAGAGTTGCCCAGTAGTATCCTGGCCAGCAACAACAGCAAAGACCAGGCACTATAGTTGATTTCAAGAGGATGATGCCTCGAGAGTTCAAAGGCACCGAGGGAATACTCTACGCATACGACTAGCTAGAGGATATAGAGAGGAACTTATGTTTGGCGCAGATTCCAGAGATTCTTCAGATCGAGGCCGCTGGCAATCAGATGTTTGATATCACGCTGACGTGGTATCATACGGAACCAAGACTTACTGACGAAGGACTTACTTGGGAGACCTTCAAGGAGATTTTCAAGGAGAAGTTCTTTCCCGATGTGGCCCTAGGAGCTTTGAAGAGTTAGTTCCATGACTTGGTCCAAGGAACGATGTCGGTCGACGATTACGCCACATAATTTTGTCGATTGAGCCGCTTTGCATCGTCTATGATTCGATACCCAGGAGACAGAGCCCAGAAGTTTAGAAAGGGGCTGATGAGAGAGATTAGGTCACGCACTTCTGGTCGTCGTACCGCTACCTTCAGTATAACAACCAGCAGCACTAGGCACCGGTTCGTGTTCAGCAGGATCAACAGACTTATCATTTCTGTAAGAAGCCAGGTCACCTTTGGGAGAGCTGTAGATTGAGGGTAGGACTTTATTTGCGCTGTGGCGATGCGGGACATCCAATGAGGGATTGTCCCCTAAATCCTTATCTTCCCGGCCAGCGCGCAGCTCCAAATTACAGAGATCCAGTTAGGCCACCTGTGGAACCGTAGATTGCTCAGCACCCGCAGAGGGAGTCTGTCACGACCCGCACCCGGAATTTGGGCATGAGTCGTGGGTACGTCCAGCCTACGCCGCAGCATCGGCGGTAGAACGCTGTCTAGGTCTAAACATAATATATTCTGTCAAAAATCTCAACTCCGTACGGAGGACAATGATAATAATCCACAGTTCTATGATATACTCAATCACAAGCTAATAGAAATCATAGCACGATGAGGATAGAAAAGAGTTCTAATAAAACCAACCACAAAAATCCAACTCAAATCCTGGGTCTAAATGACCTCACAAAGTCACAAAATAATAAATACATCTCAGTCTCAGTCTAAAACAATAATGCAGAAAAAGTAGTCTAAGAGCAGCCAGGTACGTTCTCCTCTAGGCTAGGCAACTCCTCTGGGGTTTCTGGAGTGAAATCACCCTCTAATCCTGGGCCGTAATGAGTGGGGCAAAGATCCTCCAGGTCCTCTGAAAAATATTCTCCAGTCAGGATTGGAGCGAAGCACAAGCACTAACAGCAGTTTCATTAAATTGACAAAATCTATAAACAGTGTAAGAGATACAAGATGAAAATAAATGCTGAAAATGAGAAGTACAGGAAAAAATGAAATAGACAATAGAGCATCTAGCAATGAACAATAATAGTGAATGCTAGAACAATGAATCTGAATAAAGATAAACATCTAGCTAAGTGTTTGAAATATTAGTTTATTATGTGATCGGCTTGGGACTAGATCAGGCTGGTTATATATGATTAGCTATGATTCTTGGAGGTCAAGCTAACCATATGGTTAGCTATGATGCATGATAATGGTCAGGCTAATCATATATAACAGCTATGAAGCATGATGATGGTCAGGCCGCACCCGACGTGAGAAGTGGGGTGAGCTATGATGCATGGTAAGTTTGGATATGATCACATAATCTACTAATAGTTCCCCATTCCCCAGCTAGCACGGTGGATTCCAATCACGACTCCTCATGATGGGGATCTAGGGTGCTAACCCGTGTATCTATAGTGTCGGAATCAAGTATGTAATACACTACAATTTATAGAAGTAATCAACAATGAAAACTGTCAGAGAATGTACTCGCCTGTGGTCCTGAGCAAAATGTGAGGATCGATGTCCAAAGTGGGATCACAATGACCTATATATAAGATATCAAGGTTAAAATGGTGTTTGGAATGATAAAAGTGATTAGCTAAGTTGAAATGGGGTGTTAGGCCATTTCTAGGTCTATACTAGGTGTTACTAAGTCAACTCTAGGTTTTTGGTCAATACTAGTTAATACCTTGCTTCTAGGTCATGGATCAGTCTATACTAGGTTAATTCTAAGGTTTACTAGTCAAAACTAGGTTAACTAGTCAAAATCTATATCATACTAAGTTATCTAGTATAATCTAGCTACTATTATATACTATGTGTTATTAATTAGCAAGTTTCATAAATTACAAGATATACACAAAGAAGACTTTCTGTGATCATGCTCTTAGAACTAATTAGAGGAAATAAAAATACTATAGGTAATATTTCTAACTGATTTACACAGGTTTTGAGATAAACCTACTCTAGAGTTCACTGTACAGTCCCAATACTGAGACAATAGATACTGCTACTGAACTATACCTAACTCACATACACAGTCATGCATACTGATACCTCACTGCACTCACTGGCCCCATCTCAACTACTGCCTTGAGTACTTACTCCAGTACAGTGCATTTGGTGCACTGCAACAACCCCCAGGTTCCAAATCCAACCCAAGCTGTTATTGCACATCTACACTAAATTACCAACTCACTCACTCTGCTGACACACAGAATTTAACTAATACAGACACTCATCAACATACTGGCTAACTGATACTTTTCTTCCTAACACTAATACTCAACTCAATACACATCTAGCTAACACACACAGGTACCTAAACTGACTGAGTCCCAGGTGAACACACTAGTACTCATTGAAATGCACACACTGATCTCTAGCTAGGTTCACACAGGTAAAACACAGTTTTCCTCCCTAATCTGATACACATTGCACATACTAAAATTGGTACACACTGATACTCACATACAGTTCACACACTCTCACAATCACTCACAGCACTCTGTTCTGCATACAGACACACAGCAAAGCTCTTACTGCTCACACAGCACACTGCTCCCTCTCTAACTCTCTCTTAAAATACACACAGGTTTTTCACTCCCCTCTAACAAATTTTTATGTGCAGAAACTATACCTACATGCTGTAGATCCTTATCTGTTTTGCATACTAACACATATCAATACACAAGCATATGCACTCCCCTCATCCCACCTGACACTAAGTATCAGCTAAAGTCTGATACTCTACTAAAATAGGATATTGCACCTACATACCCCTCACTGATACCAAGCTCTGACCATCTAGTACCATGTTCAGTCCACCCCATCTGGACTGGTACCCTAAACTGATACCAACACACAGTTTGCTGATCTTAAACACCCAGTTTTGGGATACTCACACACTGATGTACATTAACACATCTACACCAATGAACTCAAAACATGCAACTCACCATCCTTACTAAAATCTGCAGTCGACACAACCCAATACCTACACACTTAACCGTATTGCATAGATACATACAGCTACACATCTACACATTGGTTCATACGGATACAGGAACTCACACACATCTCATGGACACTGATATCCTAAAGATACACAGACAATTCACATAGGTTTCTAATACCCTAAGATTCACACAGCCACACTGTGATAGGTACCCAGGTTTCACATAACACTACATCCAACCACAGAATTCTGGATGCACAATGGAAACCCAAAACATACAGTTGAACATACCCGACTGAACAGTGAACTTCTCCCAACACACACAGAACCACAGAATTCTCCCCATCGATGCACACCACAGCCCACAAACACTCGACTGCACAGGAAATCAAAACAATAACACATCTACTCCTATGCATATATATATATATATCAACATCATACATCAAGTTAGATAAAATAGAGTAGGTTAGATAGGTGTTCATCCATCTTGGCATTTCATCAAACACATGCAGAGCAGAAAGACAATTATACATACAACCCATAAATCCTCAACCCAAAACCCTAAAAATCGAGTTCCACCTACCCATATGAGATGAAATCAATCTACCTATAATACCTAGGGTTAGGGTTCCTGATAATTGGGGAAAACCAAACGAAAATTCACCAAAACCCTAGATCTCCTAGGTGTTCATGTAGAATCCCTAAAATTCGAATTCTAAACCTTAGGGTGGGTTCCTAATGGCCATTAACATCTGAAAACAGAATTAAATGAATAAAAATAGGGTTTTTACCTAGGGAGATGGCTTCTCCAAGGCTTCCTGACCCACGTTCCTTGTTTTCCTTGCTTTGGAGGAGGAGAAAATGGAACCTAGGGTTTGATCTCGAAATTTGGAGTGGAGAATTGGTTTTCTCTTGTGGAGGCTAGGGTTTCCTTTTCTCTACATGAAGAATAGCTTATAAAGAGGCTTCCTTTTATATTAAAACAAGTTTAGGGTTTCCATGCCTAGTCTTTTTAGGTTAAACCCCCTGGCCCTCTCATGTAGAACCTAATTAACTCAGGTTTAGGCCTTCTAGGGTTTGAGGTCCAAGCCTAAAATTAGAATTCTAGGGTTTCACTAGAACTGGTTTACAATTAGGGTTGACTCACTAGGGTCTGTCCTAATGAGTTCTAGGGTTTGACCTAAAACTAAATATTACAAATAATAATATAATTAGTTACAAAACTCAGCAATTTATTAAATTCATAATTATTTAAAATAGCTAAATTACACAAATGCTCTTATATGGAAAAGTGGTAGTGACAGAGTCACCCCAGCAGGGCGGTGCATTTGCGATGACGGTCGAGGAGACCGATACTGCAGGTGATGTATTAGCAGGTTCTGTTCTTTCCTTCCTTCTGTTCCTTTTCCCGTCTTTTGATTGATTGATTTCTTAGTACCATAGCTTGTATCAGTAATTTTTGCTAGAATGTAGTTAGTAGTACACCCTGGTAGAGACTGTAATACCATGACAAAATAAACCATAAACCATACATATATTTTTCTAGATTGCATGTTGTGTGACTCTAGGTAGGATTTTCTTAGACCTTGATTGTTGGGAGTTTGACCGTAGTAAAGATTAATGAAGAGGTTATGACTTGACAAAGAGAGACAATGTGCCTTAAATTTCGAGGATAAACATTAATTTAAATAAAGAGTTGAGAACATAATGTGGCAGAATTGACGATTTGTTAAATCATAAGTTTAGGAAGATTATAATACGATTGAATTTGTCATTAAGTTTTGAGGAGTTAAGAAGATTACCAGTATATTTAATTGACTAGAAGATATAAACTTTTATAAATTTGTATTTGAATGAGGTATTTGAAGATTTCATAACTATTACATTATTTGAGTTTTGTGTAGAAAAAGAAATCAAGGAATAAGAACACAAATGGATTAGTGTGAAATTCAAATTTTGGGATGAGATTCAATTTTATAATATGCATTGATTGGATTTAAATTAGAGGATTGGATATTAAATTTTTGAGTATTTAATTATTAACTTAAAATTTTGAAGGAGATTGTAATAAGAATAGAATTTAATTTTTATTTCGAGAATTTTCAGGAATATAATATTTTAAAATTTTTGTGAAATAACAATGTGGATTTACTTCATAATTATGTGGTTTGATAAATTTAAATTTTGATGGAAAATAATATAATAAGTAAATACAACTGTTGAGGATCTTAAATTTTGAGAAAAAAAAATTTCTAAGGAGGGTAGACTTGTCACTTCCACATTCTGAAATAAGGGTATTTTTTACTTTTTTTTATAAGTGTTGTGTGAATTTATTTTGATTAATTACATGATATGTGTATTTATATAGATATTATATAATGTTCGTAATGCATGAGTTAGTAGACTAGACCTAGAAGCCCACTAGATGAAGTCCTGACCGAAATATAGGATTGTGGATTTAAATTATATTATTTCAGGATTAATTATTTAGGGTTATAATTAATTACCGTGATTTTATTTAATTGTTGTGCCTTACCGTTGCTTCAATTTTTGGAGCGCTACCCTAGCTTTTGCTTTCCAACAAATTTTACACCTTTGTCCTAGACATGCCAGCCTACTATTCTGACATTTGTGTAACTTATAATTATGCCCTCTTGTGCTACATTTTAGTCGCACAATATTCGTCGCAAACGCTTATTTTTAATTCTAAATAAATCCAATTTTGTATCTTTGTGCGTTCCAATCGAAATTGGAGACACAATCTCGACCCAATTTTTAGCAACCCAAATTTTGACAATATTCTATTCTGAGTCTTCTTCATTCATGACACTTGTGTCCCACCTATTTTAGCCCCATGTACTTCCAATTAATTTTAGAACACAAATTATATTAGTTTTAATTAAATTAATCCAAAACCCAACCTATATTGAGGTTAGTTTTCTGAATATTTAAAATTTTCACAAAATTCTAAATATTAAATTCTGGAAAATACGTAGAGAATAGCATATCCGAAAATAGATGCGTTTTGGTATTTTCGCGATTTCGGGAGAACCAGGAATCAGAATCATAAACCGTTTAAAGTTTCGAAAATCTAATGTAGAGATCATTGGCATATTATTTTCCTAGAATTTTATACGAATTATTTCTGTACTGTTAATTTTGTAGAACTTCTAGGTTAGCAATCAACCACCGTTGCACAATACGATTTTTTATGTGCAATAATTTTCAAACGAACTTGAATCCGGATGAGCCATAAATTTTAGCATGTTTGCGATGCTGAAATCTATAGAAAATCATGCATGAAAGTTGAGTTTGTATCGGTTGACCTTTTGGTCAACATATCGCCTCGATTTGCGTGCCATGAGTCTCGAGTAGATAAAATTCAGTTCCTTGGACAAAATTTAGGAATTAACCTAAAAATCAGAATAATAAGATTAAAATAGTATTTTAGAGTAATTATTCTAGAATTAAATAAATTAAAATAACGTATCTCTTGACATGGTAACATATCATACGTAGGATTTGGACTCTGAATTGGGACCTGATCCAACCACAGCTGAGGACCACAGGCGAGTACATTTTCGTGATTACTTCAGTGCTTGATAGTCTCTATAATGCATGATTAGTATTGATTATTTAATTTTTGACACTTTTTACACGGATTATATGATGGATTCTTATTATGTGATATGTGACTGTTCTGGATTATTGTTATTTCTTCGTGACTGGTTCGGAATACATGTTGTACTCGTGTGGAGGAAAAATAATTAGTGGACATGTGAACTACTATTTCTATCCCATGGTCTTACTAGAATAATAGCAGCCATGTACGATACGTATGATTTGCCGAAGTTTACCCCTTAGCCGTTCACATGTCAACAAGGTATTTCAAATCACATAGAGTAGTTGTTCCTATCTTTTCTTTCATACATTATAGTTATTTCTTTATTGCTTGGAGTTATTGTACTACATCTTTATCATGATAGGACTTTAGCATTTAGTTATTCTAGTTGCCTTATTGAGATTTCAATTTTGTTGCTATCATATATTCTTTACTATTTATTGTCTTATAGCTTCTACCATGTGTTGGAACTATTTTTAGTGTGATGTACTCGTTCCTTTCCTGACTGGATAATAATATTTTAGGTGACTACGATGAGGATGCAATCCCTACACATTATGGACCATATGCTAGCAAAATAATAGAGCCTGATTTTGCCCTTTCGAAGGATCATAGGGAGTTAGCAGCTCAGATACTGTTTGAAATGGAGTAGTTTAGTAGAGTAGTTGATTCTGTTAGTTATTTTGGACCGAATTGTTCTCTGGCAATTTTTTTAAAGTATTTTGAATATTTTAATTTGGATATTTAGTTTTTGGGAGACTCCTTGGACCCGCATCGAGACTGTTATTTTATTATTATCTTGGTGTTTTTATTTAAACTAGTATCTGTAATTGAGTATAGTGTGGAGATGAATATATGTTGTGAGTTATAGATTATACATGTGGCTTATAGTACAGTGTTCTACCTCTGACACTGCGGCGTAGGCTGGGCTTGGCCATGTATTCGTATCCGAAAAGCGAGTGCGGGTCATGACAAAGTTTGCCAGTTGTAGAAGCATAAAAAATACGCTGGATAGCTATACGCAGCGTATTGAGGCAGAGCAGCGTAAATAGAGGACCTCGGAGCCATCAACGTGCAACAAAGCCTTTCCGCTGAGCACAGCGTAAAATATGAGCTCAAGGACCATCCGCGTAAAGCAGTATGTCCAGGCTACTCCAGCATAAACAGGGTTCTTCATCGCCTTTATGGCATAAAACTCATCCGCTTTCAATACAGCATTGAAGTGTACGAGGGACGCTTCGTATTCTTCGAAATGAACCTGTCAGATCGTGCAATGAACCTGACATCTGGACTTCTAACAAAAAGTAATGCACGACTACCCAAGCGACGGCTATAATGATGGCGCGGCACTGCAACCCAGGCTGTCATTTACCGCTATTTCCTTTGCGTAAACTGCTTTTACGCGTACAAAGGGATACGCTTCCTAGTTTTACACAGGCAGATGTGAGCTGTTTACGCTCCGCAGAAGATAAACCGCCTGGCACGACAAAAGCTGCACTTCATACGGGATTCGAGGCACGTCTCTGCATTTTATGCACAGAGCGGTGACAGGTTCTCGAGGCACATCTCTGTATTTAAAGTGCCGAATACTGACAGATGCCCGAGGCACGTCTCTGCACCTTACGCAGGCTAAGTGAAAGACCTTCAAAACACGCATCTGCATTTAATGCATATGATAATGGTGGATCTCCACATTTAATGCTAGAGATTTGATTAAATGTCACCGAACCATCATTTAATGGCATCCCCTTTGCGTAAACTACTTTTACGCAGACTAGGGGATACGCTGCCTAGTTTTACACAGGCAGACGTGAGCTTCTTACGCTCCGCGGAAGACAAACAGGCTGCCACGACATCAGTTTCTCTTCGTACAAGGTTCGAGGCACGTATCTGCATTTAATACGCAGGATGATGGTAAATCTTCGGGACAACAAATCTTCGAAGACACGCCTCTACATTTAATGCGCAGGATGGGGGCAAATCTCTCCATTTAATGCATGAGATTTGATTATATCTCCAAAAGCCGTAATTTCGGCTAAAACGTCCACATCAACTCGGCTTCTACGCCCACTCGGCTTCTACGCCTACTCGGCCTCTATGACCACTCGGTTTCTACGCCTACTCGGCTTATATGCCTATTTGGCTTCTACGCCATGGTGACAGTTATTGGCTTCTACGCCAACCTCTTCTACACAAGGAATAACTACCTATGTGGCTTCTACGCCGTGATCTTCGCAGCAGATATAAGCATTTGTCCCTTAGTTGGACACGCGTCACATGCTCACTCAGAAGATCATCTATATGCAGGCATTGGTTATTTTAAACCGTCGTGTAAAACGGTGCTATACTTTCTACTACTCTGTTTCTACACCGACTGAGTAGTCACTGTCACTAAAACTCTATAAATAGAGACCTCTATCAATAGAGGAGAAGAGGACAGAAAAAGGTCGACAAATTGAAAGGAGATTGCGATCGAAGAGAGAGAGAGAGAGAGAGAGAGAGAGAAAGAGAGAAGAGTCCTGAGCTCAGACAAAGAGAAGGGATCAACAACTTTGACATCGGGCATCCACCCTCTTTACAAACCTCGAAGCTGCTTTTTGTCTTCCACGATACTTCTTCAACATCGTGTGGTCCAAGGGCTAAAGTGATCGACCGCAGATCAGACACCTATAGCAATATTTACCCAGATTAAATAAATTGTACTTCGATATTCCTCCTGTAGGATCAATATTGTACAATCTTGTTTGTAAACACCGACGAAGTTCGAGCGGGGTTTTCTTTAAAATAAAGAACCTTGTCGTTTCTCGTACTTTTACTTTCGTTTATTTTTATCCAAAACAAGATGGCGACTCTGCTGGGGACGTCTTTCTCTTCTGATGAGGAAGCAATTGCTCAACACGATGCGATATCTGTGGGATCCATGAAGAAGACACTGGTCGTCCAGTTCGACCAGTCTGCCTACGAAGACTTGCTTCGAACAGGGGGTAGCTCTCACTCCCTCTCTGTCCAAAACAAAAGGAAGCTGCGTAAGGTCTGGATGCCCAAGACATCCTCTACTATTCCTGTGGACTCTCCGATCTCTCTGACCAATGAGGTTGTAGCATTGCTCCCTCCGTGCCTTGTGTGTAAAATTTAGTCGCCTGTCTCTGGCAGGGCAGACAAAACTTCTGGCAATGCCTCAGCGCTAACCCAGAAGTATACTCCGTGCCTTGCGCGTAAAATTCAGTCGCCTGTCTCTGACAGGGCAGACAAAACTTTTGGCAATGCCTCAGCGCTAACCCAGAAGTATACTCCGCGCCTTGCGCGTAAAATTCAGTCGCCTGTCTCTGACAGGGCAGACAAAACTTCTGGCAATGCCTCAGCGCTAAACCAGAAGTATAATCCGCACTCTGAGCGTAAAATTCAGTCTCCCGTCTCTGGCAGAAAAGATGAAACTTCAGACAATGCCTCAGCGCTAGTCCAGAGGCCTACTCCGCGCTTTGTGCGTAAAATTCAGTCTCCCGTCCATGGCAGAATTGACAAAATTGCAGATGATGCCTCAGCGCCAAATCAGGAGTCACAAACGCGCTCCACACGTAAAAATGCATCGGCCTTCCGCGGAAGAACAGATGATCCCTGCAATCTACGCAAGGGAAAGCAAGCGGCAGACCGCCCAACTTCTCGGCCTTTATGCCAGTAAGGGAACGATCTGCCCGCCCTCCGGATTATGCGAGAAGCTGATGGCCGACTGGGACATCCTCAGCTTTACGCCAACCAGAGCAGAGCTCCAAATTATGCTAGGAGAAGTCCCTCAGCGTAAAGAAGGCTCAATTTGCGAGAAGACACTCTCCTCGGGGATTATCCGCCACTCAGATGGCCAACCTATTGTATATAGGTGGCATAGGGAAGACTATGGTTCCCAATATCCGCATACCCACTGATGTGAACAGAAGGAACAAGCCATCATCTTCTTCTTCTATAACTCCTCCTGACCTGCGCAATTATCTGATCCAGAAACGCAAGAAGAGGGGATCTTCCAGCACATCTATTACGCCTCCTAGAGAGCACTATTGTAATAATCATAGGATTGTAATTAATTGTTGCTGTCCTGAAGCAAAACGGTCAGTTTTCGACCGGTTGAGCTACTCTCCATCTTTCCAGGAAGAAGAGCCCACACATGCATCTGTGAACATGGCTTCACACATACCTAGAGGAGGGTTGGGCTCAATATGCTCCTTAGGAACACCGAAGCTGGGGTATTCCAAAACACTCGTTCGAGGTCGCGACAACCGGCTTCTTACTCTTCTGATTCCGATGCTGGGGGTCGCCAGTCTTCCGAATCAGATGCCGAAAGTATAGAGTCAACTTCTATAGAGACCTATACTAATCTTTCAATGACATCCAGGGAGATGGGAGTTTATGCCATTGGAGATAAACGCGAGGAAGCTTCCCCGTCCGGGAGCGCTGAGCAACGCATCACTACACTGGAGACGTCTCTGAAGGAGATATAATCCATGATGGAGAACATTAACCAGATGATGCTAACTCAACACACAGCTGCTATGGCTCAAGCGTCGGTCCCTCCAACTCAGATAGGTGTGTGGGTAGACTTACCACCATCCAATACGATCCAAGAGCCCGCTCTAGATCAAGAGTCAGCAGTTCCTCCACTTCCTCACTCGGAGAATGTATTACCTCCAGCTGGAGTCACAATACAACCGATCCCTCACTACTCCGTGGTCCCGCTACCGGCTGAAGATCCGATGCAGGCAGTACGGGAGTTGAAAGCCCAATTTGATGCCCTGAAGCACAAAGATCAGCTCAAGGAATTGGGAATCAACCAACCTTACCCAGCTATCTGGGAAGAGGTCCCTTTCCCTCCTAGATACAAACCACAGACTATGGCTTTGTTCGAAGGAAAAACGTCACCAAGTCTGTACATGAACTACTTCAATATGATGACGGTGTTATTACAAGGGAACGACGCCCTCCTCACTTGGGTGTTCAAAGGCTGTCTCTCGGGGGTAGCTTACCAGTGGTACCGCAGCCTGGCGGACAACTGCATTACTTCTTTTGAAGACTTCAAGGCTTTATTCTTCACACAATTCTACGAAGGAGGGATGGACATGTCTATGTCCTCTCTCATCGAAGTCAAGCAGAAGAAAAAAGAGAATGTTCGCACTTTCATCGAACGTTTTTGTCAAGCCACTTTGCAAATGCCTCTAGGAGTTCCGGACTCGGCATTGGTGGACATCTGCAGGAAGAACCTTCTCCCCGTGATCTCGGTGTTCACAGGACCAAATCAGTTCCATGATTGGCCCTCGTTCATCATCTCAACGGTAGCCGCGGAGGACAATAGTCAGAAGGCGCGCGATAATGGCATCATGATCTCAGCCTCTGATAAAAAAAAGGTCATCCTCCAACAACGACCATCCTCGCAGTTCCAAAGAAAAAGAAGCTCTGGCAATCAACACGTCCAGGCAAAAGACTGTGGCTACCACGCAGACGAAACCTGGGACTACCAGGCCCATTGAAGTGTACTCTTTCGACGACGACGATATTCCAAGCATATTCGAATATCTCGTCAAAAGTGGCAAGATTACCCTTCCTGAGGTGAGACGGCCCAATGAGGCTGGCAGTGCTAATAATCCCAAGTACTGCATCTTCCATAGGTACATACACCACCCACAAAGGCGTGTTATATACTGAAAAGGAAGATCCAGGAGCTGATTGATGCTAAGGCCATCACTTTGCGCAACAGCGAGAAGACGGTCACGACCAACATGATCTCTCTGCAATTTGGCAATCTGCCTCCCCAAGAAGTCCCGGACGGCGTTACACCAATTTCCCGGACAACGATGAACATCGTTAATCTTTCTCCTGCTAGAGGTCAAAATCATGACATGCTACCCCTAACTACCCAGCGAGGCGAGACTATGTGGGTTCATCCAGATCTGGTGCCAGAGATCGAGAAAGAGACTCAAGCTGCTAAGGCTAAGTCCAAAAAGAACTCAAAGCACAAGCCGTGTCACATGATTATGGTGCACTCGGCATCAGAAGACGAGGTCTTGACTACTGGAACCCGTTCAGGGAAAGCTTACCTCCAGGACTATGGAGCCAGCAAGGAAGATGCATCGGCAGACGCTTCAGCTGCCAAGCCCTCAGAACCGGAATCCGCCGCACCAGAAACCGGTCCTTCGAGACCAACTTCGGCAGACAAGGGGAAGCAAAGGGAAGTACGTTTCGATAAACCCGTGAAGAACATTTAGAACAAAGGTTTAGAGAAGTCGTACAAACTTCGACATCCTGGCCCAACTGGCTAATACACCAGCCAGGCTGTCCATCATCGAGCTACTCAAGCTCTCCCAAGACACTCGTCAAGCCCTGAGTGAAGCATTGATGCAGGCGGATGCGTACTTGACCCAGCTCAAGTCCCCTGACGAAGAACCCGTGGCGTGTCCTCAATGCCATAGTGTGATGGAGGTGATCCCAAACATTACTTTCACTCAAGATGACATGCTGTTAAAATATAACAGGCATGACAGACCCCTCTATTACACCGGGTACATCGGTTCTATGGAGGTCGACCGGATTCACATAGATTCGGGATCGTCAATCAGCATCATTCCTCATAGTCTGCTTAGACCGCTGAGGATTCCTACCAGCGAATTGGCTTATACCACAACTACGATCGTGGGTTTCAACGCCGGAAGAAGTAAGCCGTTGGGGAAAATTCGCCTGAGGATCCAGATTGGCAACCTCAGATCGGTGGCTACGTGTTACGTCATTGATTCAGAGGTTTCCTACAACATTTTGCTGGGTAGACCTTGGATCCACGACCACAACATCGTTCCTTCAACTCTACACTAATGCTTTAAATATGTAGACGCCCGAGGAACAGTACAAACGGAGATTGCTGACCTGAACCCGTTTAAAGGAGTAGAATCCTACTACTCTGATGCCGTATTGTACTCTCAAGACTACACAGAAGAGGTGTCAGCTGAAGCAAAGAAGGAATCCCACAGGTAGCCAGAAGAACCCTCTGCCAAGCAACCTCTGTCAATCAAGGTGAAAGGACGAACTACTCGTCCAAAAGCCATAGAACCTACGGCCATCCACCTGAACAAGACCAAGTCAGGGAAAGGGGGTGATCCTCTAGTGATCACTCTGAACCAGAAGCCTCTACCCTTGGTCATCAACCTTCGGCGCAACAGGCAGCCGACTGATGTAGATACAACCGGGAACAAAGTTTCAGATGATAATAAACATCATTTTTTCCAGTATATTGATGCTCAAATTCTAAATCAGGAATCCTCCCCCTACGACGATATAGAACCTATAGCGTAAAAATTCTTGGAAGCTATAGATTCCTATCATCCGTATGTATAGGAAGTGGCATCATCATCCAATGTCACCACGACATATGGACCACATAAGGATTCAATCTTCATTGTCCCACCTACTTGCAGCAGTCAGCATCCAATAGTCTTCGGCCGCATGCGCGATCAACCAACCACGCAAGAAGATTCTTCCGATGACGATGCCGGTAAAATGCAGGTTCACAGATACAGCCCGCAAGCCTTGAAGATCATGCAAGGTATGGGATATAACCTGAAGCTGGAACCGGGTCTCAACTACGGAAAAGGCAAACGAATGTCGCTGTACGGCGATCCCTACTATCAACGAACTCATTTCGGGTTAGGGTATACCACCTCCCGCGCGACTCCTGAGTCAAACAAGGATGTCTTTTCCTCTTCTCAGAACGGCTCAGCGCCCTTCGACTCATCTCACACTCTAGAGCGAACATTATCAGTAAATATGGTAGTGACGGATTCTTTCGAATCAGACGAACAAGAATCTGAACTGTTTGAGAATGATGCTTGGGCTTAGCAATTGGATACACAATGGGAGTTCCGCTTCGAGCAGAGAGAACCTCCCACTGAAGATAAAGTTATCCAGATTGACGTTGGGGATGAACTTTCACCAAAGCCGATATTTATCAGTAACAATCTTTCCGAAGCAGAAAGGAAAGAAGTTATCCAGCTGATAAAATAATATATTGACGTCTTTGTATAGAATTATGAGGACATGCCAGGCCTTGATCCAAAGGTGGCTACTCATAAACTCAATATATTTCCCGATTCGAAGCCTGTGAAGCAGCACCAACGCCGGTTCCGTCCAGACATGATGGACGCCATTGAAGCTGAAGTCAAGAAGTTGATAGCCTGCGGCTTCATCCGTGAAGAATAACATCCCGACTGGGTCGCCAATGTTGTCCCGGTCATGAAGAAGAATGGAAAAGTACGTGTCTGTATCGATTACCGAGATCTAAATGCAGCCTGCCCTAAAGACGAGTTTCCTCTTCCCATCACAGACGTCATGATTGACAATACATACGGTTTTGAACGTATGTCTTTTATGGACGGATTCTCAGGATACAATCTAATTAAGATGCATCCTGGGGACGAGAATTATACTGCCTTCCGGACACCACTGGGGGTATATTGCTATACGATCATGCCCTTCGAATTAAAGAATACCGGGGCTACGTACCAACGGGCTATGAGTAACATATTCCATGAGCATTTACGCAAGACGGTGGAATGTTACGTAGACGATGTAGCTGTCAAAAGCCGTCTCAAGGATACTCACATCCAAGACTTGAAGACAGTATTTGAATTGATGCGCCAACATCAACTCAAAATGAATCCTACAAAGTCCTTTCTGGGTGTATCCAGTAGCAAATTCCTGGGATTTGTCATTACCGTCAAAGGCATTCAAGTGGACCCTGATAAAGTCAAGGCCATCTTAGAAATACGACCGCCCCATAATCTGAGAGAACTCAGGGGATTTCAAGGTCGTCTGGCTTATATCCGGAGATTCATATCCAACCTCTCTAGGAGATATCAACCTTTTTCTTGCCTCATGAAGAAAGGTGTATCCTTCATATGGGACGAAGCCTGTCAGCAAGCATTCGGCGACATCAAACGTTACCTCACTAGTCCGCCAGTTCTGGTACCTCTCGTCATAGGAAGACCATTCGTGCTGTATGTTCGAGCGATGGATCATTCTTTGGGAGCTCTTCTCGCACAAAAGAATGATATGGGTCATGAACAGGCTATCTACTACCTCAGCAGGATGATGGTTGGAGCCAAACACCGGTACAACCCAATGGAGAAAGAATGCTTGGCTCTAATGTTCGCTATCCAGAAAATGCAGCACTATATCACAGGCCAGACCATTCACATCATCTCCAGGATCAATCCTCTCCGGGTACTGATGAGCAAACCAAGTGTTCTCAATTCTTGACTCGTGACTTGGGCGATGCTATTAACACTATATGACATGGTGTACGTCCCTCAGAAGTCCGTCAAAGGCCAAGCGTTGGCTGACTTCCTAGCTGCTCATCCGATCCCGGAGGCCTCCAAACTGTACGAGGACATTCCCGACGAAGTTACAGAATGTAATTCCGTAATAGAAAGTGATGCATGACAACTATTCTTCGATGGCTCCTCCAGGACTGGTCCCAGGGAAAACATGGTATCGGGAGTAGGAGTTGTCCTGGTTACTCCTGATAAGATCGTCATCTACCGAGCATATTTGCTTAACGAGCCTTGTTCTAACAATGTGACAGAGTATAACGCTTTACTAATCGGGCTCCAAGTCGCTAAAGAATTGGGCGTCGAATCTCTGGAAGCTTTCGGTGATTCTCTGCTAATCGTCAATCAAGTCAGAGGAATATAGAAGTCCAGAATCCAGACCTCATCCCCTATCACCGAGCAACGATCGAGATAGACATGACATTCAAAGGATTCTTCCTAGAGCATGTGCCTCGATCCCAGAATCTGGAAGCTGATGCCCTAGCCAGTCTAGCTGCAGATTTAGCTACCCCTATAAGAAGGCAGAATTCGGTAATCCTTCTTAACAGAGATTTATTCTGTGTAAAAAATAACTTTCACATAGAACACAGCTACGCGGTGGACGCAGATCTTCCAAAGAGAGACTGGAGAAGTCCCTTAATAGATTTTGTAGCATACAGAATCTTACCAGAAGACCCTAAAGAAGCAGTATCCGTCAAAAGACGATCATTGCGCTTCTATTTTGACGCATCTTTACAATGTCTATATCGCCGATCTTATGACGGACTGTTATTACGATGTCTCTCTGGTGATGAGGCACATCGGATGATCCGTGAAGCTCACGATGGCGTATGTGGAGCACATCAACCCGGTCCTAAGCTACAGGATCGCATCAGGAGAATGGGCTATTACTGGCCTACTATGATCACAGATGCAATAAAGTATGCAAGACAATACAGAGCCTGTCAGGTTCATGCAGACTTTATCCATCAACCTCCCGAGTATCTACACCCTACGGTTGCATCCTGGCCTTTCGAAGCCTGGGGTATGGATATCATTGGTCCTATTCACCCATCTTCTTCCAGAGGTCACCGGTTCATACTGGCCGTCACAGATTACTTCTCTAAATGGGCAGAGGCGATCCCCCTTGCTAAGGTAAAGGCATCTAATGTGATCAGCTACATCAAGCATCACGTCATTTATCGCTTCGGGATACCTCGGAGGATAATTTATGACAATGGGCCATAATTCATCAGCCAAGCGTTTCATCGATTTTGCGATAAAAATCGAATACAAAATATGGCCTCCACGGTATATAATCCTGCTGCTAATGGTTTGGCGAAAGCTTTCAATAAAACCATTATCAAGATCTTAAAGAAGTTCGTCTCTTCGAACAAGAGGGATTGGAATAAGAAGCTGGGAGAGTGTCTCTGGGCATACCGCACAACGGTACGAGCACCGACAGGTTGCACCCCATTCTTGTTAGTTTATGGAAGCGAAGCAGTTCTCCCCATCGAGATCCAAATTTCGTCACTCAGGATAGCCGTGGCTAATGAGTTGACTCAAGAAAAGAATGATCTGTTAAGGCTTCAAGAGCTAGAATGATTAGACGAGAAACGCCTCCAAGCTCAACAACGCATCGCTTTCTACCAAGCACGTATTTTTAGAGCTTTTAATCAGAAAGTAAAAGAAAGAGTGTTCAAAGTCGGCGAGCTAGTTTTAGCCGTAAGAAGGCCGATGATTCTTACTCACAGGAGTAAGGGCAAATTCCAGCCCAAATGGGAAGGCCCTTATGTGATCGAGACGACGTTCTCAAACGGCGCTTACAGGTTAGCCCAGCCTAATGGAGACCTGCTAATGGCTCCTATCAATGGCAAATTCCTAAAAAGGTACTACACTTAACCGCCTCTACTCAAATGGAGTACAATGAAGGTCTTATTCTGACAAAACTACTTCCAAAAATGAAACTAGTTGGATCATATTCTATCATGTTCATATTACCTCTGAATAGATATGTTTAAACTAATTTGGAACTGCAAGACCTATCACGTCCATACTACCTCTGATAGTGTTTTGTGCACAAATTTTAGCTAGAAGCATATTCTATCATGTCCATATAACCTCTGAATAGATATGTCCCGTTGAAACTTACCGAGAGTATATCATGTTCATATTACCTCTAATATTACTTTCACCCAAACCTGTCATTTATATTCCAAAATGATGGGTCCACAAAGTCAGATAATCTCTTTATTACTTCAGAAAGAGCAAAATTACATGAAAAGCAAAAGTACATCATTTGGAGGGAGCAGTCAGGTCGCGAAGCTGCTGCGCCAGTGCGACCATCGGTCCTGGAATCTAAGACATCAGCACGAGCCTGCTCCAACCGTGCCTCATCGTTGCTCAGGAGGGACAGTTCAGCTCTAGCCCGAAGAAAACCGGCACGGGCGGCTCCTGCACGCGCCAAGTTCTGTTGTGCTACACCCAACCGGCTATCCGCCACACCTAGAGCTTCCGACGACTGAGAAGCCCACTCCTTTGCCTGAGCAAGTTTCGTTTCCTGCCGGCGGACCCTCACTACATTCCCTTCATACTCGGCCTGACACTTCGTTTGAAGAGCAAGGGCCTCCTCCAGGACGGCTTTTTCTTCATCCATCTCCTGCTGATGTGTTTGGATGGATTTATTCACACCTGCCATCTGTTCGGCAAGCCGTGCAGTCATGGAGTCTTATCTAGCCTGGACCAGATCTTCAACGCTGTCTCGACCTAGCTGCAAGTATTCGTTAATGGGTTGCTCCAAACCATTAACTATCTCCTCCAGCGTGTCAGCTACCCCAGTGGCGTTGAATTCTCGGATCGGCACTATCGCAGACCGGGAGGACCTCTTCAGTGACGCAAAGCTCAGATTCTTCGTCAACACCATTGATATTAACATTTTCAAAATGGTGTAGAAGATACCTGTGTACTTCTCGGTCAGCGCAGCTAGATCCGAATGGACGCCGGGGGTGGCCTCGATATTGGCGAATCCCCCTCCAAGAACAACCTCAGACGATGTTGCCACGGCCGTCGCCTCAACAGGTGGTGCGACAAAAGAAGAAGCGCCAACACCGGACGAAGTGACCGGCATACTCGAAGGAGGCATTGTCGCAATGACAGGCTCGTCCTTCTCTTGAGATGTCGAAATCTCTTCGACAGGCGAGCCAGCACCCGAAAGTGTCTCCTCTTCAAAGTTAGGCACCTCCGTGTCACCACCAGGACCTGACACAGAGCCAAAGAGTGCATCTACACTGCCCTCCCCAAAGATGTCTTTCCCTGAAAAGAAGACAAAAGGAAGTTAGTATCGAAATGATGTTAACTTTCCTAAAAAGAGGCGTGAAGATGACATTTACCCATGGCCGACGGCATATATGTCGCATCTGCAGCCATTACAGCTAAATCATTTCTTAATGATGCTAAGCAAGCTGTCATACCTGGAGAAGGGGGTCTGCTAACTGATGCTGGCAAATAGTCTTCCAGGTCCTCGTCAAATTCCAACCGAGACTCATCGACTGGAATCTCGCTAGGTGCGCTTACAGGCACGGCAGGGATCCCTTCCGATGCCGATCCGCATAGAGGTACACGGAATCTTATTATACCCAGCCCCGTAGGCGACCTCGTTCCACTACCTGAAGCAGTAGCAGCGACGTCAGCCTCCAACAGAGATTCTTCGGCACCACTAGCCGGAACTGTAGAGGGTCCCTCTCTAAAAGGCGAGGAACCCCCAATCAAAGAATCATCCCCGATATGGGAGATGCAGGCTCACTCCCAGGAGCCTCAATACCAGGAATCTGGAGGGGACGAGTAACCGTCTTCTTCTTCCTCTTGCGAGGGGAAGTTTCCTTCGGAGCAGGAGCCCTTCACTTCCCGGAGATTACCAAAGCCCCTGCAGGCAGAGGTACTTTACCCCTCGACACCGCCAACAGAGGCTCATCTGGATTGACGGATTCCTCACCCTCGTCAGAAGAAACCGAGGGGACTTCGACTCTTCCCCCATACTTAGAAGAGGGCACCCTAAAACTTCCATGCATATCAAAATTACGATGGAAGGTGTTCGTTGCCACATAGAACTGGGCATACGAGTGGAGGATGCGCAGCTCCGTGGAGAGGGTAATGACCGGCACGGTGAAAATTGCTCCCGTACAACCAATGAGGAAGTATCGCCAGCCTCTCGCTCCATCAATTAGTCTACCCTTGGACCGGAAGCTGGTGACGGCATTGCCCACGTGCAACTGATCATACCCAAACTGCTTGGCAAACCGACTAGGAAGGTAGGGCTCCAAGAAGCAAAGATCTTCACTTCTGTACAGTAAATGGGAAGGCCTGATGTAGACCAACCAATTAAAACCTTTAGGAAAAAGAATGGTCTTCTCTCTACCTGAATCCTCAAGCCTAATCCCCGATTGATTGCGATGTACGGAGGGGACAGTGCAGAAGAGCTTCCAGCTGTGACTGAAGCCCAGCACCTGCCGACTGTCTATAACCGTGGTCACGTTCCAGGAAGACTTCTGGTAGTTCAACAAGAAGCTACCCCCCGAACTACTGCCAGAGCCGGGAGACATAACCCTAGGGTTATGGAGAATTAACCACCCCATCAAGTACAGGTATGATAATTCTACCCTGGGAAAGCTATCACGCCGGGTTTTATCGGCGAGCAGCCCGTCAGTCATGTCCCTCAGGCCAGCTTGGATGCGGCATACCATGGCAGAGAGCAAGCCCAGTCTTGTCCCGAACACCAGACGTACTACAGGCCATAGCGTGTTGCGGTGAATGTGGTCAGCAGCTGCGATGCCGGGCACTACTACTCGGCGCAGCCATATGGAGAGAAAGCCAGCCAGTTAAGCTTTCCTGGACAGAGGCATGCGGCAGCGCCTCAAATAACTATAGGCCTTAGTGCCTACAGGATACTTTCCTATCCCTTTGTCGAGGAGCCGGTCCGGAGTCCCAGCGTCTACCATGAGATCGTCGACTACTTGAGCATTAAGCACGCTCAGAGGATTCACAGGCTGGTTCTTGTCCTCTAATACCTTCTCCGACTTAGCAGTCCTGGACCGGTAAAAGAAGAGGTAGGACGTCCATTTATTGATGTGAGCCAAATCTAAGGGCTCACCATAAAAAGCGGTGCAAGCAAGGTAGTGGCACATCAGCTCCTGGTACACTTCCACTACCAGAGGGTCTGCATCCCCCAGCTCCCGGTTCGTAGGAACATACTCTTCATATGGAGTATCCTCCATCGGCAGTCTCGAGATCTCTGCCATCTCGTGGAGGGCCAATCTCAGCTCCCCCAGTGGAGTGGCGAAAGTCCCGGTAAGCGAAATATATCGCTCCATCAGCGCCAGAAACAGGTTGGGGTTGGGAGGTAACCCAACACTAGTGGCACTCACAGCTTCGTATAGACCAATGCCCTCCAGCTCAGTCTAAAAATACTTTAGGGCCCAATCAGCTAAGCGAGCCCATCGAAGATTTGTAGGGGTGATCCACCCACTGCACCGAGGGTTCACCTTGGGGTATACTCCCCCGTGCCACATGAAATCATTGCAGAAAGTCAGTAATTGCACCGGCTGGATCACTAGACTGTCTTCACTAGGGACGCTGCCCGGGTACAGTCCTCTGAACATCGTCACATTACCGGTAGGGCGGCTGATAAACGACCCCTGGTACGCTCCTTTCAGATAAAATATCTTTCCCGGCCTGCCGTGAAGATCAGGAGTCAGCGTCCACGACATCCTCCTGGGATGTGTATAATGGAAGAATGCCGAGATGGGATAGTCTCTCAGCATCTTGGGCAGATACAAAACCAAGTTCCCAGCAGGGAAAACCCAGAGTTCCCTCTTGGGCTTCGTCTGGGACTGCTTATCAATCATGTCCCCGAAGAGGAAAGCCGGCTTTATGTACTGATCCCCGTCTATGTATGTCAGGGGCTCTCCGTTGATCAAGTTCAGCAGCGTTCGCTCGCCCTGAGCCGATATCAAAATTTTCCTTCCTTTGGGATACTGGGGCCCGGAGATAGGAAATATCACGTGTGACAGATCCTCCAGATAGTTGGAGTGCAGCATCCCGGCGGCAGAACCCATCACATCGGCTAGCGGAGACGCCTGCAAGTCAACTACAAGAGTGCAAAAAAAATACATCAGTTCCTATAGACTAGACATTACAGATCTTGCAGCATGCGCCAAAAATCAACAGTCTGTGCTTTACGCCAAGACTGTAAAACTTGAGCTTTTACGCGGAATTCATTTCCTAAACGTAAAAATTCAAGATTGGCAGTATACGGTCTGTGATTTACGTCAGACTGATAAAATTGAGTTATTATGCCAGAATTTTCATCCAGAAGCGTAACATTCAAATTTTATACTCCAACTTTCGACAGTCAAAACTTTTACGCCAGACTGCAAAAATATAGAGTTTTTGCGCTGACACATTAGAAATGTGGGCTAAAAATAAAACATCTCTGTGCATCATCTTCCTCAAAGAGGTTATCCGCATAGAAGACGACCTAGTGCGGTCACGTACAATGTGTGCGAAGGATTTTTGGTCGTTCTTTTTCCCAAAAGCTCTACCTTTAAGGCCGGGTGCACTACTCGTCGGCGAGATACTTCGCTCAGAGTGAAGTTCGCCTTGCCCGACTGAAGATGCTCTCGCTTGAACAGAAGAACGAGAAGAAGAATCAATCTTCTTTCCCTTAGTGGAGGAGGATTGTTTCGAGGCAATTACTGGAAACTTTGAAGACTCCGAGAAGAAACGAAGAAGAACACGAACAGTCGAAGGCTTTCTTTCGCAAGAGACGGATGAAAAGTTTTTCTCTCAGAAACTTAGGATATATATAAAGTTCGGATGGACTCCTCGAATCTCGAACCAAATCTCCTAATTAATATTCAGTTATGATTGGGGACTACGTCAGCCTATTTACTCAGAGAAGGCGGAGAGTCAGCAAATTCGAAAAGTTTTCGCACAAAGCAGATTCGTGGTTTTTACGCTAAGAAGCTTTCTATGCTCGACAGCTACAAATCTACGGTTTTACGCTCACAGGCTATCAGTCTATAGTTTTATGCCCGGATGCCTTTGTGCTCGGTAGCTTTTACGCTCGAGAGGCTACAAACCTACGACTTCACGCTCAGCAGCTACAAATCTATGATCTCACGCTCGGTGGCTTTTTACTCTCAGAGGCAACAGATCCACAACTCCACGCTCGGAAAATTTTCTTTTCAGAAGCTATAAATCTACAGTTTTTACGCTAAAGGAGCTTTCTACGCTCGACAGCTACAAATCTACGGTTTTACGTTCAAAGGCTACAAGTCTATGGTTTTATGCCCGGATGCTCTCATGCTCGGTAGCTTTTATGCTCGAGAGGCTACAAACCTACGACTTCACGCTCAGGAACTACAAGTCTATGATTCCACGCTCGGTGGCATTTAGTTTACGCTCAGAGGCTGCAAACTTATGATTTCACGCTCTATGGCTTTCCGCATATCTGAAAAATGCGTCGTCCAGTACAGTACATCTGAACGGTTTTCATATGTGGTTAATTACGAGAGTTCACACAGAAGATACTCCTTCTTGACCTCAAGATATCCCAAGTGCCCGAAGCATACAGAGTTCAATATTGAAAATTACTCTTCTTCATAGGTCGATTCGAAGTTCATCCAGAAATCTAGTCTGAATAATTCGTCTGCAAATTCAAGATGGCAACTCAGTTCTTGACAGCCATTCCTTGCCCTGTTCTAAGAGATTTTTGAGAAATCATTCTTGAAGATAAAGTCTGAACAAAAATTCTGTTTATCAGAAGTAAAAAATGACAGTTCAGAATTCTACGCGGTTCCTCATTCCTAACAGCAGGACAGTTCGAACACTCGACTGCTAAAGCGGCTTTCTGCGCATCCTTAGTTATGCATAAAAGACAGGACAGGACCTAGCACTCTTTCTATACAGAGAGTCGATATAAAGTATCAGACGTGTCGAAGCTACACATATTCAGATTTTACAGCAAAATATGGCAAGATGATCATATGCGAAGAAGAAAGGCGATTTTATTAAAATTAAAAGCATGATTACATGAGGGAAATCCAGTCTACAAGGGTTTTCTTTATTTTTTATGACTACACATGAGGGAAATCCCGTATACAAAGGACTTCCTTATCGTCGTTTGAAGATCGCGCCCGGAATCTGTTCTACTAGGTTCTCGCATGGGCGAAATTCTTCATCCTTCTTCTCCAGCAGTCAGTCGGTGTCTGCAAACTGACTGACATATTGGTCAACGGCGGGAGGATACAAAACTGGGCATAGACCCATCCTCCAACAGAAGAAAAGCAGAGTAAATCTGCTTTCCTACATCCAGCGCCATGACAGATTGAGTTGAGATATTTCACCCAACTCAATCCTGGACAGCAGCCAGTTTGCCGGCCCTCGTCCACAGGTAACGGGAGAAGACACCACTTGCAAGCAGCATGGTAAAATATGACCCTTTCCTCTCTTTCGAAGAACCACCATACAAAGTTGCTGATTATCCCGAGCAAAGAAGGCTATGATATCCTTCAATGATCCATTGTTGCAGAGGACATTTGCTAGAAGACGCCGTCTTTTTTGGCTCCTCACATACTGGAAGAACATGTTCTCTTTTTTCCTCAAGTCGACCCGACGAACTCCGGCCATCATCTCTGTGTGGTGAAGGAAGTGTGGGAAGAACAGAAAAACTCCTCAGCCTTTTTATAGGCGAAAGAGATCACACCGATCCCCAATAACTCCGCCATAAAGTCAGCCATGAAAGAATATGTCAGGCTTGACCATTTCAAAGCTCCATTCAGAAATGTTTCAAATTACGAGGAACGTTCATGCTTCATTCAAAGCGTTTCAAATTACGAGGAATTTAAAAGCTTTGAAGGGGGTCTTGTAGAAGCATGAAAAATACGCTGGATAGCTATGCGCAGCGTATTAAGGCAAAGCAGCGTAAATAGAGGACCTCGGAGCCATCAACGTGCAACAGAGCATTTCCGCTGAACACAGCATAAAATATGAGCTCAAGGACCATCCGCGTAAAGTAGTATGTCCAGGCTACTTCAGCATAAACAGGATTCTTCATCGCCTTTATGGCGTAAAACTCATCCGCTTTCAATACAGCATTGAAGTGTACGAGGGACGCTTCGTATTCTTTGAAATGAACCTGTCAGATAGTACAATGAACCTAACGTCTGGACTTCTGACAAAAAGTACTGCACGACTACCCAAACGACGGCTATAATGATGGCGCGGCACTGCAACCTAGGCTGTCATTTACCGTCATTTCCTTTGCGTAAACCGCTTTTACGCATACAAAGGGATACGCTGCCTAGTTTTACACAGGCAGATGTGAGCTGTTTACGCTCCGCAGAAGACAAACCGCCTGTCACGTCAAAAGCTGTACTTCGTACGGGATTCGAGGCACGTCTCTGCATTTTATGCACAGAGCGGTGACAGGTTCTCGAGGCACGTCTCTGCATTTAAAGCGCCGAATACTAACAGATGCCCGAGGCACATCTCTACACCTTGCGCAGGCCAAGTGACAGACCTTCAAAACATGCCTCTGTATTTAATGCACAGGATAATGGCGGATCTCCACATTTAATGCTGGGGATTTGATTAAATGTCACCGAACCGTCGTTTAGTGGCGTCCCCTTTGCGTAAACTGCTTTTACGCAGACAAGGGGATACGCTGCCTAGTTTTACACAGGCAGATATGAGCTTTTTACGCTCCACGAAAGACAAACAGGCTGCCATGTCATCAGTTTCTCTTCGTACAAGGTTCGAGGCGCGTATCTGCATTTAATACGCAAAATGATGGTAAATCTTCGGGACAACAAATCTTTGAAGACACGCCTCTGCATTTAATGCGCAGGATGGGGGCAGATCTCTGCATTTAATGCATGAGATTTGATTATATCTCCAAAAGCCGTATTTTCGGATAAAACGTCCACATCAACTCGGCTTCTACGCCTACTCGATTCTATGCCTATTTGGCTTCTACGCCATGGTGACAGTTATTGGCTTCTATGCCAACCTCTTCTACACAAGGGATAACTACCTACGTGGCTTCTACGCCGTGATCTTCGCAGCAGATATACGCGTTTGTCCCTTAGTTGGACACTCATCACATGCTCACTCAGAAGATCATCTATACGCAGGCATTGGTTATTTTAAACCGTCGTGTAAAAGGGTGCTGTACTTTCCACTACTCGGTTTCTACACCGACTGAGTGGTCACTGTCACTAAAACTCTATAAATAGAGACCTCTATCAACAGAGGAGAGAAGGACAAAAAAAGGTCGACAAATTGAAAGGAGATCGCGTTCGAAGAGAGAGAGAGAGAGAGAGAGAGAGAGAGAGAGAGAGAGAGAAGAGTCCAGAGCTCAGACAAAGAGAAGGGATCCACAACTTTGGCATCGGGCATCCACCCTCTTTAGCAAACCTCGAAGCTGCTTTATGTCTTCCACGGCACTTCTTCAACATCGTGTGGTCCAAGGGCTAAAGTGATCGACCTTAGATCAGAGACCTATAGCAATATTTACCCAGATTAAATAAATTGTACTTTGACATTGTCACGACCCGCACCCAGTTTAGGGGCACGAGTGCGTGGGTACGCCCAGCCTACGCCGCAGTATCGGTGGTAGAATGCTGTCTAGGTCATGTAACTATCTAATCAAACTCACGTGAATACCCAACTCCATAAGGAGACGTGGATATCATAAAATAATGCTGGAAATACTCAATCACATAAACTAAAGCACGATGAGATATCAGGGCAAGCAAGAAATACAAGACAAGTCTAACGACAAAATAATCATACCTGCAATCATTAACTTCCAATCCCCAAGTGTGTCAGAAACCAGTCTACTAAGGTCACAGTCTGGAAAAATATTTTCCAGTCAGAAAGGAGCAAAGTACATCTCTAAATAGCAGTTCTATATTAATGATATAAACTATGTAGCAGTTCTAGATGGAAATATACCAGAAGCATGTATAGGTACGAGAAATAAAAGAAATACTGGAAATACTGTAAGTAAATGCAGTAGAAGAAACAATATGTCAATGAGCAAGAACCTATGACTAAGTGTGTGAGTACTAGCTTTAACATATGATCGGCTTGGGAACTTGATCAGGCTGGTTACATATGATTAGCTATGATTCATGTAAGGTCAGGCTAACCGTTGGTTAGCTATGATGCATGTAGAGGTCAGGCTAATCACACCTAACAGCTATGAAGCATGTAAATGGTCAGGCCGCACCCGACGTGAGATGTGGGGTGAGCTATGATGCATGTAAAGTTGGGTATGATCACATATCTACACTAAAATACTCCCCACCTCCGACTGGTATAGTAGATCCAATCATGGTACGCTATGGCACGGGATTCCCTAGGGAGGTAGCAAATCTCCCCGGGTCTCAGTGTCTGTATATGCACAAGATAACAAGGAAACAAGTCTTGTACAAGCTACACCATGAATAAGGAATAACATCTCATGACGAGATCCGTGTATACCAATCCGTGTAACCAACGTGTCAAGAGCATGTATATCTACACTAGATACAGTGAACATAGGAGATATCATAAATTAGAAACTAATCAGAGAATGTACTCGCCTTGGGTCCTTAGCTGTCAATACCAATGTCCTGTCCCAGAGTATCGTCTGGAGAATCCGACAGTCCTATAAACATATAATAATATCACTTGTATCAGATGCTACACTAACACACAATAGAAATACACTGACCTCAGGGCTATGCCAGGCATGGCTCTAGTCAACTAAGGTCATCTAGTAGGGATACGTATATAATACACATTTACACTCAAAGTATATACCAATAAAACGCATATAATATATATATAAGTGTCTCTTAGTAATAGTACAAAATATGTATACGTATATATATACTAAATAGATGTATATAAATATATATATTTATATACCAAAATACATATTTGTATATATATATATCAATCAAATATTTTTATATATGTATATAAACAAATCAAAGAATGTACATAATGCCACACTTCTCAAGGTGATCCCAAATGAAGTAGCAGTTAGTTCCAATGAGTCCGGAGCAGTCCAAATAGCTAGAAACTATATAAAGAAGTTCAAGATCGGAGTTCGGCACGAAAATCGGGATAAGGATACCAGGCTAATAGGGGAAAGGGTCGTTTGTTTGTAATTAAGGTAACACCTTAATTTATGAAAATTATTTCAAAATTATTTTACAAGTAAAAGTTTATTTATAAAAATCTAGAATTTATGTAAAAGCCAATATATTTTTGTCTATAGTAAATTCAGTTACTAGTCCAAATAACCAATTTTGAACAAATTTATTATTGTAACTATTCCTTAATTAAAAATATAACCCAGAAATTATTATTTTTACATAGTCAAAACCCTTATATTTATTACATAAAAATAAACTAATTACATAAAATTACTAAACTACTTACATATAAACTAATTGATTAATTAACTACTGATTAAGAATAATTAACTGATTAATAAATAATTAACTAAACTAAACTAATATAAATTAACTAATTAATCTATTATATTAACTAACTGATTAAAACACCCGTAACCTAACCCATAGGAACAGAAGAAAGGGAAAGAGAAAGAGGGGCTCACGGGGGTTTTCCGGCGTCGGCACGGTGGGGTCTCGCCGGGGTCGGGCGGGCAAGGCGTCGGCGGATCTGCTCGGTCTGCTGTGGCGGGTGCTCGGCTCGAGGCGGCGGCGGATCTGCTCGAGGCGGCGGGTGTTCTCGTCCCGAGGAGGCGGTCGGCGGAGCTCATATCGAGGAGATCCGAGGCGGCCACGGCTCGACGAGGTCGAGGAGATCCGAGGCGGCCACCGGCGGCAGCGAAGCTCGGCGGATCTGCTCGGTCTCGCGGCGGCTGGATCTTCGAGCTCGACGCACGACGGTTAGGTCGAAGATAGGGTTAGGGTTTGAATTTGCTGTGTTGGGGTGGATCGTGTCCGAGGCTGGACACGATGGTGGTGTTGTGGTATTGGGGGTGGACGTGTCCGGGTATTGGACACAGAAATGATGTACTGTGGTAGGGATGTGTCCAGATAGTGGACACGAGGATGATGTTTGCTGTGGTGGAGGTGGATGTGTCCGGGTGTGTCGGACACGAAAATCTGGTTGTAATGTTGTAAATCTGGACACAGGAAATGAATGGATACGGTGGGACACCCGGGGTCAGACCCGAGGCCAACACGGCTGACACGGTAATGCTGGACACACGGACACGAGCACACAAAATGGTGGTGGTTGTTGGCTTGTGGGAATTTGTGAGGGCTAGCTAGGGTTTCTTGGGAATGGTGATGAAAGACTTTAAATAGGGAAAGAGGGTGTTGGATGAAGGGTGAGGATTGGCCCAATAATGAATGGCCAAGATTATACATGAATAAGTTCTTCATGTGGGAATGAGGGTGTGTTGGCTAGTTAATGGGAAATGGCAAACTTGTAAAATTTTAAAAAGAAAAGATTATAATTTCAGAAAATATTTTAGGAAAGCTAACTGATTCTCAATTAGCTACTAATTAATCCATATTGCAAAATCTTAGAAAGTATGAAATTTATTTATTTACTATCCCAATAAATATAAAATTTATTATATTTTATCAACTAGTCCTTCAAATAATAAATTTTTTCTTTATTTAAAACAATAATTTCATGATTTCAAGCCAATAAATATTCGAAGCTATAGTATTATATTTACATCATTATTTATCTATTTATTTTATAAGAAAGCGGCATTTAGAAAAAATGATTTTGATAAAAGATTTTAAATCACCTTCTAAAATCAAACATTGTTCGAAAATCTAATACTAAAAACTCAAGGAGAAAATAATTTATAAACTTGATATTTAAAATAAATTAAAAATCTAATTATTTCGGGAATTTGGAAATCGGAGGTTACAAGTCTATCCACCTTAGTAAAATTTCGTCCTCGAAATTTAAGATCCTCAATAATTGCATTTACACATTGTATTATTTCTATCAAAATTTAAATTTCAAACCAAATAATCATGAAGTAGTTCCATATTGCTATTTCACAACCTTTCAAAAGTTTTATAACATCATATTCCTGAAAATCTTCAAGTTTAAAATCAAATTCAAATTTTTCTCATAATCTCCTCCAAAATTTAAGTTCGTATCTAAATACTCAAGGATTTTAATATCCAATCCTCCAATTGAAATCCAAATCAATGCATATTTATAAAAATCGTATCCCAAAATTTAAATTTTAACCACTAATCCATCAATCATCTTACTCCTCTAACTCCAATTCAATTGATGCTTATTCAAATCTAAATTCTCCTCCGAGAATTGAATTCGACACCATTCCATTAACGATTTTATTTCTGAATTTTCTTTTTCCTCAAATACTCAACGATGCGATACTTTCAGAATCTTCAATGCAACCCAATTCCGTAGAATCACTTGAGGCGTCCCCCGAATCGTGACCGTCGTGCGGGCCTGGAGTTGCGCCCGCACAAGGCTTTAATGATTTGCATAGCAAGCACATATTCAGAGTACGCAGATAAATTGAAACACAGATTTGAAACATAGAAAAGTTCTCTTTATTGATAATGAACATCTATTACAAACTCTTGAACGAGTTAGCTAATATGCCGAACGGCTTACAAAAGAGATGACTCAAAATGAGATAGCAGTCCTGTACATTACATCCCTTTATAAATTCAAAATGATAAAGACCTCCAGGATGGAGGACGGCTTTGCCACGGAGCTGCATTTGTGTATGAAGAGTTGCAGCTTCGGACTTTAAAAGGCTTCGAGGCGCGGTGAAGATGCGCCAACAGCTTGGATTGGATTGGGTAGACGACTTCGGCTCCTCGCTCGGTTCGCCTTGGTGCGGAGAACCTATTTCAACGAGGGTCAGCATATCAAAACATGCTGGTGAAGGCGAGCTAGCCTGACTATACCAATCAACACGTTGTTTAGTGAAGCATGCATATTTGTGGATTTCTATCTTGCCTTAGTTCATTTACAAGTAAGCAGCATATAGAATTTACTGAAATGAACATGCCACCGTTAGGTGGATTTTACCTGACCGTCTGAATTACTTGCACAATACTTACCATGACTTCCCTGCCACGAAGACACAAGTTAGTATGCAACAGGTTTAAATATACACGATGATCACTGGCATGGTTATATAAAATTTTTATCTTGCAATCAATTAGATATAATGATAATTTTCCAAATTTTCTCAAATTTTTAATAACCAATTCAATCATATCAAGATCTTTCCTAAAATTAATAAATCCTCAAATTTTGCCCTGTGAATTTCTTAATTCTCCATTTAGGTTAATGTTTATCCTCGAATTTCAATCATACCTTAATTTTTGTAAAATCAATGATCCATCAACTCTGTTATAACAACCCATAAATTCTTTATTTAATTTAATGCTCATCCACAATTTAATCATCTTGTCCCTTTTTGTCAGTCATAACCTTGTCATAGATCCTTGCTATGGTCAAAACCCCAATGATCATGGTTTAAGAAAATTCTACCCACAGCCATGCAATCTAAGAAAAATATATAGGTCATGTACCTTTTGTCATGGTATTTCAGTCTCTGTTGGGGTGTACTACTAGTTATATTCTAACAAGAAAATCATGAATACGAACTACAGCACTAGGGAAATCAATCAATCAAGAGACGGGAACATTAGTAAAAAGAAGAATCTGCTAACATATTTCTTGCGGTATCTGCTATCTCTAACAAACACTTAACTCTAGCACATTCACTAACTAATTCCTATTCCTGTACACTGGTACCCCTATCAACTAATCACTAATCCACAAGATCCATGAATATATCTGTATTGCACACACCTGTCTATTACTGCCAAAATCTGATGCCAAGAATCTCTAATATAACCATGATTCAATAATGCATCCAAGTCGATACCTCTATCTCTTTAGTACCATACCCTCTGTCAGTTCCCGTTCCTACTACAATTGTTCATACTAGTCGTTCTTATCACTCAAATATACGTCAAGTGCAACACCATACTAAATACTGCTCTTTCCAATACAATTTTAGATGGACACCCAAGTCAGTCTGCGGTGCCATCTCAATCATGCTCAAGTCACCAGATCCTTACACATGTATATCATCTACTCATATATTAATATTCGTATCTCTCATCTACCCTAAAATTAATCCTCAAAATAATTATCAAGGTTTAACTTCTCGATCAACTTAAAATAAATTACATATACCTCCTCAAAGTCAGATACTCAACATCGAAATAAAAATTTTAATCACTTCTAAAATCTTTGTAGCCTTGACCATTTTTATTGAATCAATATTTGAAATCCTCAAAAAAATTTAATGACATAATCTCAACTCCTCAATAATTCTTAAAATAAAATTTTATTTCCACTTTTTAATTTATAACTCCACAAATGTACATATCAGTGCTCACGGTCTCTGATACTCAAGGTGTACTCAATGCATCTAGTGTCTGTAACTGTGTACTAAAATTGTACTGCCTGAATCACTTGCACCATTACCTCCAATGATCAAAGTTATCATCACATGTATTTTCTTCCATGATTTTCAATTTATGTCAACTGGTATATCATCTAATTATCATCATACAGAGTGCTTACTGTTATTAACGTCATTCTTGACTAATCCTCGATATAGGACCATTAGCACTCTTGGTATTATATCACTAGCTTCATTAATGGATTATCTCATCAAGTTCCTTAGAACTCGTGTTTCTTTACTCTCATGGGTATGTGTATGGTTCCTCATCTCGATTGTTGTATATGTATTTCCTTTTAACCTTTTTATAGCCTGTTAAACTAATCTGTGATACGCTTCACCATCTTCATTACCGATTTCGATATTTCTCTACTCATGACACCTTATTATAACTCCTCATGCATATAAATTTCTTTACCTTTAACACGCCCGATATCAATCATCCGATTGAACGTTATGCTCCATTAATTCTTAACACAATTCCTTGATACCTAATTGTTTACATAGATCACTTAATTACAAAATCATGATTATCCAGGACGGATAATTGGCTCTGATACTAACTCTGAGAACTATCACTGATACTCTATACTCTCCTTCTACTCTCAGTCTCTAATGACACTTATCTCAGAACCATTGGTACAAGGTACTATGCTAAGGGCTAACTCTAGATTAAAGCCTACTGCTCACATGTCCAACTAGGAAACACTTATAACTCACTAACAACACTTAACCAATACTAACACTCAAGACACAGCCATAATTATAAGTCACTAATTATCATTCTTAACAAGGAATCCTCAAAGAATAAAAGCTCAAAGGAACTGGATTGAGGACTGAAGGTGTTTCTACTGCTAGCAACCAAAAGGACGATGGAATAAAGTCTTGTATAACAGAAACAGATAAGTGTTGAGATGATACTTAAGAACAAAAATTTTAGACACAACCCGATAATCATACACGTCGGTCAGAAATCATGACGCTGAGGATCCTCGCCATGCCAGTAAGCATAGGTGCGATAAACGATAGGTTCCGTAACTAAAGTACGCAACCCTACAGTCATGTCATCTAGAATCTTTGCTAACCGGTACGGCTGCGATAACTCTAGGTTCCATAACCCAAGCAGACGTTTCACCTTTCTCACTGTTCTCATCCATATACGTCATCAGATGATATCGAAAAATTTAGTCCGTAAAATTCATCTCGGCATGAAATCAACTCTACAATGAAACCAAGATTTTAATTGATCAACAATAATCAAATTCAATATCAATGAGTGAGGACGGACAGAAACAAGGCGAAGGATTTAAAATTAGAAATTATAATAAGATTCTCAAGGGGTCGTCCCAGGAATCTCTCAAGAATTTTGTGATTGAGTATCCTCTCTCATCCTAGTATCCTATGTCCTATATTCTATAGCAGGTACGTAGTAGTACAACGATGATGTCGCACTACTACGATATCGCACAACTAGCGAAGTCTGACCTGCATGGGCCACCACTAAAAATGTGTCACGACCCGCACCCAGTTTAGGGGCACGAGTGCGTGGTTACGCCCAGCCTACGCCGCAGTATCGGCGGTAGAACGATGTCTAGGTCATGTAACTATCTAATCAAACTCACGTGAATACCCAACTCCATAAGGAGACGTGGATATCATAAAATAATGCTGGAAATACTCAATCACATAAACTAAAGCACGATGAGATATCAAGGCAAGCAAGAAATACAAGACAAGTCTAACGACAAAATAATCATACCTGCAATCATTAACTTCTAATCCCCAAGTGTGTCAGAAACCAGTCTACTAAGGTCACAGTCTGGAAAAATATTTTTCAGTCAGGAAGGAGCAAAGTACATCTCTAAATAGCAGTTCTATATTAATGATATAAACTATGTAGCAGTTCTAGATGGAAATATACCAGAAGCATGTATAGGTACGAGAAATAAAAGAAATACTAGAAATACTGTAAGTAGATGCAGGAGAAGAAACAATATGTCAATGAGCAAGAACCTATGACTAAGTGTGTGAGTACTAGCTTTAACATGTGATCGGCTTGGGAACTTGATCAGGCTGGTTACATGTGATTAGCTATGATTCATGTAAGGTCAGGCTAACCGTTGGTTAGCTATGATGCATGTAGAGGTCAGGCTAATCACACGTAACAGCTATGAAGCATGTAAATGGTCAGGCCGCACCCGACGTGAGATGTGGGGTGAGCTATGATGCATGTAAAGTTGGGTATGATCACATATCTATACTAAAATACTCTCCACCCCCAACGGGTATAGTAGATCCAATCATGGTACGCTATGGCACGGGATTCCCTAGGGAGGTAGCAAATCTCCCCTGGTCTCAGTGTCTGTACATGCACAAGATAACAAGGAAATAAGTCTTGTACAAGCTACACCATGAATAAGGAATAACATCTCATGACGAGATCCGTGTATACCAATCCGTGTAACCAACGTGTCAAGAGCATGTATATCTACACTAGATACAGTGAACATAGGAGATATCATAAATTAGAAACTAATAAGAGAATGTACTCGCCTTGGGTCCTTAGCTGTCAATACCAATGTCCTGTCCCAGAGTATCGTCTGGAGAATCCGACAGTCCTATAAACATATAATAATATCACTTGTATCAGATGCTACACTAACACATAATAGAAATACACTGGCCTCAGGGCTATGCCAGGCATGGCTCTAGTCAACTAGGGTCATCTAGTAGGGATACGTATATAATACACATTTACACTCAGAGTATATACCAATAAAACGTATATAATATATATATAAGTGTCTCTTAGTAATAGTACAAAATACGTATACGTATATATACACTAAATAGATGTATATAAATATATATATTTATATACCAAAATACATATTTGTATATATATATATCAATCAAATATTTTTATATATGTATATTACCAAATCAAAGAATGTACATAATGCCACACTTCTCAAGGTGATCCCAAATGAAGTAGCAGTTAGTTCCAATGAGTCCGGAGCAGTCCAAATAGCTAGAAACTATATAAAGAAGTTCAAGATCGGAGTTCGGCACGAAAATTGGGATAAGGATACCAGGCTAATAGGGGAAATGGTCGTTTGTTTGTAATTAAGGTAACACCTTAATTTATGAAAATTATTTCAAAATTATTTTGAACAATAATTACAAGTAAAAGTTTATTTATAAAAATCTAGAATTTATGTAAAAGCCAATATATTTTTGTCTATAGTAAATTCAGTTACTAGTCCAAATAACCAATTTTGAACAAATTTATTATTGTAACTATTCCTTAATTAATAATATAACCCAGAAATTATTATTTTTACATAGTCAAAACCCTTATATTTATTACATAAAAATAAACTAATTACATAAAATTACTAAACTACTTACATATAAACTAATTGATTAATTAACTACTGATTAAGAATAATTAACTGATTAATAAATAATTAACTAAACTAAACTAATATAAATTAACTAATTAATCTATTATATTAACTAACTGATTAAAACACCCGTAACCTAACCCATAGGAACAGAAGAAAGGGAAAGAGAAAGAGGGGCTCACGGGGGTTTTCCGGCGTCGGCGCGGTGGGGTCTCGCCGGGGTCGGGCCGACAAGGCGTCGGCGGATCTGCTCGGTCTGCTGTGGCGGGTGCTCGGCTCGAGGCGGCGGCGAATCTGCTCCAGGCGGCGGGTGTTCTCGTCCCGAGGAGGCGGTCGGCGGAGCTCGTATCGAGGAGATCCGAGGCGGCCACGGCTCGACGAGGTCGAGGAGATCCGAGGCGGCCACCGGCGGCAGCGAAGCTCGGCGGATCTGCTCGGTCTCGCGGCGGCTGGATCTTCGAGCTCGACGCACGACGGTTAGGTCGAAGTTAGGGTTAGGGTTTGAATTTGCTGTGTTGGGGTGGATCGTGTCCGAGGCTGGACACGATGGTGGTGTTGTGGTATTGGGGGTGGATGTGTCCGGGTGTTGGACACAGAAATGATGTACTGTGGTAGGGATGTGTCCAGATGGTGGACACGAGGATGATGTTTGCTGTGGTGGAGGTGGATATGTCCGGGTGTGTCGGACACGAAAATCTGGTTGTAATGTTGTAAATCTGGACACAGGAAATGAATGGATACGGTGGGACACCCGGGGTCGGACCCGAGGCCAATACGGCTGACACGGTAATGCTGGACACACGGACACGAGCACACAAAATGGTGGTGGTTGTTGGCTTGTGGGAATTTGTGAGGGCTAGCTAGGGTTTCTTGGAAATGGTGATGAGAGACTTTAAATAGGAAAAGAGGGTGTGGGATGAAGGGTGAGCATTGGCCCAATAATGAATGGCCAAGATTATACATGAATAAGTTCTTCATGTGGGAATGAGGGTGTGTTGGCTAGTTAATGGAAAATGGCAAACTTGTAAAATTTTAAAAAGAAAAGATTATAATTTCAGAAAATATTTTAGGAAAGCTAATTGATTCCCAATTAGCTACTAATTAATCCATATTGCAAAATCTTAGAAAGTATGAAATTTATTTATTTACTATCCCAATAAATATAAAATTTATTATATTTTATCAACTAGTCCTTCAAATAATAATTTTTTATTTATTTAAAATAATAATTTCATGATTTCAAGCCAATAAATATTCGAAGCTATAGTATTATATTTACATCATTATTTATCTATTTATTTTATAAGAAAGCGACATTTAGGAAAAATAATTTTGATAAAAGATTTTAAATCACCTTCTAAAATCAAACATTGTTCGAAAATCTAATACTAAAAATTCAAGGAGAAAATAATTTATAAACTTGATATTTAAAATAAATTAAAAATCTAATTATTTCAAGAATTTGGAAATCGGAGGTTACAGACATTCCTCATGTAGGATCAAAATTGTACAATCTTGTTTGTAAACCCCCTCAGAGCGGGGTTTTCTTTAAAATAAAGAACCTTGTCGTTTCTCGTACTTTTACTTTCGTTTTTTTTATCTGAAACACCAGTCAACCCCCTCAGAGCCTTATGACCAAGCCAGGGGCGCTTAATTTCTGCTTGGCTACATGGACAATACTGTTGTCACCATACAACATGGTATTTGTTCCGCAGAAGGCAGTCAAGGGCCAAGAATTGGCCAATTTCTTAGCTGCCCATTCGGTGCGAGAAACATCAAAACTCTACGACAAGATCCCAAATGAAGTGGCGGATTCCAATATGACAATAGCGGAGGCCTTTTGGCGAATGTTCTTTGACGGTGCTTCAAGAACATGGCACAAAGGCGACATCGGCGCTGGATTTAGGATAATATTGATTTCCCCAGACGATCTGGTCATCAATCGCACTTACTCTCTCACAGAGTCGTGCTCCAACAATGTGGCAGAGTATAACGCTCTTGTTATCGGGCTCCAACTCGCTAAACAAGTTAGAGTTGACTACTTAGAGGCCTACGACGAGTCCAAGTTGATAGTAAGCCAGGTCCAGGGTGAGTACAAAGTCCGACATGAGGATTTAATCCCTTATCACCAAGCGCACTAAGTATAATATCCATATTTGATAGGTTCTTCATAGAGCATGTGCCCCGACTATAAAATACCGAGGTGGATGCTCTGGCCGGCCTCGCAGCTTCCTTGGCAGTCCCGCTCAGAACTCATCAACTGATCACAATAGTCGGTCAAGAACTGGTCTGCCCAAAGACCAATATTTGTTTGGGCCTAAGCTACTCAGTGGAGATAGACACCTGCACCTAGGACTAGAGACTCCTATTTGTATGTTTGTCACGCCCCAGTCCTAAAATTATGTAGGACTATGACACGTAAGCATGCCAGCCGCATGGATATGGCAACTCGAATATATGGAAACCAAATCCATACGTACGCTGTAATATGAATATCAAATCCACAAGTGGTATAAAATATAATACAAGTCACAGGGTAAAATCTAAATCTCATCCACGAAAATCAGATATAAATAATAACCAGCATCTATAAAACTAGATTTCAACATAAATATCTAAGGATGATAGTTGGATGGAAACAAATCTACTACCAACTCGAATAAAAAAGTACAACACAACAAATACAATATAGGAATACCAGCTAACGACCATGGGCTCGAAGAGAAGACATCCTCGCAACACAAGTAATCATCCAAATCTGTGCTCCTGCAATTACTCAAGAACAGATACACCTGGCAGAGGACCAGGTCCTCAGAGGGACGTAACAAGATACAGAAAATATGAGCCAATTTGAATACAGTAAACATGCATATTATTTGAAAATAAATAAGTACGCTGTACAAGACCATCTATATGAATGCAAATGAGGATAACTTTTTGACGTATGGGCAAGGGTAGGCTACTCGATCTACCTCACAACTCACACACACGTCAATGGACATCAGAAATCGACATACCGTGGGGTAGCGACCAGCGAGACTCTAGAAATCGATATATCGCAGGGGGTAGCGACCAGCGCGATACATGCCCGTAGTGCGAGCTATATACTACGGTTTACCAGAGTGGTTAAAAGCCCATACGCCTAATGATTGTCCTCTATGATACTAAGTGTCATGTGTGTGTCAAAATATCTAATACATAGTAATGACTGAAAGAAAACTACACATGCAAGAATAAATAGAAATGCAATAAATATACAAAAATATACTAAGCATGCAAAATACTGTAAGCAATTTGGCGAAAGCTGCAAGGTGTACTGTCCAGAAGTCCAACACACAGGATCAAAAGCTATGACCACAGAACAAATGTCTCCGGATGCTAAAATAAACATCACCAAAGTTCACAGAATAAGCAAAATAGCTAAAAAGCACTTCCCTTTCGTCCAATTTGGACACAGGGGCAAAACGATAATTTCGGGTAAAAGTGGGGTCCACCTGTGGCCCACTTTGCACCAAAAAGCGTGCTGAGGGTAACAGTCTATAAATAGGACAAAATATGGGTCAAATAACTCTAAATGTTAATACGAACCCAACGGTATGTCCAAATATGGATTCCGATGGGCCGAACACAATTTTGTCCAAAAAGTCAACTGTGGGGCCCGCCAATTGGTGACTTGGTCAACCATCTCAGAATTGCGTGAAAATTGGGTCACAGGACCAGCGCATTACTACGAGTCTAGTGGCACAAGTTTCGTCGCAATCTGACAAGCGTGCACAAAATACGCACGAGTTCCACAAAAGTTGCGACACGGGGTGTGTCCGCGGATACGGCCTAATTTTGGCGCGCACACGCGTCCGAATCAGTTCCCATAAATTTTTACGTGTCCGGTTACGCTGTGTGCACCGTTCGGTACACTTGGTACACGGCGGGGCGCGCTCCGTTTTCTAACTTTTGGAAATCTGGAAAAAGTGGGTTCGCAGGATTTTGTGACGAATTTAATTCTGTCCAAAACAGCTAATAGTGTAGGGTTATTTAACAGAAAATAAACTAGGTCAAGTGTTCTACACATATCAAAAAGAATCACCGGATTCGGATCTCTGTCGTGGGAGATACGAATTCGGCAACATGGGTGGTCACCGCAGTTTTCTGCAATCCCAGAATTCGGTCTGCTCGTGCCAACTTGGACACTGTTTTCGCCTATGGATACACGTTGTTCAAGGTCTGCTATTATACAAATATGAAGAGGGTTAAGGGGTGAGCATACAGGTGAAGACGGAACGACGTTTGGTTGAGCGAGTCGACGGGAAACAACTCCGGAGCGAAGGTATCTCGTGTGGGAATCTGCAGTGCGCGAGGTCGGGGTCGTCGGGATGGTTTGGACGGCCTGGCGGGGTTCTCTGGCTGCGGTGGCGGCTCTAGATGAGAAGAGGAGGGTCTGGATGATTAGGTTTAGGGTTTTATAAATATATATGAAGATATATATATATATATATATATATATATATATATATATATATATATATATATATATATATATATATATATATATATATATATATATATATATATCTCAAAGAGAGAAAAAAAAGAAAAAAAAAGATAAGGTTTGTTTGCATTGGACGCGCGGGGGTAGGGACTTGGTTCTCTTGCTGCTGCTGCTTTTGATTTGGGTGGATTTTGTGGAGTTTTACACTTTAGTCCCCTTTTTTTTTCTTTTTCATTTTCCTTTTTCTTTCTCTTTTTCTTTTCCATTTTTTTTTCTTTTATTCTTTTTCTTTTTTTTCATTTCTTTTTCTTTCTTAAATATATATATACATATATATATATATATATATATATATATATATATATATTTGTATATACATATATATATATATATATATATATATATATATATATATATATATATATATATTTGTATATACATATATATATATATATATATATATATATATATATATATATATACTCATAAGAAAATTTATAGATTATATTAATGCACACCGTTAAGCTAGCAACTGCTCAAGGGGTCTCCTACATGAAATAAATTTTGAAAATTTCCTAATGGTCCCATAAATCATCTAAGTGCCCGAACACCTAAAATAAAAATTATTAAAAATCTATTTCTCCTATTTAGCCCTAATGACTATAATTTAAATTATTAATTAATAAATAAAAAGGGATATACGATTTTTAGGAAGGGGGATTTACATGCTACCCAACTTATAAAAATTTCGTCCTCGAAATTAAAATTAAGCCACGATAGAATGTCAAGGATGGTATAAGATTTGCATCGTTTAAAATGCAAGGCTAGGTTTAAAGGGGTGGGCGATTGCGCATTGCACATCCCAAAAAATTATGGGAAAAATCCACATGAGCGAAAAATAGGTTTCTTCATGTGTCATGACCAATGGTGTGGACACCTAATGCTCTTTTGCATAAAAGCGCCCAACAATTGGAAAGTTGCAAAAAGATCAGAACGGATGGTGGCACGTCTAGGATAAGGGTATGGAATTTGTAGGAAGGCAGTGGCTAGTGTAGTGCTCCAATTATCGAAGCACGATAAGGTACGCTAAGAGATATAATTATTGCAAGAATAAAATAAAAATATCGTGTTCTATCTCTAACTGGACTCAATCTAACCTTAGTCTCACTATCTCAGTCAAGTAGGTCTAATTTTGGGTGAGGGTTCACAATCTACCGAACTTAAAATTTATCCATCTATCACCTAAAGCTATACATCTAGGAAAACTATTCCTCAAATTATTTAATCATGTTATTCAAACCTTAAAGTTTTAACACCAACATATCATCTATGATATGCCCTTAATCAATTATAAAAGAGAGTCACTAAGTCATGTGATTAGCCTTATGGGGTATATCTAGTACTATCAGTGTATCAACTTATACTAGCACGAGGTTTCGTCTTTCCGAAATAAGGGAAGACGGAGAGCAATAATAAAGAATTCAAGATGAAGGTGACAAAATACGAGTACGAGGTTCAAAGAGATTAAAGAATTCAAAAAGGGAGTTGTTAGGACAGTTGTGGATTGAAATCCTATTTTTGGTAACTTTCTATTTATATGCTCGTATCAGTACAGTTATGTAACCGGTACGATGTGTCAGACATGTCTAGGGGCAAGTATATCCGTCTACTACCATATATCTCAATCCACGTAAAGTAGTCATGCGAAGAGCGAACCAAGTGCACTAAGGTTAGCTAGACCTTAATACACCGATTCTGATTAGGCAATTGTATCATTGTGTGCACCCAATAATACATATGTCATGAGCAAGCTCGATAAAAGAATAAGCTTGCAAAAACTAGGCTATAATAGCAGCATAAATCAAGGTAGTACAAAAAATATAAATACGCTGGATTATGATAAAAAGAGGTACATAATAATTCAAGTTCACAAAAAGATAAGACTCTATAATCTCTATATTTGTCATACTAATTCCTTGTCTAAGTCGATAGTCGACAAAGTAGGGGGTATAGCCTCTAAGTTCTACAGTCTGAAAAAAAAACACTGTCGTCCTAAGTCTTAGTCTTAGTGCAAGTGTCAATAGTAAGAGTGGAACAGTTACTGGCCTCAAGGGAAAGAGAATATAACTCGTGTCGAGGTGGGGGTACATGTTACATAATTTAAAACTAAGGGATAAGCACCAGGTCTCAATCTACAAGAATGGCTCAAACCATCAAGTTCTAACTACTAAGCACACCATTCAAAGTTCAAGAGTAACAACCAAAATCCTAGCAAGCTATATATATCCTAACATAGAATAAAATCACTTGGTCTATAATCAGAAGTGTCAGATGGCACACGTTGAAAGATGAAGAATATAGGAACAAAATTTAGTCATCGCGCAATTAGCGAACGCTAAGGTCGTAGAGGAACAATATATGAAATTAGAAAAGGCCTCTAGATAGCTTCGTGGTTTTCTAAGGAGGAGTGGTATGCTAGTTGCTATGTTCGAGGTATGATCAAGAGAAATGTTATATTCATTGCTCTTGGCTTCCTAAGGTACTGTCTACTACTAATAAGACAATGATCTAAGTTTATAGTTCTAATATTATCTCGCCATAAGAGTTAGGTCCAGCCATAATATTTACCCTTGGATTTCTATTGGTTCCTCAATACTAGGGTCAAACAATATGGTCAAACTTCTAACTAACTCTAGTAGTATCTATACTACTCCCAAGTCCTCATAATACATCAAGGGGTAATGGTAAACCACTCTATAGATAAGGAATTCTAGGGTTCACTAGATATTCTAAACTTAGTGGTGTGTCTATATTCTCGTTGTATTCTTAATAGGTGTGCTACCATAATTATCATCCTAATAATAGGGGTTCCTATATTCTAGCAGAAAGCTATACTCAAAGAACTATTAGGGAAGTACAGGAATCAAGCAGGATGCAATTATTCAGATAGAATGGATTGGAAGGAAAGCGAATCATAGTCAATTGTGGATGAGATCCTATACTATATTCCTAGGTGCAGGCTTGTTCGGTACAGTAACGTAACCGAGACAATATGCTCTCGACCTGCATGGGCCACCACAAAAATATGTCACGCCCCAGTCCCAAAAATACGTAGGACTAGGACACGTAAGCATGTCAGCCGCATGGATATGGCAACTCCAATATATGAAAACCAAATCCATACGTACGCTGTAATATGAATATCAAATCCATAAGTGGTATAAAATATAATACAAGTCACAGGGTAAAATCTAAATCTCATCCGCGAAAATCAGATCTAAATAATAACCAGTATCTATATAACTAGATCTCAACATAAATATCTAAGGATGATAGTTGGATGGAAACAAATCCACTACCAACTCGAATGGAAAAGTACAACACAACAAATACAATATAGGAATACCAGCTAACGACCATGGGCTCGAAGAGAAGACATCCTCGCAACATAAGTAATCATCCAAATCTGCGCTCCTGTAATTACTCAAGAACAGATACACCTGGCAGAGGACCAGGTCCTCAAAGGGACGTAACAAGATACAGAAAATATGAGCCAATTTGAATACAGTAAACATGCATATTATTTGAAAATAAATAAGTACGCTGTACAAGACCATCTATATGAATGCAAATGAGGACAACTTTTTGACGTATGGGCAAGGGTAGGCTACTCGATCTACCTCACAACTCACACACACATCAATGGACATCAGAAATCGATATACCGCGGGGGTAGCGACCAGCGAGACTCCAGAAATCGACATACCGCGGGGGTAGCGACCAGCGCGACACATGCCCGTAGTGCGAGCTATATACTACGGTTTACCAGAGTGGTTAAAAGCCCATACGCCTAATGATTGTCCTCTATGATACTAAGTGCCATGTATGTGTCAACATATCTAATACATAGTAATGACTGAAAGAAAACTACACATGCAAGAATAAACAGAAATGCAATAAATATACAAAAATATACTAAGCATGCAAAATACTGTAAGCAATTTGGCAAGGTATCTTGCCTGGTAAGAAAGCTGCAAGGTGTACTGTCCAGAAGTCCAACACACAGGATCAAAAGCTATGACCGCAGAACAAATATCTCCAGATGCTGAAATAAACATCACCAACGTTCCCAGAATAAGCAAAATAGCTAAAAAGCACTTCTCTTTCGTTCAATTTGGACACAGGGGTAAAACGGTAATTTCGGATAAAAGTGGAGTCCACCTGTGGCCCACTTTGCACCGAAAAGCGTGCTGAGGGTAACAGTCTCTAAATGGGACAAACTATAGGTCAAATAACTCTAAATGTCAATACGAACCCAACGGTATGTCCAAATATGGATTTCGATGGGCCGAACACAATTTTGTCTAAAAAGTCAACTTTGGGACCCGCCAATTGGCGACTTGATCAACCATCTCAGAATTGCGTAAAAATTGGGTCACAGGACCAGCGCGTTACTATGAGTCCAGTGGCGCAAGTTTCGTCGCAATCTGACAAGCGTGCATAAAATACGAGCGAGTTCCACAAAAGTTGCGACACGGGATGCGTCCGCGGATACGACCTGATTTTGGCGCGCACACGCGTCCGAATCAGTTCCTACGAATTTTTACGTGTCCAATTATGCTGCGTGCACCGTTCGGTATACTTGGTACACGGCGGGGCGATCCCGTTTGGCGGGGCGCGCTCCGTTTTCCAACTTTTGGAAATCTGAAAAAAGTGGGTTCGCGGGGTTTTGTGACGAATTTAATTCCGTCCACAACAACTAATAGTGTAGGATTATTTAACAGAAAATAAACTAGGTCAAGTGTTCTACACATATCAAAAAGAATCACCGGATTCGGATCTCTGTAGTGGAAGATACGAACTCGACAACATGGGTGGTCACCACAGTTTTCTGCGATCCCAGAATTCGGTCTGCTCGTGCCAACTTGGGCGCTATTTTCGCCTATGGGTACACATTGTTCAAGGTCTACTATTATACAAATATGGAAGAGGGTTAAGGGATGAGCATACCGGTGAAGACGGAACAGCGTTTGGTTGAGCGAGTCGACGGGAAACAACTCCGGAGCGAAGGTACCTCGTGTGGGAATCTGCAGTGCGTGAGGCCGGGGTCGTCGGGATGGTTTGGACGGCCTGGCGGGGTTCTCTGGCTACGGTGGCGGCTCTAGATGAGAAGAGGAGGGTCTGGATGATTAGGTTTAGGGTTTTATATATATATATATATATATATATATATATATATATATATATATATATATATATATATATATATATATATCAAAGAGAGAGAAAAAAAAGAAAAAAAAAGATAAGGTTTGTTTGTATTGGACGCGCGGGGTAGGGACTTGGTTCTCTTGCTGCTGCTGCTTTTGATTTGGGTGGATTTTGTGGAGTTTTACACTTTAGTCCCCCCTTTTTCTTTTCTTTTTCATTTTCCTTTTTCTTTCTCTTTTTCTTTTCCATTTTTTTTTCTTTTATTCTTTTTCTTTTTTTTCATTTCTTTTTCTTTCTTAAATATATATATATATATATATATATATATATATATATATATATATATATATATATATATATATATATATATATATACTCATAAGAAAATTTATAAATTATATTAATGTACACCGTTAAGCTAGCAACTGCTCAAGGGGTCTCCTACATGAAATAAATTCCGAAAAATTCCTAATGGTCCCATAAATTCTCTAAGTGCCCGAACACCTAAAATAAAAATTATTAAAAATCTATTTCTACTATTTAGCCCTAATTACTATAATTTAAATTATTAATTAATAAATAAAAAGGGTATATACGATTTTTAGGAAGGGGGTTTTACAATGTTAGCCCAATGATCTAACTATATTTTTAAATATGGTTAATCGATTGAATTTAACATTATGACATCATTAATATTCATGCTACCACTACTTTGAATACTTAAACTTAACATTGTTCAAATATACATTAAATGTTATCATATTTGCTACTATATATATTACTTTGTTTGCCTAACTTGTATTTGCAGAAAAGTAATAAGCAAGATCAAACATGGACACATGCAATAAAAAAATTATGATGGGCCAAAGATGACGTCTTCCCAGAAGATTTCTCTGAACCGCCTACGACATCTCCGGAGCCAAGCACCTGGGGTTCCGCTGGGGAAAAGCCATCATCCATCAAGTAAAGAAGCCAAACCATGTCATCATTATTTTTAGACTCTGAAGAAGCATGCACCTGCTATAGTCTGTCTAGAGTCTGTAATGAGTCTTAGGAATAATTTTAAATACAAAAAATGGATGCAAAAATCGAAAGAAAGGAAGAAAATAAACTATGATCATTTTGGTAAGAATTTGGATCATCTGTCGGATATCCGCGGATCACCGTCGGATCATCTATTTTGACACAAGTATTTTTGTGATATTCGGATCATTCGTCGGATATCCACGGATCACCGTCAGATAATCCGAATTACGACCGTTAGAAATCCAAAGGTCAAATTTTGTCCCGTCCATAATCCCAATGGCTATTTTATAGTCGTTACTGCTCAGGGTGGATCAACCGACGATATTCCACGGAATACCGACGGTTCTTTCGGCTGTGGGCTAAAAGGTGCTTTAATGCTCTTTCTTTGTGGTAGCCTATATAAAGCCTTGAACCCCTTCATTCAAGGTTGATCCCTTTAAGCCTAAAATTTCTAATCTACCAAAGGCCATCCACAAATACTCTACAAAAGCTTTCATTTGCATATACACAAATTTTTTTAGAGTGTTCTTGAGTTGTAAAAGTTATATCTTTAAATTATTGTAAGAAGATCAAAATCATCTTGTAAAAGGTTAAAGTGTACAAGCGTTTAGATCAAAGCTTGTGTGAAGTTAGAGAGCCTTTAATTTGATCAAAGCTCTTATTTAAGAAGTCAATAAGCCTTCGGATCAAAGCTCGTAGTGTAACTATTTTGACAATAGTGAATTCACGTCGGATATGAGTTTTTGGAACTGGAGTGCCTCTAGGAGGATATCAGGATACATCGGGTATCAATATTCTTATTACTTTACTTCTTGCACATTTAATTTTAAATTGCCTATTATTAATCATTTATGCTTGATTTATTAGCTTAACCTTATTTACCCCCCTATAAGGTTCCTATATTATAGACCACACAGTCTATGAAATTCTTCTCAAGAACCCGAAGGAAGCCACTTCCATCAGGAGACGTTCTCTCCGTTTCTATTATGATACAACTACTAAAATATTGTAACACCGTTCTTATGATAGACTTCTGCTATGATGCTTATCTAATGCAGAGGCTAAACAAGCACTTCGTGAAGCTCATAACGGTGTTTGTTGCGCATATCAACCCGGTTCGAAGCTACATGATCATCTTTAAAGGATGGGTTATTATTGGCCGACAATGATAGAGGATGTCGTCGAATATGCGAGGAAGTGCCAGATGTGCCAAATCCATGCAAAGTTTATCCACCAGCCCTCAGAATTCCTCTACCCAACGGTAGCGTCTTAGCTGTTTGAGGCTTGGAGAATGGACATCATTGGACCGATTACTCCACCTTCGTCTAAGGGACATCGGTTTATCTTGGCTATCACCGACTACTTCTCCAAGTGGGCGGAAGCAATGCCACTAGATAAAGTAAAGACGTCAAACGTGATTAGCTTTATCAATCATCATGTCATATATCGCTTCGGCTTACCACGGAGGATCATCCATGACAATATTCTCCAGTTTGCAAGTCACGCTTTCTACAGGTTTTATGATAATAAATGAATCCAAAATATAGCTTTAACCACCTACAATCCAGCAGTAGCGGTTTGACAGAAGCATTCAATAAAATAATCATCAAGCTCCTCAAGAAGTTCGTGTCATCCAACAAACGTGACTGGAATGAGAAGCTGGATGAATGTCTCTAGGCCTATCGCACAACAGTCTGGACCCCAACTGGCAATACGCCATTTTTCTTGGTCTATGAGAGTGAAGCGATCCTCCACCTCGAGATGCAGATTCCCTCACTCCGAGTGTCTCTCTCCAACTAGTTGACCGTTGATGACATCCATCGCCGACAAATCCAAGAGTTAGAAGAACTCGATGAGAAGTATCTCCCAGCTCAACATCGTATTGAGTTATATCAGGCACGTCTTTCCGGGGCCTTCAACAAGAAGGACAAAGAAAGAACATTCCAAATGCGTGACCTTGTCCTAGTTATGCGAAGGCCGATGGTTATGACGCATAAGACAGCCAAAAAGTTCCAACCTAAATGGGAGGGCCCTTTCATCATGGAGTCCGTATATTCTAATGGTTCCTGCCAACTTGCAAAGCCAAACAGGGACTTGCTCATGATGCCTATCAACGACAAGTTACTTAAAAGTATTATGTCTAAGTTAGACTTGTACTCCCCTCATCATCTAGCAGGACAACGAAGATGTACGGTGTTCACATCCTACGTTGTTCACCCCCAACAAGTGTGTAAGCATAATATGTACTTCTTCTATACAAACTACTATAAAAGCCATTATTTGTATTCAGGAGTCCTGAATACGCAACATATAAAGGATCCTCAAAAGCTCCCCAGTGGAGCAACCTTCAATAAAACTACTCCTAACTTAATTCCTTGGGACACTAGTTCACGTCCATATCACCTCTGGACTATTGTCCTAACACTCTCCCCAATGGAGTTTTCCATGTTCGTATTATCTCTGAGCAAACTTTATCATTCGACTATCGACTATCACGTCTATAATATCTCTGATATCGATCATTATCGAAACTTATCATCCATACTTAACTCTAAGTACGCCAGTGGTATTAAGTCCACAAAATATATCATGTCCATATCACCTCTGATAGGGTTTGTTTCAAACTTATTACTTGCACCCAAGTGCGCAAGAAGTAATGGATCCACAAAAGGTCCCCGAGTGGGATGCCCTTGACAACTACGGTATCGTACTATGTCCATATTATCTCTAGTAAAAAATCCAAAGTTCACTCACAAATCACAATAAAAACAGAAGCTTTTATTTCCTTGGCATAAGGGAAACAAAAAGCAAACTACATCAGAGGGTTTACTAATACCCCAATCCAAAAGTCTATCAAAAAATGAAGACCCTGAGGCTATGGTTAGAGAAGTCGAGCACCATGCCAAGGCGCATTTAGATAACAACATCGCCCATCTCCGAGGGCGAATAAAAGAGTTGTTCTCTGATCAGTAGCATTAATGGCTTCTTCTTTTTTCTCTAACGATAACTTATCGATTGTTGGGCCGCTTTATCCAATGTGAACCGTCGTCTCAGAGTCTGAGCTATGGGACAGTCCAGAATCTTGAGAAATCGACATCTTGAAGATCGTATCAAATCCTTTATTAATTACAGATTGGACAGCCTGGTACGCCCATATATGCGGTAGCATGTCCATGCGGCACATCGACATAGGGGCACGACCCGCACACGATATAGGGGCAAGTCCAGAATATCCAAAGTGTTCATCCATGCTTCATGTTCAAAGTTGTCATGACCCGCACACGATATAGGGACACGAGTACGTGGGTACGTCCAGCTTACGCTGTAGCATCGACGATAGAACGTTGTCTAGGTCAAGACTATCTAACTAGCAATCTCACATAAATATTCAACTCCATAAGAAGACAATGATATAATAATATAATATAAAATACTCAATCACAGAACTAAAGCACGATAAAATATCAAAAGAATAATCCAAACACAACCACAAAGTCTAAACAATAATATAATCTAACTTCAAACAATAACATCCAAGTCTCAATATATGCCGGAAACAAATCAGGTACCAAAATTTGCTAGAAGGAACTAACTAATATAGCTAGTAATTCCGGCTAGACCTCCCGGCAATCACACCTGAGCTAAAAGGTCGAAGGTTGCAGCTACTCTTCCTGTGGTCCGTAATATATCGGACACCAGTCCTCTAAGTCATCATCTAAAAAATATATCCAGTCAGGATTAGAGCAAAGTACAACCCAATAGTAGTTCCAATTAAATGACAAAGACTATAAAACAGTAAATAGAGGATGTTATAATAATAAGAAAATAATAAGTTGATGCATTGTCAATTAGTAAAGAGAACAGACAATGTAAGCAATAGGGTATAGCCAATGCATATATGAAATAAAGGAGAAAGGAACTACAATATCAGATTCAAGGCAATATAATTTATGAAACTGAAATGAAGAACTGCAACTATTCTAAGTATTTAAAATACTAGTTTCGATATGTTATTGGCTTGGAAACTTGTACGATAGCTAAATTGCCTGACTAATCATACGTGAGGTATATGATTAACACTAACAATATTTTATAATTTATAATAGGAATATGATCACATATCTTACTAACATTTCTTTTGCCCCAACTAGTACAGTAGATCCAACCATGACATGTTACGATACACGATCAATGTCCAATAATAATATTATGTACGATATCTAATATCAATATCGTGTACGATCTCAATAAGATAACCATTGTAATATCTCATGACTGAAGATCCAAGCTATATACCGGTCCGTGTACCATCGTATCGAAAATCAGATGTAACATTTCTAAATACTTGAATTATAGCAATTATCAAATAATGGAAACTATCTGAGAATATACTCGCTTGTGGTTTAGAGCAATGAATATCAAATAGCGTCTGTATTAGATTCCAAGTGACTATATATGAATTATCAATGTCAATTAGTGTAAAAGAGTCAAATATAAGCTTAACTAGTGTTACTATGGATTTTTAGTTCAATTCTAGGTCACTATGGTCAAACTAGGTCTTTACTCCATTTCAGGTTCCAGAATACCTATATAGTTCTTCTCTGTAATTATACTAGTCCATACTAAGTTCATTCTAGGTCTTCTAGGTCATATCGGTAGATATATTACACCAAATATCAAAATATATATAGACCTATTTATATACATTAGTATCATAAGATCTTAATCTACCTATACCTTACGAGCATGCCCAATATCTTAACCCCAATATCCCATATCTTAGTATATCTTATATATGTATCCATGTTCAACAACTATATTCATGCATTTCTATAATTATATACAATTACCCATATACCTATCACATCTCATACACTTGATATAAGACTCCTAATACTTAACCTTAAGTATACTGGTATTAAATAACAGTGATATATCCTTATTCCATAATTACTAATATCATTAACAATTACAGTTAGCACCAATCCTCACTCAAGCTATACACACTCATGTTTGTCATTAAATCAAAAGGAAACTAAAAGAACTTGATTTGATTAACAAAATAAAGAAAGTACAAAAAAGTCCTAGAAGACGATCTAAGCATAAATTTATTTTCTGGGGAGTGATGATGGAGGATTAGGAGTGTAGAAACTCTCTCTACACCGTGGATGATCCGATACAGAAGCTCTTCTCTCTCGCTTGAGTGTAGTTTCACAGATAGCCAGCCAGCCCTTTGTATGGGTATGGTACCTTGCTATTTATAGCTGTCCTGTGGACGTGCTATGGATGTTATATATGTTCATGCTTGGTGGCCGCATAGGGCTACTTGACCAGCGTGCGGTTATAACTGTGTTCGTACGTCACGGAGAAGCTGCCACCTGAGTTTGGTTCAGATATATTGTTGATGACATCTCAGGGTTGTTATCAACCCATTGTGGACGTGACTTGGTCAGCTGGACACTAGTCAGCACCAATTATGCAAAGATCTCTACAGTTGTAACAGGAAGATCTTGTAAGTTGGAGGCCGCATAACAACTTGGCCGGATAATAGTGAGATCGCATGGGTCTTGCAGCCACATACTTGCTCTCGTTTGGGCCTTGGTCGAATGGACACTCTGGCCTCATATTGGCAAGGCCACATATGTTCTCTCGTCCACCTTTGGTCTGATGGACACTTTGGCTTCATGAGGACGAGGACGCATACAGTCGAGGTCGCATGTGTACTCTGGCCGCACATGTGTCCTGGCCGTATATGAGCTTTCATCTAACTGAGGCTGCATATCATCGAGGCCGCATAATGTTGAAGTCGCATAGGCGGGATACGTGGCACGGCTCGTCTGACGAGGTCATTAATTATTAGATGTGACTCTTTATCTTTTTGTATGCCGCCTTCTTGCGAGTTTCGTGGCCGTCAGGCCTTTTTGTCAGGCGTTGGAGAGTGTGTCAAGGATCATTTATATGACCTCTTACTACTTGGTTAGTCTGGCAGCATGAAAGCTATTATGCGGCTTCCGTTTGGCTGTATCTATCATGTTTTATTCGACGTGAGCTTTATGCATCCTGTAGTATTTTTGAGGCTTCTACAGACCCCCTTTAAAGTTTCCAAAATGACTAGTTTGGAATACGTTAAATGAGAAGTATGATCGAGCACTTTTGGCCGTATTGTAGAGACATGTCGCATAACTTTGTGTTGCCGCAAAGCATGTTCTGTCAGGCTGTCAAGTCATTAAATTAGTGGATTGTGTTTGATCTTCGAGGAGATCTCTAGGGATTCTATGATGTCAGTTGACATGGATTCTGAGACGATGGTCCAGAGAAGATAAAATAGCTCAACCAACGAGAAATCATCGTAATCTTTCTCACGTTTCATGGATCTAAGCGTAGGGATTCGAACCGTTGCCGCATGTATCCCCAACAGCATATTTCCACCTATATAGGGGTCCTGAGGAGAGAGAAAGAAACTCTCTACTTTCTCCTCTTCCCTTTTTGCTGCTGCTAGATAACATGGCCCCCAAAGTCGCTTCCTCTGTCGCTGCCGCCACTGCTAAGAGCAAGGGGAAGGCCAAGAGCAAGGGGAAGGCCCACTCCGCTTTGGCGGACCCTTCGCTATTCCCCGTCGACGTTCAGCCGCCGATCAATGGTAGGTTTCAAACGAGGAAGATGAAAGAGTTTAGTTGAATACAGAGACACATATGCACGGTTGGATCCATGGATCCATCTATGCGCTAACTTACTCACTGTCGCATGGGTGGCTTAGCCGCATAAGCCACTAGACCGCATGACCAACTTTGTCGCATGTATGGCTGGCCTCAGTAGTATGACTGTCTCTGCCACATGGGTGACCATGCCACATAGTTGAACTTGGCCACATGGTTGTCTCTGCCGCATGGGTGCCCCAGCATCATAAGCTTCTCTGTCGTATGGCTAAGCTTTGGCAGAATAGGGGCATTCCCTTTGGCCGAATTCTTTTGATTAATTTTGACCATGTTCCCTTGTTTGATTTGAAGTGGTATTGCCCACCACATCCTCCGGCGAACTGGTACTCAGGTAGAACCTGCTACCCCTCAACACGAATCTTGGAGACTTGGCGGTGGCTATCTGGAACCAAGTTAACAAGGACCTCCCGTAGGAGCGTCAACAGAAGATCATCGAGCAGATGCCTTCCTTCCTTCTGAATCAGATCAACGCAGAAAAGATTCCTGCTGAAGATGAAAATCATTTCTTTCAGAAGCCGTACTTCTTATTCGGGGATGCACTGGAGTCTCCTCAAGTGGGGTCCATTAGGGAAGACTGGTCTTTTATTTTTAACGGGTCGGAGATGACATTTTCTTCCTACAACCGTCACTTGGTTGTTTAAGACCTGAAGGTGCTGATGGGTCCATGACGAATGGGTTAGGACTTGACCCTTGAGACGAGGGGGCCTCTTTGGGCAATATCCATCCCGGGATCGGACAAATTAAGGAGGTATTTCATAGCGCCAAGGAGTCACCCTCTTATTCCCTAGTCGTACTGAAGCCTGGTCTCGTTAGTAGTGAATTGAGACCGAACATAAGTATATATGTGGCGAGCACTTTTCCTTATCAGGTTGCCAAGAAGGGCTTCTACCCAATGGGCTAGATGCGGGCTCTCAGCTGGGCACACTACAGTGAATCCTGGTGTCGCTTGACTCTGTGGGTCCTGAGGAAGTATGAGCAGGATCTTAAGGCGGCCAATCTGTTCTTTGTCGTGCAGAGCACATGCTACGGACTAGAGGTTAACTGGTCCCTATTCGTCGCTTTGATGGAGTTGTACAATTATCGCACTGGGACCTTCTTCATACCTGGTGGCAAAATGGGGCTGGCTTTGCACGAAATGTATGTCATCTCAAAATTTTCTTGGGACGACGAGCCCTATGAGGAGTATACCCGGAGCAACGAGAAACTCAAGGAGTTAGAGGTGGAGAACCCAGAAATCCTGGCGGTGTACTAGGAACTACTCTACCATCACGACATCTGTCAGTAGATGTCAAAGAAGAAGAAGAATTCTGATGGGTCTTCCCTCCATATCATAACCTGGACTCGCTACCTCTTTTTAGACCTGAAAGAGTCCAAGAAAGTTCATGTTCGGATGCCAAAACCTGAACAAGGAGTGACCGACCTGATTCAGCCTCTTTCTTGGCCGTATAGAACCTTCCTCAGCACCAGAATGTTTGGCATCGAAGTGCTTTCCTCTACCAGAGTCTGGGTACTGAGCAGTTTCTGCGTCAGACGGGGATTACGCATAGACGTGGACGTCCTGGGTGTTCGCCTGACGACCATCATCAGCAATAGAGTGAGAGGCGGGAAGCGTCTGCTCCGCAGTTGGGCGAGGCACAACGGCCTTTGCTACCCATATCCTGCGGGTCTTCTTGGGATTGGCTAGCCTTGGCGAAGGACTAACACTTCCTTCCGAGAGCATTTTCTTGAATGCTTGCTAGTCGAAGCAAACTACCAGCATCTTTTGCGTTGAGCCGAGCTTGGCCGCATCGGACTACGTCACTAACTTCTCATCAGAGAAGAAAGATGTCCCCAGCAGAGTCGTCATCTAGTTTACTATTAAATCAAAAGAAGAACTAAAAGAACTTGATTTGATTAACAAACTAAAGAAAGTACAGAGAAGTCCTAGAAGAAGATCTAAGTACAAATTTATTTTCTGGCGGGTGACGATGGAGGGTTAGGAGTGTAGCAACTCTCTTTACTCCATGGACAATCTGATGCAGAAGCTCTTCTCTCTCGCTTGAGTGTAGGTTCACAGATATTTAGCCAGCCCTTTGTATGGGTATGGTACCTTACTATTTATAGCCACCCTGTGGACGTGCTATGGATGCCGCATATGTTCCTGCTTGGTTGCCGCATAGGACTACTTCAATAGCATGCGGTTGTAACTATGGTCGCACGTCACGGAGAAGCTGCCACGTGAGTTTGGTTCAGATATATTATTGATGAGATCTCGGGCTTGTTATCAACCCGTTGTGGACGTGACTTGGTCAGCTGGACACGTAGTCAGCACCAACTGTGCGTTAATCTCTGCAGTTGCGATAGAAATATCTTATAAGCTAAAGGCAGCATAACTTGGTTGCATAACTTGGCCGCATAATAGTGAGGCCGCATGGGTCTTGTAGCCGCATACGTGCTCTTGTTTGGGCCTTGGTCGAATGGACACTCTGGCCGCATGTTGGCGAGGCCGCATATATGCTCTCGTCTGCCTTTGGTCTGATGGACACTTTGGCTTCATGAGGACGATGACGCATAAAGTCGAGGTCGCATGTATGCTCTGGCCGCATATGTGTCCTGGCCGCATATAAGCTTTCATTTGATTGAGGCCCTATATCTTCGAGCCACATAATATTAAATCCGCATAGACGGGACATGTAGCATGGATCGTCTGACGAGGTCATTAATTATTGGATGTGACTCTATGTCTTTTTTCATGCCACCTTTTTGCGAGTCTCGAGGCTGTCAGGCCTTTTTGTCAGGCGTTGGAGAGTGTGTCAAGGATCCTTTATGTCGCATCTTGCTACTTGGTTGGTCTGGCCGCATGAATGCTATTATGCGGCTTCCGACTAGCCGTATCTATCATGTTTTATGCGGCATGAGCTTTATACGGTCTGTAGTATTTTTTAGGCTTCTATAACTCACTGCACATGTACCTATCACTGTTGCACCAAAACCTCTCCCATAGTCTGATACACATCATAGATATCCCTACACACACGCATAAGTAACTTAAATGACACATACTCAAGAACTCACTCACTACCCATACCTACACTACCACATGGGCACTTGCACACATATATTATACTACTACTTCTTGATACTCTAGTCAAACCCAATACTTATACTCAACAACACATCTATCCAACCCAAATGAAACTTTCTTGCACTTATCTGATCATAAGAACCTCCAAGATTCGTGATATGCACAATATACAACTCAAATTATGTTGTTGCTGCCAGGAACAAACACGGGAACCACTGGGACACCCTCATGTACACACACAACCACAAATACCTGTACAACTGTACCTAATCTGCACTTCTCAGCTACAGACCCCTGCAGAGCTTACTGATGCACTATTGTGCATCACTTACATCACAAAACAGTGCTAACTCCCTTTGGACGTCCTATGGTTAAGCACTGTTTCCACCCTTTTCCTATACCTAAGTACTAATACATAATCCTCTCTACTACACAGTTCATGCACTTGCCAATTCCCTTTGTATACTTTTAAAACACATAAGCATTACCTGCTCCCAACACTTGCACTACTCTCACTTAACACATAACAACAGCAAGTAGTATCAGACCTATACACCTATAGCAGCACACAAGTTTCCCTTGAGTTATGCAGTATTACAATGCAAAATCTGCAACACTGGAATACCTGCACCCTCCTTGCTCACTGGCAGTCAGTTGCAAGTCACCAATTATTTCTACACTCACACTAGCCTGCCCGAGCTCCCATCCTTAACCTCCACACTGCTCAACCTCCACTGTGACACAAGCATCCTCCTCAAATCATGTTTACTGTTGCAACCCTCTAATCATGCATGGACAACCAACCCTGGCATTTATATGCCTGAGCAAGTTCAACGCTAAACAGAACCGAGTCTCCAACTTGCATATCTACCATGTGATAAAACTAATTAAGTGTGATACTAAACCTTAGCTTAACAAAACATATCTACACATCCAGTGTCAGTTGTATATTACTCTAGTACACAGACTCAACCGATGCCCCAAATGAGAACCCTCTTCCAATGCATCATGCAGTTGCTGCACCCAAGCTAACCTATCGAGATACCCTCACTGAGCCCCCTATATCTGTACATCAACTTGCATCCTGACTTCTCCCTTTTCTTGAGACTGGAACACATAAATACATATCTACACCTAAGCTTCTTGCAGTCATAGTCACATGTACCTTACCTAGATCTGAAATTACTCTCCATGCCTGCTTGCACATAACACTGTCTAGTGCATCCTCCTAGATACCCAATTTCCTCACACATGGATCCAACCTACTCACCAACTACCCAAGTGTGGATATCACTTCCACTGATCCCTCTCATCTAATACTCACCAATAATACACTAATCACACATACAAATGAACACTAACACATCTCTAGGTGATACACTACATATACACAATCAATTGTACATCCCTAGCTCCCAACACACAATCTAACACTAATACACACCAATAACAAACACTTAGTGTCCACTCAAGTGCCACCACACCAATATACTCAAAATACAAATGATACGCATAAGATACTCTCACAACCATTATGATATACTACCTAAATATTATAGAACATCATTTATATAATAAATATAATCTAAATATTATTAGGAATAGTTATTCTAATGCAAAATGGAGAAATTTACATGTTAGAACCCAATGTACATTAAAAGTACCCCTCCTACGACTCCGTGTCATGGCGTATCATGATACGGCCTACACGTTTTCAATTGTGGATACGTACACACAATGAAATTATGAATCACAACCTAAAATCATTAAAGAAACATTCCTACAAATACCTACTTGTCCAAATTCGGATTTCTCCTAATTTGGCCACAAAAGTCAATATAACTATCACCATAGGCCTCCTATGAACCTAATTCTTCTTCCTATAGGTAGTCCTTAGCCATGTGAATATTCATATAGGTCTAATGCATCATATTAACCATAAAATTGATAGTAAAAAGAAATTTACCTATTGGGAGATGGATTTCCAATGCAACACACCAAGAGGACATAATGAGAAGTTGGACACAATCCTCAAGCCAATGATTTCCTCCAAAGCTCCTTTTAGCAACACTAATCTCCTTAGTCTCCTTGGAATGTAAATGAGAGAGAATGGGATTATTTTAAGAGTGGGTGGATTGGGGTTTTCTTCTCAATTTGGGGGGAAATCTACTTGGGAAGGTGTGCACTAATAAATGAAAGGAGAGAGACATTTTTCCCTCTTATATAGGGCCAGCCCCTTTAGCCTAGGTTTAGGGTTAGGTTAAAGAATGGTTGATATGACTTAAATACCCTTAAATTTATCATGATAATATTTTTAATTATGGGGAAGGGTTCAAGTCCTAATGTAAAGAATATTCCATGTCATTGGTTAATGAAATAACTAATTAACTAGTCTAACTATGACCATTCTATTTAATTGAATCAATGGGTCAAGTCAAGTCTAGTTAGGTCTACTAGTGTCAAGTCTAATTAAAATAGACTAATCTACTAACCAATAATAATACTATTTACAATACATATTTATCATACACATTATATAAAAAAATAAACACAATATTTATAATAATGCAAAATAACAAAAATATCCATATTCCAGAAATGTGGTAGTTAGAAAAGTATTCCAAACTTATCAATTTAAAAATTTTGAAGGGTGTCTTGTAGAAGCATGACAAATCTGAAGCCATGCACCCTCAAGTTGAAGCATAGAGCCCATGCACCCTCGAAATAAAGACAAGTCGCATAGCCTGTAAAAGTCATCTATGCGACTAGAACATCCACGGAGTTGGGGGCCGCATAAGATCTCCTAACACAACATTCGATGCTTGTCATAAAGTTCTGACATGGAACTTATTGTCCTGAACGCTTCGTGAATCATGAAGGAGGTAGTTGTACACAAAAAGACAGTCACGTCAATACATTAATGACTTCGTCAGGCAGTGCCACATGTTCACTCGTATGCGGCTACGACTGTATGCGGCCTCGACGCCATACGGCCAAGGTGTCGGTCAGACCCAAGCCAGACGAAAGCACGTATGCGGACACGACTCTATGCATCTCTCAACTTGTATGATCTTTCTGTTACAACTAAAAAAAATCTTTACACAATCAGTGCTGACTACGTGTCTAGTTGACCAAGTCACGCACACAACGAGTTGGAAACGATCATGTCCCACAATCAAGATTTTATCAACAACATATCCCAACCAAGGCCACGTGATAGCCTGACCGTGGTATACGTCCATAATTGCAACCGTATTTTGTTAAAGGAGCCATATGCGGCCACCAAACATAAGCGCATAGCATATGCTCGTGCATGAGCTAACCCGCCTGGATGGTAATAAATAACAGGGTAGCATATCCACTCACACACACACACACACACACAGACGAAAGGACATGCATACATATAGAATGCAGATAAGAGATAACAGAAAAAAGTATTTTTTATTCCCTCATCGGACCGTCAACGGAGTAAAAGAGTCGCTGCAGTACTCGATCTCCACCGTCACATTCCTTAGAATCCAAAAATATTGTACTTAGATTTTCTAGCTAGAATTTCTTTGTACTCTTTTATTTGTTAAACAACAGAGCTTGTCCAAGCTTGCATCATTGAAAAATAATTATTATTTTGAAAACTGGGTTTGAATTCATTACCTGATCTCTAATAATCCTCTTGTCATAAATATTCACCATATAAAGTATTTAGAAATCTAGTTTCCAAACTTTTTATAGAAAAAAAAATTAGTTATAACTATTTGGTGGACCAAAAATAATGTGTTGGATAAATATGGAAATGAGGTATCCCATTAAGCTATCAATAAAATACAATCCAAAGAAGTTTCAAAATTATGACAGCAGAATTATGAAAATATATAAAATAAAATGCCATTGCCTATATATTTATCTTCAACAAAACTCAGCTATATACATCTTTAATCGCACAAAACCACATGTAAATAAAATACTCGACAATATTTGTTACATCTAACATATTCTTTTGGTAAGCCTCATGTGGATTAATCAAGATTGAGTGGTTAGGCCAAAAACATAAACACATATTCTCATAAAAGATTAAGAGGTACGAATACTACATATTTCAAATTTTCTACATATTTAAAAAATTTAGAACGTTAGAAGGTTAGGATATATATATATATATATATATATATATATATATATATATATCTTGTTTAAGTTATCTAATCTTAATCATTGATTTGAATAATTTAAATTAATAGTTAAGATTATATGATTAAATATGATCCAACGGTTGATAATATGGAGATATTTGAGGATGCAAAATATCGAGAATATAGATCCCTCCTTATATATATATATATATATATATATATATATATATATATATATATATATATATATATATATATATATATATATATATATATATTTTGGAAGAAGGTAATTATATTGCTCATCCACAAAAACCAAATACACCACCCCCACTCTAATACGGAGGTACTACCTATATTATGCAGTATGACAATAGGCGATGTAACTAGTCCCTCAAATATTTGATTGTTCCTCTCCTGCCATACATGCCAAACTATCGCTGCCAAACGCAAGCAAGCTTCCTGGACCAATTGCTGCCCACGGTTATAATTAACACTTATAAACTCGACTAACTCCCTCCTTTCTTAATGCCCGCCGAAGCTTATATCCAGTTTCACCTGTTGATGCAACCAAATTCTCCCAGACCATTCACAACGGAAGAAGAGGTTCTTCATGGATTCCTCATCTTGCTAACACAAGACACATCGAGTATTCGTCCCCTGCATGCCTATTCGAACTCGTCGATCCTGTGTGAGTAGTCGTCCTATAGCTAACTTGTATAAGCAAAACTGTATTTTGCTAGGCAAGTGCTTGAACCAAACGAATTTATCATACATGAATTTGGGATGGCTGGATCTGATACTATCCAGCACCTCATAATACACGAACTTATCGCTAATTATATTATCCCACACCCATATGTCACTATTGAGACTGTGATCAATAGCCAACTCTTTGATGGCCTTAGCATGCCTTCGAGTTGAACCATAGAGCTCTGGGCGCCATCCATCCTGCTTCAAAATGATGCTGACCTTGTATGTCCGTTCATGAGTAGCATGGGATCCCTATCCACATGGCGATAATGCTCCAACCAAGGGTCGAACCACAGGCTTGTGGACTCCCCATCCTTAAAAATTCTTGATATCAAAGGAGTGATTGTCCTACGATAACAAATAATGTTTTTAATAACTACTGAATTATTACTGCCAGGTATATATGCCCATAAACTCCCTCCTTTCAGATAATAAGCATTCATCTATCGTACCCATAATGATTCCTTAGTAAGAAGCCTCCATACTAGTTTGATACCCGTCACTTTCTGCAGGAGACGTATAGGCCAAAGACCCACTCCTCCCTCACTCTTTGGTCGGCAAAGAGTATCCCAACCAATCGCATGTACACCCCCCTCGCCATATAAATTTTGCACATATATTCTCAACCCTTTGTATGGTGGCAGCAGGGAGAAGAGTAGCCTGTAACCAAAACCAGGCTATCGCTAGAATGATCGCTCTAACCAGTTCAATGCAACCACTAAATGATAAGTTTTTTGCTAGCCAGCCATCAACTCTTCTCTGGGTGAATTCAACTAAACTCTGCTAGTCCATGTCTCATGCATAGTTGATTGATAGTGATATCCCCAGATATCGAACCGACAACATGCCCCGCTCTATACCAAGTATCGCCGCTAAGTCTTCTTTATCCGGACAATCGAAGTTAAAGTAAGCCTTACTTTTATCCCTGTTGAGATACAAACCCAAGTTCTGTCCAAACACATCAAGAATTGATGCCAACTTATGCATCCCCCTCTAGAAGGCTGAAGGAAGACCAGAAGATCGTCTGCATATATCAGATGAGAGATATGTGGAGTTACTTGCCGGTGAAGTAGGGTAATTTGCCCTCGAATCACCGCTGAGTCAAACAGGCAGCTGAAATATTTAATCACAATCGTGAACAAATATGGCGACAATGGGTCCCCTTGTCGTAAGTCTCTACTGCTCTAAAAGAACCCATATGGCTGTCCCCTAATCAGCCAAGAAAGTGGGCGTCATGATGCATTCCCGAACACGATCAACCCATACCTGCCCAAATCCCATGGCGAGCATAAGATGACATACGAACTCATGATTCACCGTATCATACGCCTTTCGAAGATCCAGCTTAATACACGCTCATCGACCCCTCGGTTTGTTGAAATTCCTAATCATCTCATGTGCAAGCAGGTTGTTGTCAGAAATTTCCTGTCCCTTGATGAAGGCAGCTTGGTACGGCGATATCAACTCCTGCAATATTCCATATATCCGACGATACATCACAGTCATAATTAATTTATAAATGTAGTTACAACAAGCGATAGGTCTGAAATCAGCAAGAGCAGTTGCACCCTCTTTCTTGGGAACCAATGTTAGGAAAGTGTGGTTCAATTATCTCAGCAATTTTCCACTCAGAAAGAAATCCGAGACCACTTCTAAAACCCCTTCTTTGATGTCATCCCAGTGAGACTTGTAGAACTGGTTACCAAACCCATCTGGACCAGGCGTCTTGTTCGGGTTCGACTGTTTAACAATGGATTTAACTTCCCCTAATATCACCGGAGCCATTAGTAACTGGTTTCCAAGAGGAGTGACCACCTTCTTACACACTAATTCTGAAAATTTGTTTGCATAATCATGTTGATTGTAGAGTGACCAAAATACATAGGACCAGGAATACGTGACACGCCAGCTACGCATTCGACCAGACTCGGGTCTGACTCGAATACGTATAAGCTGTAATATAAAAGGGCACTATCTAGATATCCCATAAAGGTAAACCTCTATGTCTTAATCCACAATGTACAATAGTATACAAGAAAGAGCTATATGTGCAAGAGTCGGCCGCCCCATAACACACTAACTCGAATAGACTCGAGAAGAAGTATGAGTCTATAAAAACTAGGCTACAACAGCAGATGAAATAAATAATGCAAAATAACTATAATGTCGGTAGATATAATGTGAGTACCTGGTACCATGCCTGCAAGACATGTAACTCCAACAGCAACTCCAAATGCTCCGTAATCATCTATGCTGCAAAACTGGCAGGGAACCAGGTCCTCAGAGGGATGTAACAAGGTACAAAAATATAGCATGCCAAGTAAACAGAAAGTACAAGTGCACGACAGGGTACTCTATCATAACCAAACAAGTGTGACACAGTTTAAAGACAATGTTCGACGCATGGGCTTTCTAAAATAAAATCGTAGCTCCGGACACGGAAACACATGACACGTACCGCAGCTCCGGGCAAAGAGTCACATGGGTGATATAACTACACTAGATACAGGATCACTACAGAATAATATATATATATATATATGTAAGCGCGTGCAGAGTAGCCCAAACGTCTAGTATCTGTCTTCTCCTTCCCAAGCGGTCAACGATTGTGCGCTGAACCTGAATCTCTATCTAACAGTCTCGACACACGGAAGATAACTCAACAGACGCGACCCTAAGGTTGTCCCAGTCTCTGGTCATGATGTCAGTATCAGGATACAGGAATCTGGCACGATCACAGTGTATGAGTGTGTCCTGGGGTGTCGATATACTCAAGTACGCATATCGGGATGCTACGAAACATCCAACAATCCTTCTAAGGCGTTACGACGTACGTCTTCACCCGGTTGATAACCGGTCGTGAAGTATCGAACATTAACATAACTACGTGCAAAATATACATAACGAAACAATAAATATCTGTAAACTGAAATACAGGGTGGCGAGGTACACTTGCCTGCGTGCGGCTGCTGATGATGGGGTCCCGGTACCACGTCCAAGCCCTCAGGTCCCGTAGTACCTAGAGATGAGATACAAACCAACATCAATAAGCTATCACACAACAAACAGGGATGAGAAACGTCTATTTGTATATTCAAACTCAGCTACATCTTACAGGGACAAGACACTAGGGGGTTGACCAAGGTCGACTATTCGTGCGTTACATCAATCAAGCTAAACCTTTGTATCATATCATTAACCCAATCTCAATCACGATATTTAGTTAATCATCCTGATCCAATTCTCAGTTACAAGTCAGAAGACACTAAGCTAGAGGGTTATATCCATTACGATCAATCTTCGTAGACTATCATCAGGCAATCCTCAATCATATACCTCACCAAGGTGTTTATCAGTATCTCCTGCCATGATCAATCCTCTGGTTTTCTTCTCCCGGTGTTCACAGACGTGAGCATGTACATTGAATTATCATCCTCCAATTAAATAACTAACTTATTGATTAAACCCTTATTTATAACCAATCATTTAAGTACTCCACGCTTCTCACATATGCATGGTTCACAAATACCTATTTGTATTCTTCGATCGAGTTCGTTATTAATAACAAATCCTCAAAATAATGAACTTAAGGATAACACACAGTATTTCGTCATAAATTTACCAACCTTTAGGTATCGCGACATATACTAATTCAATCGAGTACACTTCATTTGACATTATGTATAAGGCCCTAAACTCACTTTCATTTATCCTCAAACCCTAACTCCTTGTAAATCCATAGATTAAATTTAAGTACTTATGTATATAACCCAAGGTACTACACCAATCTTCTTATTAGATCCTTAATACTACACTAAACTTACACGTAAGCAACCATATAAAAGTATAGAGAGGGGGAGAAGTTTACCTCGACGATGATAATGGGATCTAATGGTGGTGATGGTGATGACAGGGAGGCTGGAGGTGGTCCGGACCTGCTGCGGGGGTTCAGTCGGCCGGACGGGGTAACTCGAGGGGGTTGTGAAGGTGGTGAAGCCTGTGGTGGTGGTGGTGAGGCTTGACAGGGAGGTGGTTGGATGGGGGAAGTCCGCCGGAGTAGTGGCGCAGGCTTGCAGGGAAGAACAGCTGGAGGTCGAGGGGACTCGCCGGGGAAGGAGGGTGGTCGTGCACTGCGTAGTCGATAGCTCAACGTCGGGACAGCAGTTCGTCGGAGCAGATGGCTGCACATTGTCGGAGTGCTGTCGAAGAGCAGCGGGGTCGGGCCGTGGCATTGCTGGAGGGGCAGCTCGACGCCGGGGTGTTGGTGGCGGGTAGCTCGCGGAGGTGGCTCGGCCGGAGCATGGACAGCAGTGCGGTGCGGTTCTCGGCCAGAGCAGCGAACAAGTGTCTCGACCGGAGCTGGGTTACGCCGGTGCGCTGGAGGGGCGGAGCGGGGTTAGGCCAGAGTAGTGGCTGCACAGGAGTCGGTCGGGCTCAGCCGCGGGGTAACTCGAGCGGCGAGGGGAAAGTTCCCAGGCCAGCGGGGGAAAACGCTGCACAGTTGCAGCGGGTCACGGGATGGAGCTGCATGGCCGCTGCGGAGGGGAAGTGCAGGCCAGAGCGGGGTGCTCCACTGGAGTCGGGCCAGAGGAAGTCGGTGGTGTAGTGGTGCTGGAAGTAAGGCGGGCGGGAAGCAGTAGGTTGCCGGAGTCGGTTCTGCTGCGTCGTTCGGTGGACACGCACGGTGGAGCTCGGCTCGTCGGACAGTGGAAGAACGGGGATGGCTGGAGGTATTGGGAAGAACGGGCTGCCGGAGAAGAGCCGTCGGCAGGAGCAAGGGTCGGGTGAAGGAGTGTAGTGTAAAGAAGAAGGAAGAAGAAGAAGAAGAAGAGAGAATGGGAGAAGAAGAAGAGAAAGGGAGGAGTTGTGTATTTCGACTGAGTGTGTAGGAAGAGGGAGGAGAGAGAGGAGGTGAGGTGGTTTATAATGTTTGGGGATTAGGGTTGGTTGAGAAATGTGTATTGAGGAGACCCTTTATAAGGAGTTGTGATGGAGAGTGTGTGGTGGAGATGCTCCTTATTTGAAGGAATTGTCAGGATTTCTTATGAAGAAAATTCATTCATTTCAAGGGAAGAGTGGGGTTGTGTTGAACCGGTCAAGGGTTGAGGGGGTTTCTTCAATTGGGTTTAAATCAATGAGGTTTTGACACATGTTACCCTATTTGCAAATTAGCCCCTTAAATTCGGGAAATTGTACGAACACATAAAATGACGCAAAAATTGTGGAAAAAGTTGCGGTTGATGATTTGCATGGCGAGGGGGTATTGGGGGTTTAGCACGGGTTTAATTTAGTGGCCATCTGGATTAATTGAAGATTAAAATAGGATTAGGCAAAGTTGGTATCCCCGATTTAAATAGAATTAAAGTGTCCCGTGCTTTTAAATTAAATGGGGGCACTTGGGGTCAAAATCCGGAAATAACGCAAAGGTCAAAAATGGTGGGGGCTTGGAGTCGATCTTGGACCCTTTAGTTGGTCCGGCTCAACGGGTTAAGTTGGTATCTTAAAATTGAGGGTAACGACACAGGTGTCCGACACAGAATTAAATATTGGTTACGATTTTCGGAAAGTTGTGCAATTAATTTAGAGCACAACGAAAACTAATTTTTAAGTGACGGAAAAGTCCAGTGCCTAATTTGGCGAGTCAAGTCTGAAGTACAATAATCCGATAGAATTTACGGGCTGATATAGGGCTCCGAATAATTTAGCAATGATAGGGCGCGCCAAGGGTTTAATTAAATGAATTAAATACCAGACAATCCTATCTCCACTCTAAACCTTAATATTTGCTGCTAAAACTAAAATTTTCCTAATCCAACCCTGTCTATCTACAGAAAAATCAAGGGGGTTTACATTCCCCAACTTAGAAAAATTTTGTCCCCAAAATTAAAAGTAAAGCACGATAATATCTAAAAGAATTTTTAAAACATCTAGTAATCAAATTCCGTACGTAAATTCATACCTTGCTCCTCAAATAGGTACGAAAACTACTGTCGAATAGAATCCTCGCGCTCCCAAGTAGACTCGTCTGGTGAATGGTGCTTCCATGCCACTCTGACAAGTCGAATCGTCTGCCCTCACAAAGTCTTCTTGTTGTGATCGAGAATCTAGACTGGCTGCTCTACGTAAGACAGACTGGGTCCTACTGTAATCTTTGAATGATCAAGCACGTGGCTAGGGTCTGCGACATATCTCCTCAGCTGCGATACGTGAAATACGTCATGTACTCCCTCTAATGATGGAGGTAATGCAAGACGGTAAGCCGCTTCGCCAACTCGTTCCAAGATGTCAAAAGGTCCGATGTACCTCGGACTCAGCTTGCCTCTACCTTCGAATATGATGGTACTATGAGTAGGCGATATCCTTAAAAATACATGGTCACCTTCTTTGAACTCCAATGGTCTGCGGTGCGCATCTGCCCAAATATTTCTGTCTGTCTCGTGCTACACGCAGGTGGCTCTGAATCTGCTTGACTTTCTCCACTGTCTGTGTTACCAACTCTGAACCAAGTATCTGATGCTCTCCCACGTCACTACAACATACTGGTGACCTACACTTCCTGTCGTACAGTGCCTCATAAGGTGCCATCTGTACGCTAGCCTGGTAGCTATTATTTTAGGAGAATTCCACCATGTATAGATGGTCCTTCCAAGATTCTCCAAAATCGATCATATACTCTCTCAACATATCCTCTAATATCTGTATTGTACGCTCTGACTGGCCATCAGTCTGTGGAGGATATACGGTGCTGAACTTGAGACGAGTTCCTAGGCTCTCCTGCATACTCCTCCAAAAATGCGACGTGAATCTGGAATCACGATCCGATACGATGCTGACAGGCACTCCATGTAGTCGTACTATCTGCCTCATATATATGTCAGCTAAAGTCTCCGTGGATTGCCTAACTCTGAAGGGCAAGAAATGTGCAGACTTGGTGAGTCTGTCTACGACAACCCAAAACTGCATCCTTCCCGCTAGGGCTCTACGGGAATCCTGTGACAAAGTCCATGGTAATGTGTTCCCACTTCCACTCTGGAATAGGAAGCGGCTGCAGTAATCCTGCAGTCCTCTGATGTTCAGCCTTGACTTGCTGACAAACTAAACATTTTGCCACGAATCATGCAATTTCTCTCTTCATCCCATGCTACCAGAAATGCTGCCTCAAGTCTCGGTACATCTTCGTACCCCCGGGATAAATGGAATAAATCGAGCTATGTGCCTCGGTCATCAACTCTTGGCGTAGTTTGCCTCTCAGAACATATAGGCAATCTCCACACCTCAATGTTCCGTCTTCATGAATCCTGAATCCTATTTGCATGTCAGCCTCTGTCCTTTCTCGCAATCGTCTAAATCTCGTATCTGTAGGCAAGGCTGCCTTGATCCTCTCAATCAATGTAGACTGAACCTCGAGACTGACCATCTGTCCATCCATGCCTGGCAATACAATCTCAATCCTGAGTTTCTGAAAATCCTCTAACAACTAGTGATGAATCGTAAAAATATGCTATAGGCTTCCTACTTAAGGCATCTACTACTACATTCGCCTTGCCAGGGTAGTACTGCAACTCGATATCATAATCTATCATCAACTCTAGCCAGTGCCTCAATCTCATGTTGAGCTTTTTCTGGCCCTTAGAATACACCAAGATATCAACGATTGTGCACTGAACCTGAATCTCTATCTAACAGTCTCGACACACGGAAGATAACTCAATAGACGCGACCCTAAGGTCGTCCCAGTCTCTGGTCATGATGTCAGTATCAGGATACAGGAATCTGGCACGATCACAATATATGAGTATGTCCTGGGGTGTCGATATACTCAGGTATGCATATCGGGATGCTACGAAACATCCAACAATCCTTCTAAGGCGTTACGACGTGCGTCTTCACCCGGTTGTGAACCGGTCGTGAAGTATCGAACGTCAACATAACTACGTGCACAATGTACATAATGAAACAATAAATATCTATAAACTGAAATACAGGGTGGCAAGGTACACTTACCTGCGTGCCGCTGCTGATGACGGGGTCCCGGTACTACGTCCAAGCCCCCAGGTCCCGCAGTACCTAGAGATGAGATACAAACCAACATTAATAAGCTATCACATGACAAACAGGGATGAGAAACGTCTATTCGTATATTCAAACTCAGCTACATCTTACAGGGACAAGACACTAGGGGGTTGACCAAGGTCGACTATTCGTGCGTTACATCAATCAAGCTAAACCTTTGTATCATATCATCAACCCAATCTCAATCACGATATTCAGTTAATCACCCTGATCCAATCCTCAGTTACAAGTCAGAAGACACTAAGCTAGAGGGTTATATCTATTACGATCAATCTCCGTATACTATCATCAGGCAATCCTCAATCATATACCTCACCAAGGTGTTTATCAGTATCTCCTGCCATGATCAATCCTCTGGTTTTCTTCTTCCGGTGTTCACAGACGTGAGCATGTACATTGAATTATCATCCTCCAATTAAATAACTAACTTATTAATTAAACCCTTATTTATAACCAATTATTTAAGTACTCCAGCCTTCTCACATATGCATGGTTCACAATTACCTATTTGTATTCTTCGATCGAGTTCGTCATTAATAACAAATCCTCAAAATAATGAACTTAAGGATAACACAGTATTTCGTCATAAATTTACCAACCTTTAGGTATCGTAACATATACTAATTCAATCGAGTACACTTCATATGACATTATGTATAAGGCCCTAAACTCACTTTCATTTATCCTCAAACCCTAACTCCTTGTAAATCCATAGATTAAATTTAAGTACTTATGTATATAACCCTAAGTACTACACCAATCTTCTTAGTAGATCCTTAATACTACACTAAACTTACACGTAAGCAACCATATAAAAGTATAGAGAGGGGGAGAAGTTTACCTCGACGATGATGATGGGATCTAATGGTGGTGATGGTGATGACAGGGAGGCTGGAGGTGGTCCGGAGCTGCTGCGGGGGTTCAGTCGGCCGGACGGGGTAACTCGAGGGGGTTGTGAAGGTGGTGAAGCCTGTGGTGGTGGTGGTGAGGCTTGACAGGGAGGTGGTTGGATGGGGGAAGTCTGCCGGAGTAGTGGCGCTCGCTTGCAGGGAAGAACAGCTGGAGGTCGAGGGGACTCGCCGGGGAAGGAGGGTGGTCGTGCACTGCGGAGTCGATAGCTCGACGTCGGGACAGCAGTTCATCGGAGCAGATGGCTGTACATTACCGGAGTGCTGTCGAAGAGCAGCGGGGTCGGGCCGTGGCATTGCTGGAGGGGCAGCTCGACGCCGGGGTGTTGGTGGCGGGCAGCTCGCGGAGGCGGCTCGGCCGGAGCGTGGACAGCAGTGCGGTGCGGTTTTCGGCCGGAGCGGCGAGCAAGTGTCTCGACCGGAGCTGGGCTGCGCCGGTGCGCTGGAGGGGCAGAGCGGGGTCAGGCCAGAGTAGTGGCTGCACCGGAGTCGTCCGGGATCAGCCGCGGGGTAACTCGAGCGACGGGGGGAAAGTTCCCAGGCCGGCGGGGGAAAACACTGTACAGTTGCAGCGGGTCACGGGATGGAGCTGCACGGCCGTTGCGGAGGGGAAGTGCAGGCCGGAGCGGGGTGCTCCGTCGGAGTCGGGTCGGAGGAAGTCGGTGTGTGTAGTGGTGCTGGAAGTAAGGCGAACGGGAAGCAGTAGATTGCCGGAGTCGGTTCTGCTGCGCCGGTCGGTGGACACGTACGGTGGAGCTCTGCTCGCCGGACAGTAGAAGAACGGGGATGGCTGGAGGTGTTGGGAAGAACGGGCTGCCGAAGAAGAGCCGCCGGCAGGAGCAGGGGTCGGGTGAAGGAGTGTAGTGTAAAGAAGAAGGAAGGAAGAAGAAGAAGAAGAGAGAATGGGAGAAGAAGAAGAGAAAGGGAGGAGTTGTGTATTTTGGCTGAGTGTGTAGGAAGAGGGAGGAAAGAGAGGAGGTGGGGTGGTTTATAATGTTTGGGGATTAGGGTTGGTTGGGAAGTTTGTAGTGAGGAGACACTTTATAAGGAGTTGTGATAGGGAGTGTGTGGTGGAGATGCTCCTTATTTGAAGGAATGGCCAGGATTTCTTATGAAGAAAATTCATTCATTTCAAGGGAAGAGTGGGGTTGTGTTGAACCGGTCAAGGGTTGAGGGGGTTTCTTCAATTAGGTTTAAATCAATGAGGTTTTGACACATGTTACCCTATTTGCAAATTAGCCCCTTAAATTCGAGAAATTGCACGAACACATAAAATGACGCAAAAATTGTGGAAAAAGTTGCGGTTGATGATTTGCATGGCGAGGGGGTGTTGGGGGTTTGGCACGGGTTTAATTTAGTGGCCATCGGAATTAATTGGGGATTAAAATAGGATTAGGCAAAGTTGGTATCCCCGATTTAAATAGAATTAAAGTGTCCCGCGCTGGGTCAAAATCCGGAAATGATACAAAGGTCAAAAATGGTAGGGGCTTGGAGTCGGTCTTGGACCCTTTAGTTGGTCCGGCTCAACGGGTTAAGTTGGTATCTCAAAATTGAGGGTAACGACACAGGTGTCCGACACGAAATTAAATATGGGTTACGATTTTCGGAAAGTTGCGCAATTAATTTAGAGCACAACGAAAACTGATTTTTAAGTGACGAAAAAGTCCAGTGCCTAATTTGGCGAGTCAAGTCAGAAGTACAATAATCCGATGGAATTTACGGGCTGATATAGGGCTCCGAATAATTTAGCAATGATAGGGCGCGCCAAGGGTTTAATTAAATGAATTAAATACCAGACGATCCTATCTCCACTCTAAACCTCAATATTTGCTGCTAAAACCGAAATTTTCCAAATCCAACCCTGACTATCTACAAAAAAAATTGAGGGGGTTTACATCACCGGAGCCATTAGTAACTGGTTTCCAAGAGGAGTGACCACCTTCTTACCTCAATATTTGTTTGCATAATCATGTTGATTGTAGAGTGAAGTGTAGTACCTTATTGCTTCAGTCTAAATTTCTTCTTGCATGCAAATTTCTTTTCCATTGCCATCAAGCAAAGTACTAATTTGGTTCCCATGGTGACGCGCACGTACGATATCATAAAAGAATTTCGTACATTTATCCCCTTCATTAAGCCACGAACAATTAGCCCTCTGGGTGTCACGACCCGCACCCTTAATTTGGGCATGAGCCGTGGGTACATCCAGCCTACGCCACAGTATCGGCGGTAGAATGCTGTCTAGGTCTCAAACATAATACATCTTGTCAATAGTCTCAACTCCATATGGAGGACAATGATAATATGAATCCACAGTTTTATAAATATACTCAATCACAAGCTATATGAAAGTAATTGGCACGATGAGAAATAAGAATAAAGAGTTCTATCATAAGTCAACACAAAATAAGTACATCACAAGTCTTGAGTCTAGATGTCCTCAAAAGTCATAAATAATAATACAACTCAAACTCAGTCTAATACAATAATACATGAATAGAATAGTCTAAGTGCAGGCAGGTAGGATCTCCTCTAGGATAGACAACTCCTCTGGGATTTCTGGTATGAAATCTCCTTCTAGTCCCGGGCCGTAGTGGGTGGGGCAAAAATCCTCCAAGTCCTCTGAAAATGTTATCCAGTCAGGATTGGAGTGAAGCACAAACACTAAACAGCAGTTTCATTTATGTTGACAAAAACTATAAAACAGTGTAAGGAATACAAGATAAAATAAATACTGGAAATATAGAATACTGGAGAATATGAAATGAGCATGGAAATATCTAGCAATGAGCAAATAAATATGTGAATGCTAGAACAAGTAATCTGAAATAAAGAATAAACATCTGGCTAAGTGTTTGAAATATCAGTTTATTATATGATCGGCTTGGGACAGATCAGGCTGGTTATATATGATTAGCTATGATTCTTGTAGGTCAGGCTAACCATCTGGTTAGCTATGATGCATGTAGTGGTCAGGCTAATCATATATAACAGCTATGAAATATGTAATGGTCAGGCCGTACCCGACGTGAGATGTGGGGTGAGCTATGATGCATGTAGAGTTTAGGTATGATCACATAATCTACTAATATTTCTCCATCCCCAGCTAGCACGATGGATTCCAATCACGACTCCTCATGACGGGTATTTAGGGTGCTAACCCGTGCCACAGTGTCAGAATCAAGTATGGTATACAATTGAATTTATAGAATTAGTCAACAAAATGAAAACTGATCAGAGAATGTACTCGCTTGTGGTCCTGAGCAAGGTGTGAGGATCAATGTCCAAGATGGGATCACAATAACCTAAATATGAAATTAAGTGTCAATGAGTGTGTTGGAGTCATAAACATATATAAATTACTCTAGGTTGAATATTTGGGTCATTTCTAAGTCACTTGGTCTTATACTAGGCCAATTCCAAAGGATATAAGTATACTAGGGTTTTCTAGCTAATAAGATGTGTTGTATATACCAAATAATACATATAATTATCTAACTCATGTGTATACCTGTATTACATAGTACCTTAACTGCTCACTAAAGTGATACCTACTGATACTAACCAATTACCTTCATCATTAAGTAACTAGCTCTAATACCTTGAGTCCCAACCCAAGTTACCTACTAAACAACTGAAACTGACTAAAACTCACTGTTACTGACACACTACTAAACTCACTAACTGACACCACTATACAAACATACCTACACAGGCATTCACTCACTCAGATACATAGGAATACACAGAGTCATCTCACACTGCTCACACACAGGTATTTACATTCTGAGTTCTGGGATACACACATAGCTACACTAGGTTCTATGGCACACACACATATATTCACACAGACAGCTACACACACAGTCACATTAGAACTAACACACTGAAAAACTCTCAGGTATTCATACATATTCACACAAAAGTTACTGATACTCTATACATTAGCTGAGACACATAGGCAAACACATACTGACACAGGTAGAAACTCACTGCACATACACACAGAATACACAGTCACTGATACACATCCACATACAGGAACAACTCACACACACAAGTACTGAATACTGATACACAGGCACACTGAATACTACACATAGATCCTACTGATACTAAACACACTGACACTCTATACACTGATATCTGAGACACTCTCACATAGCTATCTAACACACACAGACACTCCCTCAGGTTGACACACACAGTGAACAACACTCACACAGTCCCTGACTAACTGATACACACACAAACTGACACAGCACAACACAAGATACACACTGGCACATAGACCCACAAATACATGTATTCACTGATACACAGAGACACTCAGACCTATACAGTCACACATATTCTTAAGCACACACAGACAATGGTATTTCAACACAGGGACACAGCCACACACTAGAACCTGGGAATTTCTCACTCACTCACACAGGCAAGTTACTGAATACACACAGCTAGTAACACACACACACACTCACCTGCACTCTATAACTAACACACAAGTTCTCACTGATACACACACAGGATACAACTATTGCACAAACACAGATACACACTACCCACTGAGACACTGATATACACTGATACATAGCCCTAACACACCTACACACAGAACTCACACTGCTACTGGTACATACAACCTGGGACACTCTGAGACACACTGACACTGGTTTACTCACACACTCTCAGTCTACATACATCTCACATATATCCCGACTTAACACAGTATACACAAATACCCGACTGTGCACACAGGTTTTCCCCCAAACCTGATTTCCACCTCGAGAACTCCAGAACCTAAATCTAAATCCCTAGAAATCGAGATCTAGGCTATAGATAGGAGATATAATCATGTATATTAGTAAACCCCTAGGATTAGGGTTCACGAAATTGGGGAAAATCAAACGTAGGTCACCGAAACCCTAATTTCTCCTAGGACTTCATGTAGAACCCTAGAAATCGAGATCTATACAATATGGTGGGTTCCTAATGGCCAACCACAACAAAAAACCAGAATAAAATAGGTAAAAATCAAATTCTCACCTATTAGGAGATGGTTTCCTAATATAGGTTCTCTTTCTCCAAGTCCTCTTGGTCCAAGCTCCTTGTTTCCCCTTTGATGGAGGAGGAAAGTAAAATCCTAGGGCTGGATTCTGAAATTTGTGGGGTGAGGGAATGGTTTTTCAAATAGAGGCTAGGGTTTGGTTTTTCTTCATGAAGGAATGGGTTGAGGGAGGCTCCCCTTCATTATATAGGCTAGGGTTAGGGTTTCAAATGAAAGGGTTAAATTAGCCCTCTATGTTAAGTCATGAAGAAATTAATTAACTAAGGTTTAGTCATTTCTAGGGTTTGAGATTCTAAACCTAAAATTGAAATTTAGGGTTTCCCTAATGCTAGCTTACAAGTTAGGGTTTAGCCATTAGGGTTAGACCTAATGGGATTTCTAGGGTTTAACCTAAAACCTAATCATCAAGAACACCTCTTTAATATTTATTAAACTCAACACACTAATTATTTACATGATTAAAATTAAATAGAGGGAAATTACACTAATGCCCTAATCTGGAAATATGGTAGTGACAAGTCTACCCTCCTAAAAAAAATTCGTCCTCGAAATTGGATTGATCTAGAACAAGAACGAAATCAGATAAGGAATTATACCTCAAGTCTCGAAGAGGTACGGGTATTGCTCGTGCATTTTGTCCTCTCTCTCCCAGGTCGACTCCCCTGGAGAGTGATGTTTCCATGCAACACGAACCAAAGGGATAGTCTGGTTCCGCAACACCTTCTCTCTGCGATCCAAGATCTCTACGGGCAGCTCAGGGTAGCTGAGAGTCGGACCAACCTCGATCTCCGAGTGATCAAGTACGTGACTAGGGTCTGCCACGTACCACCTCAGCTGTGATACATGAAACACGTCATGCACTCCCTTTAGTGCAGGCGGCAAGTCTAGTCTATACGCCACTGCACCTACCCTCGCAAGAATACTGAAGGGTCCGATGTAGCATGGGCTAAGCTTCCCGCCTCCACCAAAATGAATTATGCCACGCGTCAGAGAAATCCGTAGGAATACTAGATCGCCAACCTAAAACAAAACAGTCTCAACACACAATCTAAACAAAACAATCACAAGCCAGAAAACAACAATCTATACTTGAAACTCAAGGGGTCTACGGTGGTTGTCGGCCCAATGCCGCTGTCTGTCCTGCGCCACTCGCAATGTGTCTCTGATGAGTTTCACCTTTTCTGCTGCATCCACGACCATTTCTGGTCCTAGCAAGGCTCTCTCTCCAACGTCGTCCCAAGATAATGGTGTACGACACCTTCGTCCATAAAGAGCCTCAAATGGCGACATCTCGATGCTGGCCTGGTAGCTGTTGTTGTAAGCAAACTCTATCAGGTGCAGATGATCCTCCCAAGAACCTCCGAGATCTAGAACGCAAGTGCGTAGCATATCCTCGAGAGTCTGAATAGTCCTTTCAGACTGCCCGTCTGTCTGGGGGTGGTATGAGGTACTGAACTTGAGCTGAGTGCCCAAGCTAGTCTGCAGACTCCTCCAGAAGTGGAAAGTGAAACGACTATCCCGATCCGAGACGATGCTCATAGGAAATCCATGAAGCCTAACGATCTGTCGTACGTACATCTCTGCTAGACTCTCTGTCGACGTGCCCACCTTGAAAGGTAAGAAGTAGGCTGATTTGGTCAAAGAATTCCATTAAATGCAGAGATCTGCCCCCATCCCGCACATTAACTACAGAGATGTGCCTCAAGTTCTGTACAAAGAATAGCTTTTGATGTGGCGTCTGATTTTATCTCATCTTGAGCGTAAAATCTCCTGTCTGCCTGTGTAGAATAGGCAGCGTATTCTTTGAATACGTAAACGACGTCCTATATCAAGGATTATGTCACTAAATGACAGCCTGGGTCTCTGTGCAGAACCATCATTACAGCCATCCTCTTGATCGTCGTACAATACTCTTTGTCAAGAGTCAGGTTCATTGTTTTGTCTAACAGGTTCATTCAGGGAATACGAAGAGTTCCTCGTACAGCTTCATACTGCATTAAAAGCAGACATGTTTTACGAAGAGTGGCGATGTAGCAACCTTTTTACTCCAAAGCAGTCTGGAAGTACTATTTTACGCTGGTTGCTTTAGAGCTCTGTTTTATGCTGTATAGCATTGAGGCTCTGTTGTACGCCAATGGATCTGAAGTCATACCTTACGCCACCCAGTGTTGAAGCTCTGCTCTAAGCGGGCTTCATGCATGTTTGGGGTTTTACGCGTATAACTCTCCAGCATATTTTTCATGCTTCTACAAGACCCCCTTCAAAGTTTTCAAATTCCTCGTAATTTGAAATACTTTGAATGAAGCATGAAATGGTCAAATTTGACTCATTCTGCGAGGCTGATTTCTCAGCGAATTTTTAGGAATTTGTTAGGATTTGGTATGTTCTCTTCTTCCTATATAAAGGCATACGAGTGAACCTGTTTTTCACACTTCCTTCACCAAAAGATATGGTTGCCGAGATCCATTGGGCTGACCTGAGGAAGAAGAAGATCATGTTCTTCCAGCATGTAAGGAGCCAAAAAAGAAGGCGTCTTCGAGCAAATATCCTCTGCAACGATGGATCATGGAAGGATATCATAGCTTCCTTTGCTCGGGATAATCAGCAATTTCATATGGCGATTCATCCAGGAGAGAGGAAGGGTCTCATTCGACCACACAGCTTGCTAACTATGTTTTCTTCCATCATGAAGCTGGACTCTTGTGGGCAGCTTGGCCCTGTCTTTCAGTATTGTGTTGGGTCTGAATCCCTAACACAATTCTAGGGCATGGCTGCCATAGCGCATGGAGTATGGGCTTGCGTAATTGATACATGCCCAATTTTGTATCCTCCCACCATTAATCATTTTCTTGTTCATCGGCCGCAGAAGCCGATGAACTGCCATAGAAGAAGAAAAAGATCTATACCAATATGAGAACCTGGCACAACAGATTCTTGGTGTGATCTTAAATAAAAATAAGAAATCCTTTGTAGAGAAAGGATTCATATGTAATCATGAAAAATAAAAAATCCTTTGTAAACTGGATTTTTATCATATGTAATCATGATCAATATATTTGTCTTCTTATATGCCTTGCTGATTCGCCATATTTGTTGTATGCAGCTTCGATATGTCTGAATAATTTTATGCTGACTCTGTTAAATGATTTATCCGGTCCTGTCCCGACTTTTACGCGTAACGAAAGACGCGTAAAAAGCTCTTTAGCATTTAAGTCGTTTTGAAGATCCGACTGTCATGCTATTTCTTGGACGAGGAGTCGCATAGAATTCTGAACTGTCACTTCTCTGATGCGAAGCCTTTATGTTCAGAGCATCATCTTCAAGAATGGTTTCCTCGAAAATCCCTCGAAATAGGGCGAGAAATGTCTGTCGAACAGGCCATACTTGAACTTTAGATGTAAGAGGATTCTGGCTAAACTTTGAATGAACTTCCAATGGCCTAAGGAGAAGAGTCATCTTCAATGCTGACTTCTGTGTGTGTTTTAGGCATTTGGAATGTTCTGTAGCCAAGAAGTAGTACTTTCTGTGAAAAACCCTTGCAACTGGCCTTCTCGAGTGTAAGACCCAAATTGTCCTGATATACGCGTACGCTGGCCTGCACAATTTTTAGAATATGCGGACAATCATAGATACGTAGCATCTGTGTCTTTTGATCATGGAATCGTAGATCTATAGCCTTTGAGCGTAAAACCATAGATTTGTAGCTTCTGAGCGTAGAATCGTAGATCTGTAACTTCTGAGCGTAAAAGCTTCTGAGCGTAAGATCATAGATTTGTAGCCTCTGAGCATAAAAGCTCTTGAGTGTAGCCTCATAGGTCTGTAGCTTCTGAGCATAAAAGCTCCTGGGCGTAAGGTCGTAGATTTGTAGCTAATGAGCGTAAAAGCTCCTAAGCGTAAAATCGTAGATTTATAGCCACTGAGCGAAAAAGCTCCTGAGCGTAAAATCATAGATTTGTAACCGCTAAGCGTAAAAGCTCCTGAGCGTAAAATCGTAGATTTGTAGCCGCTGAGCGTAAAAGCTTCTGTGCGTAAAACCATAGATTTGTAGCTACTGTGCGTAAAATCTGGATTCACTGACTATCGGTCTTCTTTTTCCAATGATAGGCTGATGTGGTCCCAAATCATAACCGAATATTAAATATCGAGTTTGGTTAGGGATTCGAAGAGTTATCAGAACTCTATAAATATCCCAAGGTTTTGAGAGAGAAACCCTTCACCTGTCTTTGTAAGAACCCTTCGTCTCTTTGAGAATTTTTCGTCTTCGTCTCTCTTTTGAGAACTCTGAGTCTAGCCATGGCACCAAAATAGGCTTCTACTGCTAAGGGAAAGAAAGTCGCCTCTTCTTCTCGCTCCTCTGCTCAAGCACGAGCAAACCCCATTAGGCAGAGCGAGCCTCGATCTGAACGAAGTGCTCCTCCGACGAGCTGCGCCCCGGGTATCATAGGTAAAGACTTCGAGAGGAGAAAAACCCTTCACACACGTTGTACATGAACGTGCAAGGTCATCTTCTGTGCTGAAAGCCTCTTCGAGGGAGATGATGCACAGAGATGTTTTATTATTACACCCACATTCCTAATGTGTCAGCGTAAGAACTCCATATTTTCGCAATCCGGCATAAAAGCTCAGACTGTCGAAATTTGGCGTATACTACAAACTTTGATGTTTACGTGCTGGATGTAAATTCCAGCGTATAAAACTCAAATTTTGGTAGTCTGGCGTTAAAGCTCAGACTGTTAGATTTTAGGCGTATACTGCCAACCTTGAATTTTTACGCACTGGAGATAGATTCCATCGTAAGGCTCAAGTTTTTGCAGTCTGGCGTAAAAGCTCAGACTGTCAATCTCTGGCATATATTGCAAGAGTGTAGCTCTAGCGTAAAAGTTGACTTATTTTCTTGCATTTTGCAGTGGACTTGCAGATCCCTCTTTTGGCTGAAGTGATAGGCTCTGCTGCTGGAATGCTGAACTCCAATATCTGGAGGATTTGTCCCATGTGACATTCCCTATTTCTGGAACCCAGTACCCTGAATAAAGGGGTACTCTGATTTTGTCCCAAGGAGAATGCATGCTACTGAGTATGATCAGTGGGGAACCCCTAACCTACATAGATGAAACCGAATATAAGAAACCAGCTTTCTTATTCGGGGATATGATTGACAAGCAATCCCAGACGAAGCCTAAGAAGGAAGATTGGGTATTTTCTGCTGAGGGCACGATCATGTATCTGCCCAGGATGCCGAGAGATTACCCTATCTCGGCATTCTTCTATGCCACACATCGTAGGAAGATTGTGTGGACTTTGACTCCGGATCTTCATGGGCGGCCAGGGAAGATCTCATACCAGAAAGTATCGAACCGAGGAGTCTTTGTGAGCAGTCCTTCTGGCCCGGTTATGCCTTTCAGAGGATTACTGCCGGGTAGCGTCCCGAGTGAGGACACTTCGCTTATCCAGCCGGTTAAAATGTCTACTTTCTGCAATGACTTCATGGGACAAGGAGGAGTGTACCCTAAGGTTAACCCTCGGACCAGTGGGTGGCTTAGCCCCGAGAATCTTCGATGGGCCAGTTTAACTGCCTGGGCCCTGAAGCATTTTCAGACGAAGCTGGAAAGCATTGGCTTATTTGCGGCTGTGAGTTCCACCAGTGTTAGGCTACCTCTCAACCCCAACTTGTTCTTGGTTTTGATGGAGCGGTATAACTCGCTCACTGGGACTTTTGCCACTCCGCTATGGGAGTTGGGCTTGGCTCTTCATGAGGTGGCAGAGATTTCAAGGCTGCCAATGGGAGATACTCCGTATGAAGAGTATATCCCCACAAACAGGGAGCTGAGGGATACAAACCTTCGGGCAGTAGCAGTGTACCAGGATCTGATGAGCCATTATCTTGTGTGCACCACCTTCTACAAGGAGCCCTCTGATTTGGCCCATGTCAACAAATGGGTATCCTACCTCTTATTCCACCAGGCCAGAAATGCTAAACCAGACAAGGTTGTAGATAGCAGAGATAAGCCTTTGAACCTCTTGAGCATACTTAGTGCCGACACGGTCGATGACCTTATTGAAGACGCAGGGGCTTCAGATCATGTTCTCGATGAGGAGATAGAGGGTTATCCTGCAGGCACTAAAGCCTACAGTTATATGAGGCATTGCCGTAAGACTCTATCAAGGAAAGCTCACTGGCTGGCTTCCTTTCCATCTGGTTACGCCGATGGGTAGTGCCTGGCATTGCGTCTGCGGATCACATTTATCGCAACACCTTAGGCTCGCAGTACGTTTGGTGTTTGGAGCAAGACTGGGCTTGCTCCCTGCCATGGTATGCCGGATACAAGCTGGCCAGAGGGCTATTACTGATGGGCTGCTTGCAGATGATACCAACGTGAAGGATTTCCCAGAGTGGAGTTACCATTCCTATATTTAATGGGATGGTTGATCCTTCACAATACCAGGGTGATGTCCCATGGATCTGCCGGTGGTTCGGAAAATAATTTCTTGTTGAATTATAAGAATTCCCTATAGAATGTGACCAGCGTCATCGATTGTCGGCGAGCATTAAATTCTGCTCATAGTTGGAAGCTCTTCTGCATCGTCCCCCCTGTACATATCAATCAACAGGGGATGAAACTTCAGGATGCAGGCCAAGAGAGGACCATTCTTTCTCTTGAAGCCTTTTACTAGTTGGTCTGCATTAGACCTTCCTACTTGTTATACAGAAGCGAGGACCACTGCTACTTGGAGCCCTATCTGCCTAGCCGATTTGCCAGGCAATTTGGGTATAACCAGTTGTATGTGGGGAATGCTATCACCAGTTTCAAGTTCAAAGGTGGACTTATTGATGGAGCCAGAGGATGGCGGTATTTTATCATGGGTTGTACCGGAGCACTCTTTGCTATGCCCGTGACTTCTCTTTCCATGGAGTTGCACATCCTTCACTCGTACGCGCAGTTCTATGTGTCCATCAATACCTTCCATCGTGATTTCGATGTGCATGAAAGTTTCAGGGTGCCCTTCCGGAAGTCCACTGGAAGAGAAGAGATCCCATCCGTCTCCTCTGATGAAGTTGAAGATACTGCTGGCACAGATGACTTCTTGTTGATAATACCGAGAGGCATAATAGCTCCGCCAGCAGAGCCTCTCGTCATCTCAAATAAGCGAAAGGCTTCTGCTCTGAAAGAGCCTTCTCCCCGTAAGAAGAAAACTGTCAGAGGTCCTAAAAGGACTTCCACCAAGGGGGACCCAAGGAGTGAGCCTGTTGTTTCCCCTGGTGGGGATGATTCATTGATCAGAGGTCCTTTACCTTTTAGAGAGGGAACCTCTACAGTTCTGACTACCAGTGTTGGAGATTCCTTGCTCGCGGCTGCTGCTACCACAGTTACTGGTAGTGCTTCGGGATCGACTCCGAGAACGAGCGTAATAAGATTCCATATACCTTTATTCAGACCAATAATGGGTATAACCCCTCCCTCGTCTGTAAGTATTTCCAGCAAGATTCTGCCCGATGAGCCAAGAGTGGATCTGGGTGACGAATGGGATGATTACCCTCAGACGTCATTTGGTGCACCCTCTTCTCCAGGTATGACAGATTGCTTAGCATCATTAAGAAATGATTTAGCTGTACTGGCTGCAGACGCAACATACATACCAACGGCCATAGGTAAATATTGTCTTCACACTTTTTTAGGAAAATTAACATCAATTTGATATTAACTTTCTCTTGTCTTCTTTGCAGGTGAAGACATCTACGGGGAGGGCGGAGTTGACACAACTTTCGAATTTGTTGCAGACCCAGCAGATAAAATGGCGGTGTCCGACGTTAAGGGAGCAAGTTTTGACGCTGCCGATCTTTCATCCGTAACATTCTCGGATGTTATCCCGCCAGTACTAGTCCAAATAATATCAGAGGAGGATGAGCCGATTGTCTCGACTGTGCCTCCTTTGTCGAGCATGCCAGCAACTTCGACCGTTGTTGGTGCCTCTTCTTTTGTCGTGCCATCTGTTGAAGCGATGACTGTGGCAACATCCTCTGTAGTCATTCCTGGAGGGGGATTCACCGATATCGCAGCCACTCCCAACGTCCACTCGAGCTATGCCATGCTAGTTGAACAATATACTAGCGTATTCTACATCACTTTGAAAACATTGATATCAATGGTGCTGGAGAAGAATCTAGGCTTCGATGCTCTGAAGATGTCCTCCAATCTCACTATAGCGCAGATTAGAAATTTCAGTGACGCTGAAAGAGCTAATGCGCTAAAGCAAATAGTTAATGGTTTAGAACAACCCATTAACGAATATTTGTTATTATCCCGAGGCAGCATTGATGACCTGATTCAGGCTGAGTATGACTCCATGACTGCGAAACTTGCTCAGCAGATAGAATTGCTAAATAAATCCATCCAGGGACAGCAGCAAAAGATGGATAAAGAGCAAGCAGTCTTGGTGGAGGTTACTCCTCAGCTAACTGAGTGCTGGGCTGAACGTGAGGAAAATGAAGCGAGGGTTTGAGAATTAGAAGCTGAACTTGCTCAGGCAAGGGAGAGGCTTCTCAAGACATCGGCAGTTCATGATGTGTTTGAGGGCCAAGTGAAGACAGCTTAGCAGAACTTGGCACATGCGGGTGCCATTCGCGTAGATTATGTTAATGCTTTGTCCGAACTATCTTCCTTGAATAATGAGGAGGCAAGACTGGAGTGGGATCGCGCTAACGTCTTGAACTCCAAGAATGAGAGGATGGCTGCTTTGGCGCGACAGATTCGCGATTCAACTACTCCTCCCCAATGATGTACCTTTTTGCTTCTTCTGTAATTTGCTTTTCATAGAGATAATAAAGATACTTCTTCTGACTTTATGGACCTATCATTTTGGAATATAAATGACAGACTAAGATGAAAGTGATATCAGAGGTAATATGAACATGATATACTTTCGTTAAGGCTTGGCTGAATGTAAATCTATTCAGGAGTAATATGAACCTAACAGAATATAATCCAACTAAATTTGTATACAAAACACTATCAGAGGTAATATGAACATGATAGGTTTATAAATTAGTTAAGCAGATACATTCAGAGGTCATATGTACCTGATAGAATATGATCCAACTAATCTTTGTAAGTAGTGTCGTCAGAATGGAATCTTCACTATACTCTGCTAAAAAAAGGAGATAAAGCATAGTACTTATTCGGGAATTTGCCGTTGATAGGAGCTATTATCAAAACTTCATTAGGCTTGGCTCATCTGTAAGCACCATCTTGAGAATGCTGTTTCAATCACATGAGGGCCCTCTCTTTCCTTACGATTGTTTGTGTGAACTTCGGATATCGTACCAGAGGAAATATGGACGTAGTATGATACCGTATTTTGTTAAGGATATCCCGCTGGGGGATCTTTGGTGGACCTATTATTTATTGCGCACGTTGAGTGTAAATAATAAATTTAAAACAAGTAGTATGGACGTGATAGGTTTTGTGGGTAGAAAAGACATCCTGCTGGGGAAAAATATGGACCCACTACTTTTTGCGTCCGTTAGTGCAAGTAATGTGTTTGAGACAAGCCCTGCCAGAGATAATATGGATGTGGTAAAATATGACTCTGTGGGGATAGTGGAGAGACATATTTCAGATGTAATATGAACATGACTTAACTTTTTCTTCGCTGGGGAAAGTGAGGATAGTTCAGAGGTAATATGGACATGAACAGTTCATTTCTATTGCGGGCATCCCACTGGAAGATTTTTGTGGACCTATTAGTTCTTGTGCACGAGAGTGAAAGTAATAAGTTTTAAGACAAGCCCTGCCAGAGGTAATATGGACGTGGCAGTTTTCGTGGACCTAACATCACTGGCGTACTTAGAGTTAAGTACGGGAGCTAAGTTGAGATGACAACCGATATCAGAGGTAATATGGACATGATAATCGATAGTCGAATCCGGAAGGTTTGCTCAGAGGTAATATGGACATGACAAACTCATCCTGAGAGAAATATTATTATTGGAGTTCAGAGGTAATATGGACGTGAACTAATGTCCGAACAACTCATTTGAGGAGTGATTCGTTGAGTGTGGTCTATCCAAACATGAAGATAGACGAAAGGATTGCTCCGCTGGGGATATTGATGGGACGATAGCTCAGAGGCAAATATGAGCATGGCTAGCGTCTAACGAGATTGGTTTGAATAGTCACTGCGGGAGTGTGCAAGTAGACCTGAGGATTGCTCCGCTGGGAAGATTTTGAAGATCCACCATCCATTGCGTATCCAAGACTCTTGGATACAGATGATGGCCTTTTACAAGAATTTGAAGGAGAAAATATTGTACATAGGCGCTTGCTGGGGATGAAGAATCAAGAGTCGATTTGTACATCTGGGTTGTCCCCCTGGGGATGAGAGGAGTACAAGTCTAGTTTAGACATAGTACTTCTTTTTAGGAACTTGTCGTTTTGATGGGTAATAATGTTTGTTCATAGGTGAGATGGACACGACAAACTCTTGAGTTGTGACCCTACTGGGGATGGTGGTATATATCAACTCAGAGGCAGAATATAACCTGCTTAGAACTCTGCGAAAGAAATTTAGTGGACTTATCATCATGGACATACTTTAAAGCTAAGTATGGATGACAAGTTAAAACGACTGACACCATCAATGGCCGTAGGAAGTCGATAGGCCAGAATATTTGCTCAGAGGTAAGATGGACATGGCAAAACTCTTAGGTTGTGGACTTATTACCCATGGCGTACTTTAAGTATAGATAATAAGCTGAAATGACTAGCACTACTAGGGGTTATGCGAACGTGATAGTAGAAAGCCGAAGAGAAGAACTTCACTCAGTGGTAATGTGGACATGGAAAAGTTCTGAAAATATCTTACTCAGAGGCAATGTGGATGTGGTAAGATATGACTTTGTGGGGGTAAAGAAAAACCGGACAGAGGTATATGGAAGTGACCATTTACTCTGCTGATGGATTTACTATGTCGGGGAAAGTGAAAAAGATGTAGTTCAGAGGTAATATGGACGTGAACTAATCGATAGCAACAACCTGGGAGGTTTGCTCAAAGGTCACTTAGACATGGCAAAAACTCAAAAACTCAGCTAGGGGAAGAAATATTTGGACAACAGTTCAGAGGTAATATGAACGTGAACCGATGTTCGAAAAATTCACTGGAGAGTGATTTCCTGAAGGTTGCTCCGCTGGAGAGACTTTAGGGACTCCTCACCCGGTACTTCTTGAGGGAGCAAATTGCCACGTGGAAGTGAGATCAATTTGCCCTGATCGTCTCCTCGTTTATAAATGCAGAGTGATGACTTTGGCGTTGATCAACTCCTGGATTCTCCTTTTCAGTACATAGCATGCCCTTGTGGGGTGATGAATGTACCGATGAAAGAGGCAATATTCTGGGTCATCGACCTTGCCAGCCCTTTCAGGGTATCTAATGTTGGGTAGCCGAAGCTTGTTTTCCTTCATTAATATTGTGAAGATTTCAATGATGTCAACATCATTGAAGGAGAAAGTCCCATTTTGCTTTTGGGCTCCCGATGCCTGAGTCGTACGGTCTTCAGGGAAGACGGTCGTAGTTGCATCATCTTTGGATACAGATGGAATCCTACTCCCAGCTTTGTATGTTGCTTTGTTTTGTCGACGGAGACGACCCCCAGACATGTCGTTGTCTGGTTCTTCTTCTTCTTTGCCTTTGTCCACAGAAGTTGATTTAGAAGGACCTACCTCTGGTATTCCAGGATCAGACTTTGGAGGTTTTGAGTTTGCAAGAGATGCGGCATACCCTAACACAAAACGAGTTCGTTGACAACAAGGATCACTACGCAACGATATTCGTCTGCCTTTGCCATAATTGAGGCCTTGCTTCAACTTCAAATCATAGCCCATGTTATGTATAATCTTCAAAGCCTGTGGGCTATATCTTGGATTTGGATTTTTCCAACATCAGTCCTGCGAGAATCTTCTTGTACAATCGGTCTATTCTGCATTCGACCGAAGATTATTTGATGCTGATCGTCGCGAGCAAGTGGAACAATAAAGATAGAATCTTCATGTGACCCATATGTCATGACGACATTAGATGTTGACGCTACTTTCTACATGATCTCCTCATGCTTTAGAGGCACTAAGCCTTGATTTTGACCTCTGACTTTATGTTTATGGATCAAGAAATTACGCAAATCAGAGGGATTTAACAAAAGAAGAAGAAGAAGAAGAAGAAGAAGAAGGCTTATTTATGCCTTTTTACATTAGTGAGAACGTGGAGATTGGGAACCATAACTCTCTCTGCCATAAGAATACAACAGTTCAGCCATGTGAGTAGCATACGATCCATCATCCTTCCGAGGAACGTATTTTTTCTTGAAACGGGTCTTCTTTAAGCGGACGGGCTTATCCTGGCATAATCCGGAGCTTTGCACAGACTCGCGTAAAACAGGAGAAGTCTTCACACGGCCTCCAGCGTCACGCGTAATTCGAAGAACGGGCGACTTCTTCTCTTGGTGGCGTTCAAGCCTAGAGATCGGGAGATTCGGTACTCGTTTTCCCTTGATGTGATCCAAGGGTCCATGTGCCTCTTTATGGAAAGGAGATGCATTTTTACGTGCAGGGCGCGTTTGACATTTCTGAATTAGCGCTGAGGCCTTGTCAGAAATTATGTCTGCCACGTCAGAGACGGGAGACAGAGTTTTACACGCAGGGCGCGTTTGAAATTTCTGAATTTGCGCTGAGGCCTTATCAGAAATTATGTCAGCCACGTCAAAGACGGGAGACAAAGTTTTACGCTGTCATGCCCCAGTCCCAAAATATCGAGGGACTGGACACGTGACAATGGCCAGCAGCACACACCGATAGACAAACCCAATTTAATGGATCCATCGGGGCGTACTTAAGCTGTAGTACAACAATAAATAGGTCCAATGATACAAGTCACAGTCTATTCTAATCTCATCCATAACAGATTATCACAGATCAAATGCCAAAATAAATGCAAATAAATATAAACTAACAAGTCTCAATAAAAAGTGTCTCGGAGAACAATCCGAGAATAAGTCTGATACATCAATGCAATAGACTGGAAATAAAGTACTAGAAACAAAAGATAATGAGTATCTTAAGCCAATACTCAGGAGAAGTCCTATGGTACGATCTCGTCCTCTGGTCCTGGTTCTGCTCTAATGTAGGCACCTGCTTCTACTAATGCTAAAGCTCTGGTCCCGTATACCTCGGGATAGATCTCGTCAGATAATCCTGGGGACATAATCCGGATCCAGGTCCTCAGGGAACATAACAAGGTACAAAATAACTCAAGCCAACATAAATGCAGTGAAATAGTAAAAGAAATAAATGGGGTAAATATGTAACCATCTATGTGAAATGCAAGTTGAGAGCATCACTAAAACTCAGGCTGAGACCACTACAAGCTTTGTGTCGGGGAGTCGGTAGCAGTAATAACTATATATTTTACTATGTAGTTTACTATGTAGTATATATATGAAATCATCCTGTAGCCTGTGTGTCTCTCCCCACCTCATGTAATCACACGTCTTATGTCCACGATGCCTCATGTCCATGTCACGCACGATCATATCTAATGCAGCAAGTCATCTAATGTCTATGAATATAATGTCTATGTTATAAAACCTGTATCCTACACAGAATCACCTGAATATCTCAGGAAGATTCTGTCTCATGAATAGTGTCAAGTGTCCTGGGTTATGATGTACTTGATAAGACAAGTACGAGAAGTATAGAGTCTCGGTATCCATGTCTATGTGATGTTACACAACTTCGCGTACGGTGTTGGCACCCGACTATTAATCGGACGCTAAGTAAAGTCACAAGGTCCTAGGTCAAGCATGTACAACAATATATATAAATAAGATAAGAAAATATGTAACAAGAACTACAATGTTGGCAAGGTACACTTGCCTGGGGTTCTGACTCCAACTGTAGCTTTGGTCTCAGTGGGAATTATAGGGACTCCTCCGGTTACTGAAATAAACATCACCATTAGATTCAGAAAATATCAAATAGCTAAAAACGCCTGTCCTTAAGTCCAATTTGGACACAGGGGCAAAAATGACAGTTTCTGGTCAAAGCGGGGTCCACATGTGAGCCACTTTGTACCGAAAAACATGTCAGGGTCAAAGATCTCCAAATTCGTCCAACTTAGTATCAACAAGTCAGGAACGATGATACGAACCCAATAGAACTTCCAGAATTGGATTCCGATGAGCCGATCACAAAATTGCCCGTCAAGTGGAGCCTATAGGGCCCACGATACGCGATTTTGTCAACGTTCTCAGAATCGAACCAAACTTGGGTCACAGGACCAGCGTATTGCTACGAGTCCGATGGTGCAAGTTTTGTTTCGATTCGACGTGTGTACACGAAGTAACGACGTGTTCCAAAATAGACGGATACGGGGCATTGTCGGCAGATACGCGTTGATTTCGGTGTGCACGCACATCCAAATCAACTTCTATAAAATATCGCACGTCTGTATCAACGGCGCGCACGTTTTGATAAAGACCACGTGCGACCAAGTCGTCCCATTTGGCAGGGCGAACTCAGTTCCGGGCTGAAACAGGGCGTTGGTTTTCCTGATTTTGGATCGCGATTTACGATCACCACAGGACGCGACGCACCGAGCGGGTTGCACGGGCATCGAAAGGGTTACACAGTCTACGCGACACAACTGATGGAACAAAAAACATAATAACGAGGAGAGAGAACGGGTTACCTGAACAGGGCTTCGTGGAACGAGAATTTCTCGTGTCCGGGATGCTGCTGTGTCCGTGTCCTGGTTCAACCGTGTCCGCTGTGTCGACTCTACACAGGATCTGTGTCCGGGCTAGGGTATGTGTCCGGAGACAACTGGGTGGACTCGCCGGAGGAAGTCGACGCTGCGGAGGCGGAGCGGGCTCGGCCTAGGGCGTCCGGGTTGGTGGTCGACGCCGGTGGAGTCGACGGAGAGGAAGTCGAGGGCTGTGGGGTGAGGTGGTGCTGGTCGAGCGGGGTGCTCGGTGCAGCGGTGGAGGGGAGTGGTGGTCGATGGTCAAGGTGGTGCTCGGGTTAGGGCTGATGGCGAGACGGCGGAGAGGTGGAGGGTCGTCGGTTGTGGGTTCGATGGGGGAGCGGCGGAGTCGTGGTGGAGATGGAGAGGTGGTTGTGGAGGCGGTGATCGGTCGGCTGAGCGGAGGAGAGGACGACGGGGGAGTAGGGTTCAGGCGAGGGGAAGTTCGTCGACGGCTAAGCTGCGGCGGCGGGGTTGATGAGAGAGGGTTCTCGGCGGCGGGGCACAGAAGTCGAGGGGTTTATATAGCCTGAACAGTAAATCCGGGAGGAATCCGATTTAGGGTTCAGTTAGGGTTTCGGGTCCGGGTCGGGTTCGATTCAGATCTGACCCGACCCGACCCGTTAAGTCTGGTCGGTCTAGTTTGGTTTGAGTCGGTTTGGTTTGGTTTAATTTCAATTAAACCGGGTTTAGTCAGGGTTTAATTAGGTTTAATTTTACCTTGGTTTTTAGGGCTTTAAAAATATTTCCGGAGTCCAATAAATTCACAGAAAATTACCCTATGTCTAGTTTTTCATTTCACACCATAAAATATTATTTCCATAATATTTTAATATTAATTAATATCATTTAAAAATCTTTTAATCACAAAATACCTAGGTTTTAATTTAAAAAATTCTAGAAAATTGCAGAAAATTATGAAAATCCAAATTAAAAATTCTTGAAAAAATTAGGGGGATTACAATCTACCCTCCTTAAGAGGATTGCGTCCTCGCAATCAAAGAATAATCGGTCAACAGAGATGACAAGGTTGCAACATTGTTCGAAGCACACAATGATCGAGGAGATTCAAGGATGAGAGTGTAAGAATAACACATAGGAAAAATCATTTCCCTAAGCATTAAAGTTATGCAATTTTCCCGAATGAAGAAAATCTAGAAATTTACAGTTCATTACTTATAAAAACATATTAGGTTATCAATTATAAAAATATTCTCGGTTATTAGCAAGTTCAAAAATTACTAGGTTAAGGCTAGGTCACGAATCAATAGGCGCAAACTAAAGCAAATCTAGAAGCAATTAACTATAAAAACTTACGCGCATTAGCTACTCCATGAATATGTGCGTCCTCCAAAGTCATCGCGAAAGCTTGTCCGCGTCCTTGAGGTGGATTCCTCTGCTGCTGCTGGGCCTGCTGGAAGAGTGTTGCTTGTGGTGCCAAGGGTGGCCTTGGTTGATACCCTCCTGGTGCTGGTAGGGCTTGTCTGTTTAATGTTAGTGCTCCATCTCGATGCTGAGGACAATCCTTGGCTAAGTGTTGATTGGTTCCGTAAATCAAACATAATCCTAACTTGCGTCTGCAGTCTCTCTCAATATGGCCTACCTTGCCACAGTATTGACATGTAGGTAGTATCTGCGGAGAGGCTCTGGGTGGCTGGTGCATGTGAGATCTCTTTGTAGCTTCTTCTTGTGGTGCTCTGGCTGGTGCTGATGTGGAAGATCGTTTCAGACTGGTCTCTCTCCTGGTGACGTGCTCCATGCGTCGTGCTGCAGCAAGAACGTCCGAGTAAGAGGTAGGTGCGACGGATCCGATCAGTCTCTGTAGCTCGAAGTTTAGTCCATTGAAGAACTTCTCAGCCTTTTCTTCTTCTGTGGGGATCAAAGTAGGGGCGAAGCGACTTAGACGAATGAATTCTGCGTTGTACTCTTCCACTGTCATATTGCCTTGGATAAGGCGGTTGAACTTGTCTTTGAGTTCTGATCGTGCAACAGCTGGGATGTACATCTCTTGAAAGACTCTAGAGAACTCTTCCCAAGTGACTCGGTCTGGTCCGAGCCGTGTCTCCTCAGATAGCCATCAGTGATGTGCATTGTCCGTTAACTGCATTCTGACGGCAGTCATCCAACGTTCTCTTGGAAGCTCAGCTGCTTCTAACTGGTGTTGAGTATTGGTGAGCCACTCATGAACTTCTGTGGGATCCTCCTTTCCTGAGAAGGTATGAGGCTTCAGCTGGCAGAAATCGGTGATAGAGCCCGTCGTTGGCCGTCGTGCTGGTAGATTCGCCTGCTCCAGTACAAGTGCTAGGCTGTGACTCAAAGTCTCTTGTTGAATCTGCTGTTGAGCTTGCATCATTGTGTAGATCATTTGAAACATCTGTTGCCAGTCCATAGCTTGCCCTTGTGGGAATACGGCCATTAGTGGTGTGAACTGCGGCGGAGGTGGAATGTCGTCTTGCCGACCTCTTGAGGTATCTTGACTGTTTTGTTGTTCTAGTTGACCTCCACCAACTAGTGTCACTTCATCGTCATAGGTGACATCTGCAACTTGTGGTGTTCCTACGGGAGTCTCGTCGCGTGCTTGTGAATCCATTGCTCTACATCAAAAAGAAACTATAAGAGGCGCACAGGAATCAAGGCAAAATGCAAGTCAAGAGATTAATTTGAATCCGATATAGATATCAAGAGCGTTTCAAGCAAGTGGATGAGATCCTAAAAACTTATCATATTCTTGTTGCAGGCTTGCTCGGTCCCTAAGTTGCGAACAATTTAGTCGTTGACCTGCATGGGCCACCACAAAAACTATATCACACTCCAGTCCCAAAATATCGAGGGACTGGACACGTGGCAATGGCCAGCAGCACACACCGATGGACAAACCCAATTTAATGGATCCATCGGGGCATACTTAAGCTGTAGTACAACAATAAATAGGTCTAATGATACAAGTCACAGTCTATTCTAATCTCATCCACAACAGATTATCACAGATCAAATACCAGAATAAATGCAAATAAATATAAACTAACAAGTCTCAATAAAAAGTGTCTCGGAGAACAATCCGAGAACAAGTCTGATACATCAATGCAATAGACTGGAAATAAAGTAATAGAAACAAAAAAAAATGAGTATCTCAAGCCAATACTCAGGAGAAGTCCTCTGGTACGATCTCGTCCTCTGGTCCTGGTTCTGCTCTAATATAGGCACCTGCTTCTGCTAATGCTAAAGCTCTGGTCCCGTATACCTCGGGATAGATCTCGTCAGCTAATCCTGGGGACATAATCCGGATCCAGGTCCTCAGGGGACATAGCAAGGTATAAAATAACTCAAGCCAACATAAATGCAGTGAAATAGTAAAAGAAATAAACGGGGTAAATATGTAACCATCTATGTGAAATGCAAGTTGAGAGCATCACTAAAACGCAGGTTGAGACCACTACAAGCTCTGTGTCGGGGAGCCGGTAGCAGTAATAACTATGTATTTTACTATATAGTTTACTATGTAGTATATATATGAAATCAGTCTGTAGCCTGTGTGTCTCTCCCCATCCCATGTAATCACACGTCTCATGTCCACGATGCCTCATGTCCATGTCACGCACGATCATATCTAATGCGGCAAGTCATCTAATGTCTATGAATATAATGTCTATGTCATAAAACCTGTATCCTACACAGAATCATCTGAATATTTCAGAAAGTTTCTGTCTTATGAATAGTGTCAAGTGTCCTGGGTTATGATGTACTTGATAAGACAAGTACGAGAAATATAGGGTCTTGGTATCCATGTCTATGTGACGTTACACAACTCCGCGTACGGTGTTGGCACCCGACTATTAATCGAACGCTAAGTAAAGTCACAAGGTCCTAGGTCAAGCATGTACAACAATATATATAAATAAGACAAGGAAATATGTAACAAGAACTGCAATATTGGCAAGGTACACTTGCCTGGGGTTCTGACTCCAACTGTAGCTCTGGTCTCAGTGGGAATTGTAGGGACTCCTCCGGTTGCTGAAATAAACATCACCATTAGATTCAGAAAATATCAAATAGCTAAAAATGCTTGTCCTTAAGTCCAATTTGGACACAGGGACAAAAATGACAGTTTCTGGTCAAAGCGGGGTCCACATGTGAGCCACTTTGCACCGAAAAACATGTCAGGGTCAAAGGTCTCCAAATTCGTCCAACTTAGTGTCAACAAGTCAGGAACGATGATACGAACCCAACGGAACTTCCAGAATTGGATTCCGATGAGCCGATCACAAAATCGCCCGTTAAGTGGAGCCTGTGGGGCTCACAATACGCGATTTTGTCAACGTTCTCAGAATCGAACCAAACTTGGGTCACAGGACCAGCGTATTGCTACGAGTCCGATGGTGCAAGTTTCGTTTCGATTCGACGTGTGTACACAAAGATACGACGTGTTCTAGAATAGGCGGATACGGGGCATTGTCGGCGGATACGCGTTGATTTCGGTGTGCACGCACATCCAAATCAACTTCTGCGAAATCCCGTACGTCCGTATCAATGGCGCGCACATTTCGGTAAAGACCGCGTGCGACCAAGTCGTCCCGTTTGGCGGGACGCACTCAGTTCCGGGGTGAAACAGGGCGTTGGTTTTCCTGTTTTTGGATCGCGGTTTGCGATCACCACAGGACGCGACGCACCGTGCGGGTTACACGGGCATCGAGAGGGTTACACAGTCTATGCGACACAACTGACGGAACAAAAAACAGAATAACGAGGAGAGAGAACGGGTTACCTGAACAGGGCTTCGTGGAACGAGAATTTCTCGTGTCCGGGATGCTACTGTGTCCGTGTCCTGGTTCAACCGTGTCCGCTGTGTTGACTCTACACAGGATCTGTGTCCGGACTAGGGTCTGTGTCCGGAGACAGCTGGGTGGACTCGCCGGTGGAAGTCGACGCTGCGGAGGCGGAGCGGGCTCGGCCTAGGGCGTCCGGGTTGGTGGTCGACGCCAGTAGAGTCGACGGAGAGGAAGTCGAGGGCTGTGGGGTGAGGTGGTGCTGGTCGAGCGGGGTGCTCGGTGCAACGGCAGAGGGGAGTGGTAGTCGATGGTCGAGGGGGTGCTCGGGTTAGGGCTGATGGCGAGACGGCGGAGCGGTGGAGGGTCGTCGGCTGTGGGTTCGATGGGGGAGCGGCGGAGTCGTGGTGGAGATGGAGAGGTGGTTGTGGAGGCGGTGATCGGTCGGCTGAGCGGAGGAGAGGACGACGGGGGAGTAGGGTTCAGGCGAGGGGAAGTTCGTCGACGGCTAAGCTGAGGCGGCGGGGTTGATAAGAGAGTGTTTGCGGCGGCGGGGCACAGAAGTCGAGGGGTTTATATAGCCTGAACAGTAAATCCGGGAGGAATCCGATTTAGGGTTCGGTTAGGGTTTCGGGTCCGGGTCGGGTTCGATTCGGATCCGACCCGACCCTACCCGTTAAGTCTGGTTGGTCTGGTTCGGATTGAGTCGGTTTGGTTTCGTTTAATTTCAATTAAACCGGGTTCAGTCAGGGTTTAATTAGGTTTAATATTACCTTGGTTTTTAGGGCTTTAAAAATATTTTCGTAGTCCAATAAATTCACAAAAAATTATCCTATGTCTAGTTTTTTATTTCACTCCATAAAATATTATTTCCATAATATTTTAATATTAATTAACATCATTTAAAAATCTTTTAATCACAAAATACCTAGGTTTTAATTACAAAACAATTCCAAAAAATTACAGAAAATTATGAAAATCCAAATTAAAAATTCTTGAAAAAATTAGGGGGTTTACATACGCGCAGAGCGCGCTTGAAATTTCTGATTTGGCATTGAGGCCTTGTCAAAAATTATGTCAGCCACGTCAGAGATGGGAGACAGGTATTTACGCACAGAGCGTATAGGTTACGATGTCACAACCTTGTTGGTCGGGGAGAGAGAGCTTGCAGGAAGGGTAGAGGATGTCCGAGGCATCCATACTTTACGCAACTTTCTGTTGTCCTGGACAGAGAGGGAATGAGAGCCACCCCCTGCGCGAAGCATGTCTTCATAAGCAGATTGGTCGAATTGGACGACCAAAGTCTTCTTCGTTGCTCCTACGGATACAGCATCGTGTTGAGCAATGACTTTCTCGTCAGAAGAGAAAGTAGTCCCCAGCAGAGTCGCCATCTTGTGTTTGATAATAAATGAAAGAAATGAAACTAGGTTTATATGAAACCCTTTCTTTGTTTACAAACAAGAAAAAGAAGTATAATTAATCCTATATGAGGATATTAAGTACAACAAAAATGATTCTGGGGAAATATTGCTATAGGAGTCTTATCTGCAGTCGATCACTTTGTCCCTTGGACCACACGATGACGAAGAAGTGCTGTAGAAGAAAAAAAAAGCTTCAAGGACTGTAGGGAGGATTGGACTCTCGTTGCCAAAGTCGCCAATCAATACTCTCTGTATGAGCTCTCTTTCTGATCTCTCTGGTCTTTTTTTGACCCTGACTGCTCGACTTGCCGACCTCTCTCTTCTTTTACCTCGACCTTCGACCTTCGACCCTTGACCTTCGACCTCTGTGGCCGGATATCTCTATTTATAGAGCTCGGCCACAGTAACTGACTGATCTGCGTAGAAACCAAACAGCGGAGAGAGCTGCCATTTTTATGCGGCAGTTATAATAACTGCTACCCACGTTTGAATGATCTTCTGAATCTGCGTGTGACGCGTGTCCCATTATGAGGTAACGCATATAACTGCTCCGAAGATCACGACATGCAAGCCACGTAGATAACTGTCCCTCGCGTAGAGATGGTTGGCATAAAAGCCAAATAACTGTCTCGTTTGGCGTAAAAGCCAAATAGTTATCTTGTTGGCGTAAAAGCCAAGTAGTTACCCTGTTGGCGTGAAAGCCAAGTAGCGGTCTTGATGGCGTAAAAGCCAAGTAGCTATTTTGATGGCGTAAAAGCCAAATAGTTATCTTATTGACGTAAAAGCCAAGTAGCTATTTTGATGGCGTAAGAGCCAAAAGGCTGTGTTGATTCTGTATAGGTAGGTAACCAGCATAAACTAGCCAATTATCCTTCCTTGACTGAGGTCTTGAGCGTATTCTGGGCCAAATAGCCTTATCACGCACCTTTGCAAATATAGCCTGAGTCGACGTATTTCGAGGAGATAGCATAAAGCGTACTCCTATAGTTGAAAATAGCCTGAGTCGGCGTATTTCGAGGAGATAGCGTACGGCGTGCTCCAATAGTAAAAAATAGCCTGGTTGGAGTAAAATGCAGGGATAGTGATGTGGACGTATTAGCCCTAACCTTAGCTCTCCCAGTCATTAAAAGTAGAACCAAATCTCGTGCATTAAATGCAGAGATCTGCCCCCATCTCGCGCATTAACTGCAGAGACGTGCCTCGAGTTCTGTACGAAGAATAGCTTTTGACGTGGCGTCTGATTTCGTCTCATCTTGAGCGTAAAAGCTCATGTCTGCCTGTATAGAATAGGCAGCGTATTCTTTGAATGCGTAAACGACGTCCTATATCAATGATTATGTCACTAAATGACAGCCTGGGTCTCTGTGCAAAACCATCATTACAGCCGTCCTCTTGATCGTCGTGCAATACTCTTTGTCAGGAGTCAGGTTCACTATTTTGTCTGACAGGTTCATTCAGGGAATATGAAGAGTTCCTCGTACAGCTTCATGTTGCATTAAAAGCAGACGTGTTTTACGAAGAGTGGCGATGTAGCAACCTTTTTACGCCAAAGCAGTCTGGAAGTACTGTTTTACGCTGGTTGTTTTAGAGCTCTGTTTTACGCTATATAGCGTTGAAGCTCTGTTGTACGCCAATGGCTCTGAAGTCATACCTTACGCCACCCAGTGCTGAAGCTCTGCTCTACGCGGGCTTCATGCATGTTTAGGTTTTATGCGTATAACTCCCCAGCGTATTTTTTATGCTTCTACAGTAGGCAATGATGAAACTCCTATAGCATAGAGTCAGTGACCTCCCCCCCAACCTTTTCACTCCGGAATAAAAGCGCATTAAAGTCTCACATTACCACAAGTGGAAGCTTGAGTAGTCTATCCGCTAGGTGACTAATATGACAAATATCTCTCCATAATTCCCTCATCCGGACCCTATCATTATGCCAATAAACAACTGCAAGAATGAACATATAACCTCCAGCATTGAAGAAATCAATTCCAATCAGTTATTCCGTATTGAGAAGCACATGCCCCTTCCAACACCGATTGTCTGAACGGACCCAAATTCTAGCCATATCACATAAATGCAGTTATTGGCCTGATTCCATTGCTCTGATGTTCTCCTAGAAATTATTCTGTGCGATTTGATTTTAGTTTCCAGGATAGCACATATACTACTTTCCTCCTTACTTTTCTATCTATCTATCTATCTATCTATATATATATATATATATATATATATATATATATATATATATATATATATATATATATATGGGTAAACAGAATATGAGCCATAGTGCTCATTTTTCTAAATGAGCCATGCACATGTGGACCAATAGAAATAGAGTAACTAGTGCATATGGGTGCACATGAGATGAAGGAATCAATTCCTATTGGTTCACATGTGCATGTCTCATTTAGAAAAATGAACATTATGACTCATATCCCATATACCCTATATATATATATATATATATATATATATATATATATATATATATATGATCTTGTTGGATGTAAACTATATAACTAGGATACTTGTTTATAATTTAAAAAAAAAAGAAAGTGATGTATAAATATTGTCAAAACTTATATTGCAGTGATTTTAGCTGCAACAAAAGTTATTATAATAGTAGTATAGGGGCAAGTTATTACAAAATTATTGTTCTAATTTTACTATTTATAGTAAAAAAAGGCTAGTGATAAGGGCACTAAACATTTTACTTGGGGCTAGCCCATTGAAAATTTACCAAAAATTACAAGTTTGTCATCCTAAAAGTTACTTGGGGCTAGCCCAAATTTTTATCATTGATAATTACGAGTTTGCCACTCCCAAAATTCACTCGGGACTGTTATAATCAGGACTGTCAAAATTTTGACAGTCCTACCATATGGAAGGACTATCAAAATTTTAACAGTCCTAAAAATTTTTAGGACTGTCATAATTTTAACAGTCCGACAAGCTATGTGGACTGTCAAAATTTTGACAGTCCTAATTTTAACCCACTGAAAAATTTATATAAAACTAGGACTGTCAGGATTTTGACAGTCCTACAAGCTATGAGTACTGTCAAAATTTTGACAGTCCTAATTTTATACAAGACTGTTCAAATCAAGTTAAGTCTACAATAGTATAGTATCCGAAAAGTAGGGAAAAATTACATCCAAACAACCAACAACTTGTAGTAAAACTAGGACTGTCAGAATTTTGACAGTCCTACAAGAAATTAGGACTGTCAAAATTTTGATAGTCCAAATTTTAATCCACTGTCTCTGCACATTTATATGTAAAACTAGGACTGTCAGGATTTTGACAGTCCCACAAGCAATGAGGACTGTCAAAATTTTGACAGTCCTAATTTAAGCCCACTAGGACTGTCAGGATTTTGACAGTCCTACAAGAAATTAGGACTGTCAAAATTTTGACAGTCCTAATTTTAACCCACTGTCTCTGCACATTTATATGTAAAACAAGGACTGTCAGAATTTTGACACTCCCACAAGCAATGAGGACTGTCAAAATTTTGACAGTCCTAATTTAAACCCACTGAAAATTTTATATAAAACTAGGACTGTTAGAATTTTGACAGTACTAAAAGAAATTAGGACTGTCAAAATTTTGACAGTCCTAATTTAGCTTTGTATGTTGACACTTGCCATTGTTTTAGAGATTGCTGTTGGTTGTTGACACACCTGTGTTATATGGTCCATGGACTTATTGCATTATACAATTATTAACTTTGTATGTCGGTCTTGCCCATGTATATTCTGTGATTCAGGCTCTAGAAAGCAGCACCTTTGTAGTGTTCTTCCCACTAGAGTTTGGTATTGGTTGTTGACACTTGACACCAGTGTTATACGGACTTATTACATTATATAATTTTATTAACTTGTATGTGGTCTTGCCGATGTATATTCCGTAATCTAGGCACTAGAAAGCAGCACCTGTGCTTAGAGGTCTTCTGGGATGTACTAGTAAGAAATCATGATCTGTTGTCATATGGAGATCTAAAAAAATTGGCATGGGAACAAGAGAATGATCTAAGAGTATAATGGTCGGTTAAGGTTTCCTAAGTTTTGCTTTATGGATATGGAAAGCTTGGGGTTTACTTGAGACTTCTATTAGTTGTTCACGACCAATTGGCTTGGGAACAAGAGAAGAACCTATTGTCAATAGGGTTTAGGACTGTCAAAATTTTGACAGTCCTTCTATAAGTTGATTTTTTAGGACTGTCAAAATTTTGACAGTACTTTCAATTGGTAGGACTGTCAAAATTTTGACAGTCCTAAAAATCAACATATATGTCAAATTTTGACAGTTCTTCCATTTTTTTTTTCTTTTTTGATTTCCTGTGTGCTGTTATTTTTCTTTATCATTGTGTTATTATTCATGTCTTCCACGACGCTAGAGTGGAGGACCTGGTGGTAGCGACTGAGGAAGGAGGGGAGGGGGGAGCGGCGGACGCGAAGATGCCGAGGTAGTCGAGCACCGAAAGGGGTTACGAGACGGAAGAACGGGAGAGGAAGGAGACGGCGGGAGGCAAGGGAGGAGGCAGAGGCGGCGACGACGACGGGAGGCTGCGGTGGAGGACGAGGGAGGAGGCGGAGGAGGAGGGCTCCGACAAGAAAGGGAGGAGGGAGGAGAAGTCCGGTGGAGATTAGGGGGATTTGGGCTAGTATGAGTAAACTTTTGGGCTAGTATGAGTAAACTTCATTCATTAATGGACTAGTCCCAATCCTGGACTAGCCCTAAGTAAACTATGTAGTGCCCTTATCAACAGCCTAAATTAATTACTTGAAAGTTGTAAATACAGGCAACCAAGTCCAAACAAACCACTCAAAGAAATGGGCTTTTGATAAGGGCACTGCACATTTTACTCGGGGCTAGCCCATTAGAAATTTACAAAAAATTATAAGTTTGCCATCCTAAAAGTTACTTGGGGCTAGCCCAAAGCCCAAATTGTTATAATCAGGACTGTCAAAATTTTGACAGTCCTACCACTTGGAAGGACTGTCAAAATTTTGACAGTCCTACAAACAATGAGGACTGTCAAAATTTTGACAGTCCTCATTTGGGGCTAGCCCAAATTGTTATAATCAGGACTATTTTGACAGTCCTCATTTGGGGCTAGTCCAAATTGTTATAATCAGGACTGTTAAAATTTTGACAGTCCTACCACTTGGAAGGACTGTCAAAATTTTGACAGTCCTACAAATTGTTAGGACTGTCATAATTTTGACAGTCCCACAAGCTATGTGGACTGTCAAAATTTTGACAGTCCTAATTTTAACCCACTGAAAATTTTATATAAAACTAGGACTGTCAGGATTTTGACAGTCCCACAAACAATGAGGACTGTCAAAATTTTGACAGTCCTCATTTTAATTGTCAGGACTTTTTTTTAAGTTTATTTCTATTTAGTTAGTTTTAGATTTTGATTTTTTTATTTAGTTTAACATCCAAAATAGAATATGTTATCATTGAACAAAAAAAAAAAAAAATTACCGTACGAATATTACGTCTGCCGTCGATCAGACTTCAAACGGCCATAACTATTTGTTTTCAAATCGTTTTTCGTCACACAATAGGTCTATTTGTATATTTTCGACGAGAGTAACACAATTCGTGTAGAGAGAATTTTCATCCGAAGTAAGACGTACATATTACAGGCAAAAATATAAAATATAAAACTTTAAAGTATCATAACTTTTGACTGGGTGATCGAAACAAGCTCCAGTTTGAGCCAAAATGACCGTATGGAAAAGTACTTCGGGATAAATATTTTACCGTTTGACGGACTTCCCAAATTTTTAGAATCGCAAAAAAATGATGTTTCGACCTCTAAATTTTACTTTTGGTAAAATTTTTTTTTTTTTTTTAAATATTTAATGTACCAATAATAAATTTACTATTTTTAAATAACAGAATACTTTAACAAATTTTAAGGATAGAAATTTTAAGGATATTTTGAAATTGGTCCCCCCAACAAATAACAGAAAAAAAAATTTAGGACTGTCAAAATTTTGACAGTCCTAAAAATTCGACATACATTTTTAGGACTGTCAAAATTTTGACAGTCCTTCCAATTGGTAGGACTGTCAAAATTTTGACAGTCCTAAAAATCAACATTTTGACAGTTCTTCTATTTTTTCATTTTCTTTTTTGGTTTTGACGGCGACGACGACGGGAGGCGCGGCGACGGGAGGTTGCGGTGGAGGACGGGGGAGGAGGCGGAGGAGGACGGCGGGAGGGGGGAGGGCTCCGGTCGGGTAGAGAGGGTTTGGGAGGGTTTGGAAGTAGTGGGCTAGTATGAGTAAAATGTTGGGTTAGTATAAGTAAAAGTTCATCTTTAGTGGGCTAGTCCCAATCCTGGACTAGTTCCGAGTAAAATGTGCAGTGCCCTTATCAAAAGCAAGAAATGGTGAAATTATACAACCTAATAAGAGTATTCTGATAAAAGTGAAAAAGAGGAAGACAACAGATCATGGATGTGGTATGGCAGAGAAGCATAACATGTGAACATCAATTTAGGAGAGTAAAATTTTAGAATTTTTATATTATTGAATAATTTGATGTCAGTGTATCAAATCCAACAAATAATAAAATATGATTCCTTTTTGGGAAATGAATTCATTCTTTGGAGGATGAAAATACTCTCCTCTACAAAATTAATTAATTCATTCATTCATGAGATATTGATTCTTCACTCTTTCTTCTTCAACAAAAAAAAAAAGGGAGGCTCCTTTTCTTTCTTTATTCTTATTGTTGTTGTTGTAGTTGTAGTTGAAGATGCAGAAATGGAGCAAGAAGAGGAAGGCACAGCTCAGCCTCTTCCTCTCCCTCTCCGCCATATTCATGCTCTCCTCTCTCCTCCTCACCACCACCACCCACAGTACCACCACCACCAGCCATTTTGGCCCCACTCAAGCCTCCTCATCTTCACAATCTTCCTTTCCTACTTACTCCTTCACCACCACCAACTCCTCCTTTTCTCCTCGAACCAACAAATTGGTATTGGGTTAGTTCCCTTCAACTCCTGCTCACATTGGCTTTTAGTTGTCTCTTTCTTTGTTGCTTTCATCCTTTTCTTTTTGAAGACAAATATGATCAAATGGTTCATTGTCTTTTCAAATGGATGAAACATTGTGGAGTTGAGTGATGGTGTGGGTTCAAGGCTTTTTAGCTTGTTTGATGTTCCAAGTTCAGACCCTTTTTTTGTTGAATTTGAAGTTTGATGTTGTTTGTGTCAAGTTTTCTTTAATTGATGATTTATTGGTTTTGGTTGTTTCTTTGTTGCTTTCAACTTTTTATGCATAAATGCTCAAATGGGTCATTTCTTTTCAATGGACAAGCACATTGTGGACTTGTGAGCTTAAGGGATTTCTAGCTTGTTTCATTGTCTCAAGTTCAAAACTTTTTCTTGTTGAATTTGAACTTTGATGCTGATTGTGTCAAACTTTTTCTTAATTGATGATTTATTGGGTTTATATGGAATTTTGAGCTCAGTGCTCAATTGGGTCATTGCTTTTCTTTTTCGATACATTTGGAGTTGAACCATGTGAACTTAAGCGATTCCTAACTTTGCTTGATGTTCCAAGTTCAATCCTTGATGATTGTATTTGAAGTTTAGTGTTGATTAAATCTAGCTTTTTGGACTCAAGGGACTTCCTTTAGATTGACGATTTGTTGGTTTTCTATGGAGCATTGGCTTCAGTGGTAAAAAGGGTCATATTTTCTCACTAGATAAACTTGTTGTGGAATTGAACCATGTGGGCTTAGGGATTTCAAACTTCATTGATACTCCAAACTCGAGACCTTGTTGCTTATATTTGAAGTTTAGTGTTGATTTCATCTATAGCTTTTCTTAGATCTTGGACTCAAAGAACTTCTTTTAGATTGATGATTTGTTGGTTTTAGATGGAGTTTTTAGCTCAGTGCACAAATTGGTCATGTTTTTTTTCACCAGATTTATACATTTTGGAGTTGAACCATGTGAACTTAATTGATTTCTAAATCGATTAGAGCTCTGAAGTTAACATCTTGTTTTGATCTCAGTGCTGAAATGGGTTTTGTTGGTTATAGACTCTTCAGATTGGGCAAAAGCTTGCACTTCCACCAGGGGATTCCATGGCCGACACAGTCCTGCATTTGAGAGGAGGGACAGTATCGGGCGCCAGGATGAAATGTGTGATCTGTTCTCGGGAAGATGGTTGTATGATAATGTATCGCACCCATTGTATGACGAAGGGGGGTGCCCATACATGTCGGACCAGTTGGCCTGCACAAAGCACGGCCGTCCGGATACGGAGTTCCAGAAGTGGCGGTGGCAGCCTCATGGCTGTGACTTGAAGAGGTATATATTCAAAATGTTTATAAAATTTGCACATTTATGATTATATTTGTCTAGACATGGAATCTGTTTAGTCTTCATTAGCTGTCTGCCTAAATGTTTAATGCAAATTGAAAAAGGAAAGAATGCAGTCTTGCATCTACGATAAATTGAGACATTTGTTTTGAAAAGGAGTGAAATATTTGTTTGAATGATAAATTGGTTTTTAGGACAATATTAATGCTTATAAATTTATAATGGTATGGTTGGGATGGCTGGAATATAACTGGGCTTGCAAAGCTGTCTAAGAGAACATTGATTGTATTCAACATAAAATGCAAGTGAATCTGCCCTTTGAGGCAGCTATGTTCCCTGTAGTTGTTATAGTGCCAAAAACAATGTTATAAAAATCGCATGTTCGGCTGCCTAGGCGCTAGGCGCCCCTAGACCAAAGCAAAAACTTCCTATTCGGTGGTATGATGCGGTTGTGTCTTTGTGCGGTCCTGTTCGGACCTGCGCCTAGTACGGCTTGTGTTGGAAGATTATGGAGAGGAAGATAGGGAACACAGTTGGACATGTCAAAGTATATTACTAAAAGGTTGTACATGTCAAAGTATATTACGAAAATGCACTACCTGAAGTAACAATTATATGGTTTGAGGATAAAGGAATGTGAAAATCTACTGGAACACTTGAATGTGTTCAACGGACTTTTGAACTAACTTCACACTGTTGGTACAAAAGTGGAGAGAGAAGACAATGCCCTATTGCTTCTTACCTCGCTTACCTCTCCGTACGAGCACAGTGACTACGTTTCTATATGGGAATGATACATTGAAGCTAGAGGAAGTCACTCCATCACTTTATTTAATCAATTGTTGAAAAATCCTGCTTTTGAGGGTGAACAATTGGAAGTAGTAGACAGAAGAGGAAGGACTCTTGATAAAGGATTGGGAGTAGCACGATCTCAATCGACATTAAGGAAGAAGTGTGGTTCTTATTATTATTGGAAGAAATTTTGCTACATCTAAAGAAAACTGCCTCCAATGTGCGAAGAAGAGAAATAATTCTTAAGATACAACAGTAATGTCGCAAAGGTGTAATGACACATGGGACGATTTGCTCAAAGTCTCCTAGGATAAGGAAGATACTCCTGGCTGGATATTGGATTATGATAGTTCCTTACATATTTGCACAGATGTATCTTGTTTTGCTTTTTTGGAGAAGAAGACTGGTATTGTTCGGTTGGGTGATGACTCGGTTTGTAAGAATCTCATATCGTTGTGGCGGTACGATATGTACCAAAGATATGCAAGAATCTCATATCGTTGTGGCGGGCTATAGTTTTTCAACAAGAAGTGTAGTTCTATAGGTGACACGTGATTGCACCGTGCTCATAAAAGGAAAGAAGTGCAATAATATTTATCGGCTGGTAGGAGATACTGTTCGAGATAAAGCTCCTATGAGTTCTCCGGTGATAGGGTTGGATATCCGGAATGGTTCGTTTGCAGTTGGTCAATCTTCCATGGCTTGAGAACGGTGAGTCAAAGTTATTGGTCTAGGTGTGATGACGGTTATTTCAGAATACTCTAACGTAGGCGATGTAGCAAAGATGAAGTGCGAATTCGAGCCGGACTTTAGTTCGGAGTCGATTTTCGACTAGGTGACTGGTGCCCCAGGGAGAGGGGGTGGTTCATGAGATCGAGACTATTGTTTGAAGATTGAAGGCTAGAGGTTTATAGATGTTTGTTGAGTTGGATGGTGAATATGATCCAAGATTCCAAGGTGGTGATTGTTAGTATTTAGCTCATATTTAGTAATCCTAATAATCATAGGATTGGAGTAAAGTCCTAGTCCTATCTAATTAATGAGTTTTTTTATGTCATGTCTACTTAGAATTAGATTTGAATGTATGGATATGACATATGGTTCCTTGTGCGAGATAATAATTGTGCTTACAGAAAGGTGTTGGGTAGTCACCAAAAGCTTGAGAGAAAGAAAGAGAGGAGACAGAGAGGTTGAAGAAGAGAGATTTGGTTTCTCAGATTTTCTTGGTTGTAATTTCTGGGGATTTTTTCGGTTCTTTTTGTGTACTTTCTTTGATAGTGGGTGTTACGAATTGTAGCGATCTTGAAAAATCGTGTTACCTTATTTAGTAGTGATCTCGCTCTTCCGATGGTTTTTTATCGGTTAGGGTTTTCCATTTAATTATTGTGTTATCTTTATCTTGAATTTTTTTGGGATCTTTATTTTTCTACATAAGTCGACTACCGCTTTTGGCTGCGGGTATTGGTTTGTCGCGGACACTCATCTCGGGAAATAGTTTCCACTTTTATTCCCAACAACCACAATTCGCACTCTCCAGCTGCTTAGAAGGCCACAATTCAATTAAATCTCTTGTGGCCATGATGGCCATGACTCTCTTTCTCCGTTGTTTCTACACTCTCTCCAAGATGGACTCATTGTCATATAGGCTGCCTTGTGAGGAGTGTAGAAGAATGCTTTATTAATGTTTTACATTTTCCTCTTTGCAAGCTATTATCTAGTTGTTATTTTTGGATAGCTGTCCACTTTTGTCCACTTTTGTAGCCTCTATATATTTTTTGTATGCTAATAAATTTATTGAGTTGTTTAAATGTTATCTCCACACTTTTGTTTGTAATAATATCACAGTGAAACTGAACTGAAATAGTATCAGCTACAGCTTCATTGTTTGTGGAGACACTCAAGTATCTTTGTTTGTGTACCTTATGAAGGTGGAATGGGACACAAATGTTGGAGAAACTCCGAGGCAAAAGGCTGATGTTTGTTGGGGATTCACTAAACAGAGGGCAGTGGATATCAATGGTGTGCCTCTTGCAGTCACTGATTCCTGCTGACAAGAAGTCCATGTCACCCAATGCTCCGTTAACTATTTTCAGGGCAGAGGTAAATCTCTAACTGTTTATTGCACTAAAAATGCCATTAGGTTATTCCTGGGAATACAGATTCTTTCTGCATTCCAAGTATTTGTTGATTTTAGCATGTAGGCATGTCTCATACATCTAATCAGAAGGAAGCTATTAATTTTAGGCTGATGCATAAGGTGGCATTGTTAAACATGAAGTAATTTATATAATCTTTTTGGAAGTAAATTTAAGCTTCGTTATGGTCCATTGTTATCTTGTATAGTTATACCTATTTTCTTTCTCGTTCATACGGACTTGCTTAAAACAGTTCATATAACTGTAAGTTACTTTTTCTTAAATGTTGGACCAGATTGCATTTAGTTCCTTAATGAACGCTTGGTAATTGAATTAAAAATAGCTGGAACAGTAGCAATTGAAATTATTCATTATGCAGGAATACAATACCTCAGTTGAGTTTTACTGGGCACCACTTATCGTAGAATCAAATTCTGATGATCCAGTGAACCACAGATTAGACCACAGGATCATCCGCCCAGACACGTTGCTTAAGCATGCATCTCACTGGGAGAAGGCAGATATATTAGTCTTCAATTCTTACTTGTGGTGGAGAAGTGGTTCTAAAATAAAATTATTGTAAGGACAAACTACTACTTGAAAGCAATAGTTTTTCAAAGGTGTTAATTTGTGGCTGTGTCCATTTCAACTGCTCATCTTGAATGTAGATGGGATATAGAAGATACTGCAAGTTGCGAAGAAGCCACTGGCCTTGATGCCATGAAATTGGTGTTAGAGACCTGGGCAGATTGGGTTGCATCCAGGATGAATTCGCTGACACAGCGAGCCTTTTTTGTTACCATGTCACCTACTCATCTCTGGTAAGTGCCTAAACTTGCATGCCGTACTCTTGCTTCATGCTAAACTTGGAAAAACAAATTAAGATCCTTAGAACAATAAGTTTTCGCTACATTGTTATGACCGACAAAGAAAAAAGACCCATGTTTAACCATCACAAACGAAGAACTTGTCAGGAAAAATTCACAGGGAAGTCCTCGTGATTTCATTTTCAATATTCAATACAAATTCCATTCTGAAAACCCAATACTTCAAACTTGTTTCATACCAAATCCAAGGAGAAGTGGAAATAAGTTAAATGGAATGTTGTTGTTGTTGTTGTTGTTGAAAGTGGAGGACATGGAGAAAATGGAGCTTTACATGGAGATTATAGTATTTACATCCTCGTCATGTTCTCGTTACTTTTATACTAATAGGAATGGCTTAGGTCTAGTGTTAGATGACCAGCATGATCGGCTATTAAAGGTCAGGAGACTCTCGAATCCAATACACACTTTTGAAGAACAAGAAACTACAGTGGTGTATAACTAAAGGGTGCCTCTATGTTCAGGATTACTTCCTGAATCTTGGTCTAAGTTTGCTTGTGTTACTTGCTCCCATTCCTGCTTTCCTGAAAGTTGACGTCCACAAGCCTCAAAAGGTTTATAGCTCTTAGGATTGACCAGTTGTTATTTACTAACCCTTCAGTAGTTTTGATCTCTCTAATCAACATCGAGATAATTTAGCTATCATTAGGTTCCTAAGATTTCTAACAATTTGTAATACCCTAAAAATCATAAATTTCTTCCATCCTCCTTGTGGATTATTTCTATCCAATTCTTTTTACCTTTGACTTATCTTTTTTCTTTTTAGACTAATACTTCTTGACCAGACAGTTTGTTTCTTGTATAGTGCAGGGAAACCTAGCTGTGAATACTGCTCTACAATCATGCACACGCAACATGTTATTTGCTAAGATAAAAATCAAATAACTGGAAATTTTAGGCCAAATTAACCCGCAACATTATTATTCAATCTTGTATTTTCATCCATACTCTTTTTAACTATTTGAGTGAGCTAAGGCCTTGAAAATCCTACTGTTTTGTTGGGGACTAGACTTAATTTCCATGGTTATTTACAAGATTGTAAAAGTCACTAGGCGGGGTCGGGCGGGTGCCTAGTGCCTAACTCTGCCTAGGCGCTGCCTAATTCTAGGCTGTCCAAATTCCATAAACCCCAAATAACCTGGTTGTCACGCGTCTCTGGCGGGCAATGAACGGGCATTGGACAACTGGCGCTTAGGCGTCGAATAATCTCGATTTTTAGAACAGTGGTTATTTGTCTTATCTAATACTAAGTTGATTACTTTGATCTATCAAATTGCATCTTGGTTTTGGATCCAAGAGATTGATCATAAAGAAAGAGTAATTGAAGGAAGAATTGTTTGTGAAATAAATGCTATTGAAGCAAGATGTGTTCGTGAAATTCCGAAAGATGATCGAGATGTGTTTCTAAAATTTGAACTTTTTATGTATGGGGTGAATAAGAGAGAATAAGTTTTAATTCTGTAAAGATGTAGCCATTAAAATATCTCATAAAATTAGTATCGTAGCTAGACTACTAAAGAGAATACAATTTTTTTTAATTTCTGTGGGCTTCAATTACTCCCCAACTCTATATAGTTATATCACAGTAACTATTTATCGTACCAACCTCCAAACTTTTCATAGAAGCGGAAAGCTTTGACCAAACACTACTGACTTTGACTGTGCCAATGCTAGCCACTTTTGTAGGAAAACCTACAAGTGTCAGTTTCCTTATTACTATCATAATTAAATGGAGTTACCAACTCCTAAATTGTATTCTACTCATCTTGGATTTAAAGTATTATTTCTTTCAGTTTCTCACCTATGGACAGTGGACAGTTTAGATCTCAACTATTATACAAAGGCTTGAAAACTGCTAAAAAATGAGCCGTCTAAGTCGTATATATATACTCAAGTAATTAAAAATTTAAAAAATCCCAATTAATAGTGATATTATTTAACTATCTGCACGTATATCTATAATAAATCATAATTAAAATATAAGCATATCTATAAAAAAATTTAATTACATATAAATATATCTATATTAAATTCTAAGTAAAATGAATTCAAATAATATCTGTAGCAAATCCTAATATAAAGTATTTTTCAACAATATCAGAGGAAAAAATAATTTTCTTATAAGTGCTTTGCACGTGTACATGATCTGTGGAATAAAATGGATGCCAGTGTTGGCAACTTCAAAGAATTAGTTTCTCTAATAACATCTATAACATCGCATGGAGTTGGATACCATAGCGAAAGAGATTTTCAATTGTAGCATATAGAAGAATAGGATAGGTCATATGTGCGAGAGTTACCACCTTTTCTTTCCTGTGTATGTTTGTATGTTTTCTACAAATCTAGACAAGTCCCAGTGGGTGAACACCTATGGGGTCAATAAGTACATCTTTGATGACTGTAGATTTGCCTCTGTTGAGTTGATATTAATTTTAATTTCGTCCAGGAAATGGGAGTGGAATCCAGGAAGCGAGGGAAACTGCTTCCAGGAGAAGGTACCCATAGTCGACAAGGAGGGCTACTGGGGGACCGGGTCCGACCTTGAAACCATGAGGATTGTGGATAACATCTTGGGAGGGCTGGGATCGAGAGTATCGGTCCTCAACATCACTCAGTTGTCCGAGTATCGGAAAGATGGACACCCTTCAATCTATCGCAAGTTTTGGGAGACCTTCACCCCACAGCAACTAGCGAATCCGGCTAGCTATGCTGATTGTATACATTGGTGCTTGCCAGGAGTCCCTGATGTGTGGAATGAGTTGCTTTTCAACTTTTTGTGACAATATGTATGTATAGTACTGTACGTTATCAAAAGGTTTTTTTATTTTTTTCTTTACCTTTTTACTAGCCAAAACACTGGAAATATATTATTTTTGTATCATTTGGGTGAGAATTCAATGTTGCAAAGCATAGAGAAGTATTTAGTTATATTCTTCAGAGATCTTCAGAGTACAACATCTTTCCTTCATCTGGTGTAAGGTTCATAGTATTGGACTCTTTTCTATGAGTATCAATATCGATAGTTTCAGCAGTTTTGGATCGGTGTATTAAAAATTTTTGACATCGAAAAAAATTTATTAACATTTTAGAAAAAAATAATAAATTTATCCATTTAGCCACAACTTTAAGTTTTTTTTTGTTTCTTTAGTTTTGAATGAAATTGAATGAAGTAGTAGTCATCATAAATAGTAGCCACCATTGTTGATTTGTTTACTTGCATTAGATAAGTTTTTTTCGTTCACATGTTTTTACGATCTTATTGTACTTTTACACCATGTTGATTGGTCTTTTTTGTTTAATTTTATTTGTCGAATTGATTGAAAAATAGATCTTCAATGTCGGTATCAGATCGGGACATGCTAAATCGTATTGATATCGACCGTATCGGATTGGTATCGACTGATACCGCAAACTATGGTTGATATCCTTACATAGATTGTCAGAGGCTAATCTATGTTGAATGGATAATAATAAAGGAGGCTATGTTAGGGACAATTTATGTTCAATGGGTAATAATAAATATGATATGATATAACATGGACACAATTGACATTAGTACAACACTGGTTTTGGTGTCTTAGCAAAATGGAGAGTTATGTTGGGAACGAATGTGAAAAATCGTCCCCCAAACCGATAGAACTTGGTCATGACCGAAGAAAAACCATACAAACCAATTATGCCATAACCATACAAAAGCACAACACAAACACAACATCTTTTTACGTGAAAATTCTGACAAAAAAATGGGACAATTGGAGTTTAATGAGAAAAATCTCTACTAATGGAATAAATGAAATATATCGACTCTAAACTCCTCCACCAATCCACACGGATCACCGCTGTGACGTCCCGATTCCGTAGAATCAATAGTCGTCCCCTCGGGCTTGATGCCGTGCGAACCTAAGTTGCGATCGCACAAGCATAGACGTTAAGTTACATATAGCACAACAATATAGTAACTGCAGAGAAATTGAATCACACATTTTACAAAAGAAATATTCTTTCATTTATAATGAACATTGATTACATAAAACTTGAGTACAAATGTTGTCACATGGGCTTACAACGGAAAAGCAAAATGAGATAGTCGTTTCATACATTACATCATTTTACTAGAAACAAAATGTAATTACACCTTTGGCTGAAGTCCTTTGTTACGCCGCAGTCCCAAAATATGTATGAGCAAAGTACGTGGCAATTGCTAGCTACACATCAAGTGGACTCTATCCCAAGTCGAATGCGTATATGTTGTATAAAATAGAGTCAAGCTATCTATATAATAATTTAATACATTATCTCAATCCACAAAAAGAATAAATATGACATGAATGAACAATATGTAAGACAATTGGCCGTCCTGTAATACACATGTCCGAACAAGCTCGAAAATTGTCACGCCCCAGAACCAGAATACTGGAGAGCGGGGGCAGACAAAGCTAGCTACGTATACCAGAGTACTCCAGTACCCCGAGATACGATCACGGCTGTGGATAGACATAGGGGGTTAATACTACAAGCCAACAGTCAATTCTAGGTTAAGCAAAACCAGCGGGGTCAGACCCCAAATAACAAGTACCACAAAGGAGGCCAAACTTTGAACTAAAACTAGCATGCAACACAAAGCTACAATATCCTAAGCAACATGTAATCACTAGGATAATAATAAGTGCACCGGAAAGCATAAAAGAAAACGGAAAACAAGTAAAGAAAACAGGACAAGCGGCATGTACAGGAATAATGTAAGCATATATCGGATCATGTCAAGTGAACAGGAACATGTAAAGTAAACTAGATCATGTGAACAGGTACAAGGTCATGTCAGGTAAACTGGGACAGGGGGCATGTACGAGAATCATGTAAAGTAAATAAAATGTGAAAAGTAAACAGGAGAATAAAAATAAACTAGATAGGAAAATATAAGTAAACGAGACAAAATCAGGTACAAGAGCAAGAACTAGTATAACAGGAAATGGACTCCATCCAACAATCACGACTAATCAAGAAGTACGGCTTGATACTTTAACTAACTAGGGTTATCACAAATTTTAGTTACTAGAAAATACAATAGTGAGAATTTTTATAGTTGCATGCCCTACAGACTGTCCTAGCTATCCAAACAATAATGACAAGTAGCTATAATGGATATACGACCAACACGGTCAGAATCCTAATATGGTGGCTCCGCTCAACGGCGAGCTCATATATATGCAACACCAACGACAAGCTAAGTGGTTCCACACGACGGTGAGCTAAATAGTACAAGAAAGTAATAAACAGGTACAGTTGCCCCACTCAAAGGTGTGCTAGAAATATGCCCTACTCGACGACGTGCTACAAATCCATTCTGGCTGATGTCAAGATAACGAGACTACATGCAACCTAAAAATTCTTTCCTCCAGATGCTCAAATCATTAAAGCTATTTATTCATCCTTAGCAGTTTATTTCAGGATTCTGGGTGTGGCATTTCGCAGAATCCATCCTAGATATGATGCTCCCCTTAAGGATGAACTAGACAAGACAAGCACAAAGCAAGAATGTACTGGAATACAACCAAACGGTTATAGGAATGACGAGCGTGCACTATAATAAGCCACAACAAGTAATATACGGGTCAGGTATCAAGAGTGTACTAATACGAGTCACTGTTCGACATATACTAGACAATGAGCAGGAGTGCACCACGACGGGTCACTATCAGGCATATACTAGGAAGGTGTATAATGGGTGGGGGTCCCTAAACTATACTATGTAAAATATACCGGACGGATGTATAAATGGTAGGTGTCCCCTAACTATACATGACGTCAAGTCTAGGCGGGTGTATAAAGGGTAGGTGTCCCCTAACTATACAAGTATCGGGACATGCTAAGAAAGTATTACAATCAAATAAAATATCAAGAATAGACAAAATTAGGATAATTCAGATCATTCGTCGGATCTCCTCGGATTACCGTCGGATCATCCGTTCTGTCACATCAAGTCAGTGGGCCAAAATTTGGATCATCCATCGGACTGTCGCAGATCACCGTCGGATCATCCGTTCTGTCACAACGTCAGTGGACCAAAATTCAGATCATCCGTCGGACTGTTGTGGATCACTGCCGGATCTTCCGAGTCACAGCAACCCGGACTTGGACTAATTTCGAGACTTGTTCAGGCCATTAAAACTTTGTTTTAACTCAGAATCTAGATTTTCAAAGGTCAAAATTATATAGGACCGAATTTCCTACAACCTGGGAGCATTTGATTTAACAAATATTGAGATTTGGTAGATCGATTTGGTGAAATACCGTAAAAGTGGATTTTCGGGAAATCCTAATCTCTCTCTTGATATCAAGTCCAGACTACTAAGGTCATAACCAGACTATACAGGAAATCAAAACTTAGCTCAAACCAATTTCTGAAACATGCACATGGTTGAAAATTACTAGAGAAACGTATTTAACAAAATAATTTTCATGAAATTATAAGTATTCAAAGTCAAGAAAAACAAAAATGGCAATAAAACATTTTTGTATAAGAGTTTGGCAAGATATACTTGCCTCTAGTCAAGCTCTCAGCCTTAACCTTCAACTCCACCACCAAGAGAGATTCAAAAACCATACTCTTAGGCCTCAAGACCAAGCCCCTAGCTCTCATGAGAAGAGGAGAGGAAATAAAGAAAGTGAAGAAAGAAAGAAAAGAGAGAGGAGAGAGAAAATCAATGAATATATATAAGAGGTGATTTAATCGCGACCATCCGACCCGCCACGTCAGCTATCCAAGTCACGAGTTAAATCAATCTCGTCCGTTCAAAAGAAAACCATATATCCATTGGACAATAGAAATTATCAAATACTATGCACGAAAATATCTAAATAAAAATATCTCAAAAGCAAAATGAATATCTGCCGAACGGATTTTTGTCGGTATGCCGCGATATACAGGCGGTATTCCGGCCAGGGAAAAAAGTTTCAGTTTTGAGAGAATTCCAAGATTTCAGGAGATCTAATAAATCATACTAAATAGTATCAAATATGTATCTGTATACCAATACAAATATTATGAGACGAATCTCACAAAAATAAGAATACAGCTTGCAAAAGTAGGCTCTATAGCAAAAGATTTTATCATAAAATATAGAAGACGGAAGAATGATAAAGTTCCACTAGTGATACCTGAATCCTAGAGATGCAATCAAAAACTATCTATCTACTCTACCAAGCGATCTCAACAATAACCTATAAAGGAACCAAGTCCTCAGTGGGATGTAACAAGATATATATAAACATGTCGAATGTAACAGTAAATAAACATGCAACTGAAAAAATACAACGAAGGGACGACATCTAAGAGGGTGTCTTTCTATGAGAACAATGGAATCATTCATGGCTATGGGTAAATCGAGCAATAGTAACCGCAGTCTGAGCTGGAATATTATTGAAAAGAAATATACCTGACACCACCATGTTTGAAGCGAATGCCTCCTCCCAAGTCAGATCATAGACTCGACTTTACGAATTCTGCGATATCGTTTGGTTGCCTCGAGGTGCTTGGCCCTGATTCTGTTGCTGGTGAAACTACTGTAGGCATTGATTCGATCTCTCGTCCAGACAAACTTGATCCAAGTGACCAGGGCAACCATATCTGAAACACCCTCTATTGGGAACTTTATAATCTCGTGTATGGTGCCCATTTTGGTTTCATTTGATAAAATAAGTCCCTTGGTTCCTTCCTGGGTTATGACCCTGATAACCGCCATTATTGTGACACTTTTGCACATTATGAACTCCTGCATTACTAGGGCACTTGTGGTTGGAATTTTGTACAACACCGACAGTAACCCGAGGATATTGCGGCTTAAGGGAGAGGGCGTGGTTGAGGGACTCCCACATGGTCTAATACTGCGAGACAACGACATGTGCTTGGATAGAATGTCGCAAACCTTCGGGCTCAGCTCGCGGCATCGGGGAGGTGGGACTCGACAAATTTAGCGAGCCGGTTAAATTCTGCAGCAATTTTCGTATGGTCATTCTCCCCTTTTGCAGGTGCACAAATTTATTTTCTTTCTGACACCGGACGGTCGGGGGAAGGTACTCATCTTCGAATTCTTTTCTGAACATAGCCCAAGAGATAATCACCTTATCATCTCCACTCAGAATAGACTACTTGTGCACGTCCCAACAATCATGCACATTTAAACGGAGCTGAAGTTGGACGCAAGCGACTTTCTTCGTCTCATCTATGCCCAGCAGTTCAAAGTGGTCATCCAGCTCGGTCAGCCAATCTAACACCACGGAGGGATCCTCTATCATGTGGAAAGTCGAATTGTATATCTTCTTAAACTCTGTGATGTCAAGGGTAGGGCTCCTATCCTTTGACGCTGAGGCTCTTGGGGTCCCACATTCTTTGCTATTAATGGCACGGTTGTGGTGGTCGTTGATACAAAATGATTATTGGTGACTAGCATATGTACAATTTATTGTAGGGCATCCACCTGCTTCTGTTGTGCCTCATCTTGACTCCGATGTGCCTCAGCCAGACTGCGTTATGCCTGAAACTTTGCTTTTATTCTGGCCTCAAACTGGCTCTAGCATGCCTCATCTTGCCTCTACTGAGCCGCCACCAGTTCCTGTTGAGCTTCTAACAAGCGCATCATCCTCTCAAAAGGGTCGATAATGGTTACTCCTTGGGCACCACCTGAGCTACCCGAGGTGCCGAAAGTACTCTCTTGTGCCTTTTGAGCTTCATGTATGACTTGTGTCATTCCTTCTTCTGCCAAAAGATAGCAATGCACACCAGTCTCATAAAGTATTATGGACTCATTTTATGGAATGATCTCACTTTGCAACATGAGGCCAAGGGTTTGACTCAAGGAGACTATACCCAAGAAAGTGAAGTCATGCTATGATACCAAAATATCATGCTCGGATTTCGTAGAATCGATAGTCGTCCCCCGGATGTGATGCCATTCAAACCTAAGTTACAATCGCACAAGGCATAGACTTTAAGTTACATAAAGCACAACATTGTTATCACAGAGAAATTGAATCACACATTGAACAAAAGAAATATTGTTTCATTTCTAATGAATAATGATTACATAAGTCTTGAGTATAACGGTTGTCGCGCGGGATTACAACGAGAAAACAAAATGATATAGTTGTTCCATACATTACATCCTTTTACTAGAAACGAAATATAATTACACCTTTGGCTAAAGTCCTTGGCTTTACTAGGGAGCTTCAAAAGATAGGCACACGAGCTTCTGATAGTCTGTACATGCTTCAAAAGTCAAGAACACTAGCGTGTTGGTTGATGGACAAGTTGGAAAAGGGCCACAGCTCCTCGCAGCGTTGCCTTGGCTCGGAGAACGTGTTGCAACGTGAGTCAGCACATTTGAAATGTACTAGTGAGGGTGAGTTAACCCAACTCACCAAATTGTCACGGTATTCATGTGAAGCAAGCAACATTATTATTATATGGTCTTTCTATCTTGCCTTAGTCCAAGTTACAAGCATGTAATAGAAACGAAACGACAGAATAAAATGTGTCAACGTTTGGTGACTCTTACCCATAACCGACACATCCACCTGCACATGCTTACCATGTTCTTTCCTGCCAAGAAGATATTGTTAGCTTGCACAGTTTAAACAGACATAAAGGTTCACTGGCACCACAAGCCATATCGGACTTCTAGTTAGACGGTGATCCTTCTGATTCGGGTAGCTAACCCGATTGGAGTCCCGTGCTCACCCCATGCTATTACGTCAGCACAGCTCCCCCAGGAGAATCGATCCTGGCACCCAGAAAAACATTCGAGGAACCATACCTTGTGCACAAGTTGTTTGTGACCACGTGGGTCTAAAAACTACTAAGTTAATAAACTAGCAAGCAAAAACAACATTATCTGAGCTTCGATACATAAGAATCTGATATCATTGTCTACCTGCCACAAGTTATCGCATTATAAAATCTATACTATTTGTTTGTAACCAATGTCATGAAGCAGTTCTATATAAGAAGCAATAGATATACAAGTATGACAAGCAAGCAAGTGACACTATAACAATTCTTTATTTATATTTATTCTTTTTATTAAATGGTATTGTTGATTGGAACACGCAACTAAAGAGTCATTTTGGTAAGTGTAAAGACTTGAAAAGAAGGTTCAAAGCTAAAGCCACTCATAGTTGGTGAATCAAAGAGAGAAAGAGGGCTTTCAATGTCCTGCTTGAGCGTCGCCTACTCGATCACCTGCATTGGCACGAATTGACGATCAATACCTTCTCTTCTTTTTCTCCTATAATTTTACACAAATACGAAGTTCGAAGAATGCAAGCAATAAAATCTATCAAAAATATTCACAAAATTGCATTCATAAAACTAACATGAAAGCAGCAAAGCGAAAGCAGAATCGGCAGCAGAATCGACAATAAAAATTGAGCAGTAGAAAGTTTCCTCGTGACTCTGCCGCTAAGTCCTTTCTCGAGAAAATCCACTAAATATAATACTTGATTCTGAAGAAACCAATCCATAACGAGAAAATAATCTTGATTCAATATGTCCCAATCAACCGATATTGACAATTTTCCTTAGTCGCACTCCCCGTACAGGGAGCGGGGAACTACATTATAACCAACTAAGAATAATTTTCGTACTCGAAACTTAGGAAGGGAGCCTACCGCTAAGAAAATAATGAAAAAAACTTTTCCTTCATCTCGGACTTAAGTTCCCAAGTTGACTCCTCGACCGAGTAATTCTTCCAGAGCACGTGAACGAGAGAAACCGTAAAACTCCAGAGCAACTTATCCTTCCGATCCATGATCTGAATAGGTTCCTCCACATAAGACAAGTCTGCATGTAGGTCCAACTGACCAAAATCTACTACATGGCTCGGATTGTGCATGTACTTCCGTAGCTACGAGACATGGAAGATATCGTGCTCATCTTATAATGTTGGTAGCAATGCAATCTGATGGCAACTGGGGCGAGTCACTTTAGGATCTCGATCAGACCAACGAATCTTGGACTTAGCTTCCCTTTTGTTCCAAATCTCGTGACTCATCGCATAGGCATTACCTTCAAGAATATATGGTCGCCTTCCATAAACTCAAAGGGGCACTGATGGGTGTTCGCATAACTCTTCTATCTACTTTGAGCCACTTTTAGTCTTTCCCATATCAGCCAAATTTTCTAAACTGTTTGCTTGACCAATTCTGGCCCAAGGATCGGTCATTCCTTAACTTCATCCTAACGATGGGTGACCTGCACTTTCGTCGATACAAAGTGTCATATGGAGCCATCTGAATATTGTACTGGTACTATTATTCTACGTAAATTCTGCTAATGGTAGATGAACGTCCCAATTTGACTTTGAATCCATTGCATAGAACCTTAACATATTTTCGAGAATCTGATTTACCCATTCTGTTTGGCCATCGGTTTGAGGATGATAGGCTTAACTGAACTTTAACTTGGTCTCCATAACCGACTGAAGTATACCCCATAAATGTGACAAGAATCGTCCATCTCGTTCTAAGATAATAGATACTGGAACTCCACGCAACCGCACTAATTTGTCAAGGTAGATCTGAGCCAGACGGTCGACGCTCGAAGTATCTTTGATGGCAATAAAGTGCGCTGACTTGGCTAATCGATCGACGATGACCCAGACGATATTATTCTTCCGTTGCATCTTTGGTAAGCCAACAATAAAATCTATGCTGATGTGCCCCCATTTCTATTCTAGAATAATGATGTTCTGTATTTCTCCGTCCGGCCTCTGGTGCTCGGCTTTAACTTTCTGACATGCCATGCACTGCGACATAAAGAGTGCCATATCACTCTTCATGTTGTGCCACCAAAAAGTCATGTGCATGTCCTTATACATTTTTGTGCTGCTCGGGTGCATTGCATATTCTGCATAATAAGCTTCCGTAAGAATTTCCTTCCAGAGCGCCTCATTATTCAGAACGCATAACCTTCCCTTCAAACGCAAAGACCCATCTTCGAATTTTGAAAACTCGGTAACCTTTCCCTCTAACATCTGCCCGTGGACTTTCTGTAGAAAATTGCCATACCCCTATGTTGTTTTGATCCTTTCGAGCATAGTCCAAGCTGTAATCGAGCCAGTTGCGCCCCTCGGTATCGGACTCAGAGTTCCATACCCACTTTCTCTAAATTTAGCAGTAATCGGCTGTCGATGGATAGTGATGCTATATGCTTTCGGCTCAATGCATCTGCTACAACATTACCCTTGCTATGTGTGTAATCAATCGTCAAGTCATAATCTGTAATAAGTTCCTCTGTAATAAGTTCCAGCCAACTCCTTTGCCTTAAGCTCAAATCATTTTGAGTGAAGAGGTATTTAAGGCTCTTATGATCGGTATAGATTTTGTAAGACACACCATAGAGGTAGTGTTGCCACAATTTCAACGCAAACACAATCTCCGCTAATTCTAAGTCATGTGTAGGATAGTTTTTCTTATGCCGCTTTAGTTGTCTCGAAGCAAAGGCTATCATTTTATTCCTCTACATGAGCACATACCCTAAGGCCTAACCTGCTACATCGCTAAATTTTTCAAATCCCTCAGGCTTATTTGGAAGTGCAAGTATCGGGGATGAGACGTGATGCTTCTTTAAATCCTGAAATGAAGCTTCGCAGTCATTTGACCATTCAATCAAGACTCCCTTCTGAGTGAGACGAGTCAAAGGTGATATAATTTTTGAAAAATCCTACACAAACCATCTGTAGTAGCCCGCCAAACTAAGAAAGCTTCAAAATTCATTGGCTGATGCATGTCGCTTCCAATCAACAACGACTTTTATTTTCTTCAGATCAATAGCGACGCCTTTGGCAAAAAATGTCTATCTTTGAAAAACTGGCTTGATCTTGAGTTGATGGTAACCCAAACAAAGGTCTATCTTTGAAAAAAACTGGCGCATTATGCAATTAATCGAAGAGATCGTCGATTCTTGGCAGTGGATATTTGTTTCTTATCGTAAATTTATTGAAATCTCGATAATCTATGCACAACCACATCGTCCGATCTTTTTTCTTAACAAACAATAATGGCATATCCTATGAAGAGACACCGATACGGATATACCCACGATCAAGCAGCTCTTGCAACTTGACCTTCAGTTCTTTCAATTCTATAATAGACTTTCTGTATGGAGCCTTAGAAATTGTTCGGGTATTTGGAAATGTGTTGCTGGTGAATTCAATCTTTCAATCGAGTGGCGTGCCTTGCTGTTCGTCTGGAAAAATGTCGTAGAATTCTGCCACAATGTCGGTATATACTACGTTTGCACCATCTTATCGAATGTCCCAAACAGACTTTAAGTACCCTTTAAAGCCGGAATATAGCATCCGTCGAGCAGACATTGCAAAAATTATCATACATGCATTCTACGCTTAACCACACGAGTAGCAGAACTCAGTCCGTCCTGGTAGACTGAACATGAATTTCTTTCTTACTCAATCGATGGTTTCCGAGCAAACGCCGAGCTAATATATTCCCAAGATGATGTCATAATCCTTGATGTCTAGGACTATCGTATCGAGAGACAATCTTCTATCTCTGAAACAAATATAGCCGTCTCTACAGACCGGGCGAGCAGGCAATTTCGTGCCCGATGGGGTACTAACGCTAAGATTAAGACCTAAGGGTGGCATAGGTAATTTGTGTTCCATGGAAAAAATTCTCTAATATAAAACTATGAGTAACACCAGAATCAAACAACACTCAAGCTAGATTATTATTGAAAAGCAATATACCTGACACCGCCGTGTTTGAAACGAATGCCTCCTCCCAAGTCAGAGCATAGACTCGACTTTACGAATTCTGCGATGTCGTCTGGTTGCCTCGAGGTGCTTAGTGTCACTACCATATTTCTAGGTGAGGGTATTTTGGTCATTTAGTATATTTGGTATTTAGTAATTAATATTTATTTATATTGTGCTATATATTTAAATTGTGCTTGTGCTAATTATTTATAGTTAGTGGGCTAGCTTATTATTTTGACTTGACACTAGTGGACCCAAATTAGTTAGTCATGACAACACTTTGAGCCCAACAATAGACTAAGTCCATTAGACCCTCTTCCTTAGTTAATTAAGGAGATTAGCTTAATTTGTATTAGTTTAGAGACTTTTTAATATAGCCCTTCCTAATTATTCTTCATAATTAAATAGTGGGAGGCATGGTGGACATTTTGTGTAACTTGGAGAGAAAAAAAGGAAGGCCGGCCATATGAGGACTCCTCTTTCTCTTTCCTCTTCATTAGTTTATTTTATTTAGATCCTCAATTGTGTTCTTCTCCAAATTAACTCATTTTTCCATAAATTCAACCAAATTCACACACATTCCCTCTCAATTTTATCATCTAATAAGCATTGGAGCTTGGATTGTAAGAAGCACTTAAATGAGGAGGATTTGGCAAGGAAATTATGTCCTAATTGTGTCCATTGAGCTTTTTATTAGAAATTTATCTCCCAATAGGTAAATTTTAAATCCACCCCTTAAATTAGACTCTAATTCATGTATTTAACCATTAGGAATCATCCCTTGGCTTAGGGCTACCCATAGGATCAAGAATTAGGTCCATATGACTTGTATTATGAAAGTTACATGATAATTTGTGTCCAAATAGGGAGAATTACGAGATTGACACATCAATTGTCTATTATGAGATCAATTAGATCTAATTAGACTTAGATCCGGGTTATGGGGCTAAGTACTTGCCATAATTGGACACGAGTATAGCGTATCATAGTATTTTATGATACAGTGTGATATGCGACTCATTTTTGGGTGATTTGTATAATTTCTCTTCAATTCTTAGTGTAGCAAATTGTATTAGTTATATTATTGGGTATTTGATATGTAGGAATGTGTATTATAGAGTATTTGGGAATTTGTCACTTGGTTGGATACGTATCAAGGGTATCCTAGTTGTGCACCCTAAGTGTTTGAGGTTTTTACTATAGTGTATCATTTATGATATATAGATAAGTATATTTATATAGTGTATTAATATATATATATATATATATATATATATATATATATATATATATATAGTATCGGGTTCCAGTTTGAGCAGTTGCAGCGAGCATTGCTTGTTTGCACCTGTGTACACACCTGTGTATGAAGGTGTGTGCACTGTGAGGAGTTCAGTGTTGGTAGAAATTACAAGATGCAGTAGCAGCATCTTGTTGCCAGGAGCAGGGACAACAACAAGTCCAGGGGTAGTGACTGCACACTGATGTGTGTATCAGTGACTGCACCCTGATATAGTATCAGCCAAGTATTCCAGTATGCATTGGGTGAGAGGTTCTATTGTTGTGTATAGTTAAGCATCAGTGATGTGCAGTGGTCGAGCACTATTATGATTTCTGGGACACTTGGGTACAGCAGGTGAGTAGGAGCAGCAAATTGGAGTTGGCTAGTGTTATCAAGACAAGGAGGTCTAATGCAGGTTCAAGCATTTGATGCTACTCGTGGATCTGCAACATAGTTGCTGCCTTGAAGCAACTGTGAATGCCACTGCAGTTCACCTGAGTATTAGGACAATTCAGATAAGGTAGACTGTGCTGTGCACTAGGTGCAAAGTTGTAGTGTTGTGTGGTGAGTTTGAGTTAATAATTTAGTGCTTTAGAGTACCAATTGATACCTGGATGTGTGTATCTGTGAGGTAGGGATACTTAAGGTATCATTTACTTTAGGAAGGAATTAATGTGTGATAGTGTATCAGTTGAGTTAGTGTATATTTGGTATGTATTAGTTAGTTATCAGTTAGTTAAAGTCATAAGAATAGTTAGTGTTAGTAAATTAGTGTTATCAGTTATGTATATTAGATTAGAGTATCAGTTATGAGTTATCAATTAGTTAGTATATGGCTAGATATTGGTTAGTAAGTATTATAAGTTAAATTAGATACACTAGTTAGTGTATATGTTTAGTATTGGTTTTAGTACTAGCTACTAGTATTACCTTGAGATAAGCCAAGGTAATCAATCCTAATTATAATAGCTAATGGATAACTAAGTGTATATATAGATTTATGTACTATCTATTGATACTTAGTAGTTATGATACCCTAGTATCATGTAATATCTAGTATAACCTAGATAAGCAGTGTTTGGACCCAATAACCTAGATATAGACTCATACAATCTAGAAATGGCCAGTTTGACTGGTATTGACCTAGAAAACATGTATTTAGTGCATTTAGCTCATTTTTCATTATTATACCCAGTAACATGATATTCATATATAGGTGTGTGTGATACCAGCTCGGATACCGAGATATACCATTTGCTCAGGACCACAGGTGAGTACATTCTCTGATAGTTTTTTTCTTTGATAGCCTCTATGTTTCATGTATTTAGTATTGATATATTTGATCCTTGGCACGATGATTTCACGGATTGATATACGTAGATCTTGGGTATGAGATGTTATTATCGTGGTTACTAAGTGATCGTCATATCGTGTTTAATAATTACTCAGTGATTACCGTGATATCTTAGTGATTATATGGACCGTGATCATAGTACATGATATTATAGACCGTGCGTGTTCTAACGTGTTATGATTTGGATCGTGTACTAGTCGGGGGTTGGGGAAGTATTAGTAGATATGTGATTATATCTTATAGTCCGTGATTTAGTATAGCCCGTGATAGTTAGCAGATCATGTCACTCACGCGTGATCACTCTAGCTTACCTTTTATATATAGCTCGTGTTAGGCCCAAGCCGATCACATTATCTTACTAATATTTCAAGGCACATTTATATATATTGCCCCTTTATTCTAGTTTATTACATTATTATTCCTCACCCTATTGTTCTCAGTTCTTTCTATTATTCCACCATGATATTGTTTCTCGTGATACATGCTAGTTCAGTTACTTTCATCATTTATTTTTATTTTTATTTTTATTGTTTGTTGTTTTATAGTTTCTGTCAATTATTGGAACTACTATTTGGGTTATACTTTGCTCCAATCCTGATTGGATATATTTTTTAGATGATTCACTAGAGAACTGGTGTCCTACGCACTAAGGACCACAAGATAGCGAGCCAGTTGAGTTATCCTCCGTAGAGCCTGTTGAGTTAGCACCAGCAGTAGATGAGGCATAGTTAGTTTATTCGTGATATTATATATGTCTTTTAGACTTTGGCATTGTATTATTATTTGATATCTTGTGTTGAAATTATACTTGGACTTGTGATGTATTTGTGACTCTTTTTCTTCCCTTCTATTTCATATCATGCCTTATCATCCTCTAGTTTGTTGTTATGATTGAGTATTATTTACCATTACCATATTATCATATTATCCTCCATTTGGAGTTGAGATAGCATGATAGGTACCTTATATATATTGTGTGAAAGGTTTATATAGTATTGTTAACCTAGACAACGTTCTACCGTCAATGCTGCGACGTAGGATGGATGTACCCACATACTCGTACCCTTACATCGGGTACGGGTCATGACACTTAGCCCTGATTCTGTTGCTAGTGAAACTACTGTGGGCGTTAATTCGATCTCTTGTCCAAAAAAATCCTGATCCAAGTGACCAGGACGGCCACATCTAAAACACCCTCCATTGGGAACTTTATAATCTCGTGTATGGTGCCTGTTTCGGTTGTATTTGATATAATAAGGCCCTTGGTTCCTGTCATGCCACAGTCCCAAAATGCGTAGGACTAGGATACGTAGGCATGCCAACCGTATGTATATGGCAACTCCAATATATGGATACCATATACACACGTACGCTGTAATATGAATAAAACTCACATGTGGTATCTATATTATCACAAGTCACAGAAGTACTAATCTCATCCACACAATAAGTCACAGAGAGGAAATAACTAAACTAGAATAAAGAGTCTGAATAATCCAACAATGACAGTCGGGTGGAGACAAATCCACTACCAATGACTATATCAACTAAAAATAAAAGGGAAGAGTAAAATGACCAATAAGGTGATGATATAAGAGTGTCAGCTAGAGTATCCATCACTAGAGATAATCAATGATGCTCAGTGGGTAAGGTCTCCTCGACAGAAAGTAAAGCGTCAGGTCCAGGTCCGTACTCCTGCAGATACTCATGGTCGTCTATACCTGGCAAGGGACCAGGTCCTCAGAGGGACGTAACAAGATACATAGAAGCAAGCCAATTGAATACAGTAAATATGCATAATGTTTGAAAATATATAAGTATATTGTATAAGACAATTTATATGAATAAAAATGAGGACAACTTTTCGATGTATGGGCAGGGGTAGGCTACTCTATCTAATCTCATAACTCACACACACATCTAGAACATTATCAGCCGTCATACTGCGGAGGTAGCGACCATTGTGACACCATCAATCAATATACCGCGGGGGTAGCAACCATCGGACACGACTACCATAGTGCGTGCTAGTTACTACGGTTTACCAGAGTGGTTATAGCCCATACGCCTACTGATTGTCCTCTATGATACTAAGTGTCAAGTGTATGTCAACATATCTAATATATACTAATGACTGAAAAAAACTACACATGCAACGAATATACAGAAATATAATAAGCATGCAAAATACTATAAATAATTTGGCAAGGTATACTTGCCTGGCAAGAGAGCTACAAAATATAATGTCCAGATATCAAACACCAAGAGTCCGAAACTACGGCCTCATAATGAATGTCTCCGGATGATGAAATAAACATCACCAACGTTCCCAGAATAAGCGAGATATCTAGAAAACACTACCCTTTCGTCCAATTTGGATACAGGAGCAAAACAGTAATTTTGGGTCAAAGTGGGGTCCACTAGTGGCCCACTTTGCACCAAAAAGCGTGCCAAAGGTAAAGATCTCTAAATGTAACAAATTATAGGTCAAAAAAACTCTAAATATCAGTACGACCTCAATGGTATGTCCAATTTTGGATTCCAGTGAGCCGAACACAAATTTGCCCAAAAAGTCAACCGTGGGACCCGCAAATAGGTGATTTGGTCAACTATCTCAGAATTGCGTAAAAATTGGGTCACAGGACCAGCGCGATACCACGAGTCCATTGGCATAAGTTTTGTTGCATTCTGACGAGCGTACATTAAATGGTGCGAGGTTTTACAAAAGTCGCGATACGGAGAATTTTTGCGGATACGGGTTGATTTTGACGCGCACACGCGTCCGAATTAGTTTTCGCGAAAGTCCACACGTCTGGGTATACCGTGTACGGCTTTCGGTACAATTGGTACACGACGGGGCAGTCCCGTTTGGCGGGGCGCGCTCCGTATCACAAATTCTTGAAGGTTGGAAAAAGTAGGTTTTCATGATTTTTAATCTGATTTAATTCACCATACAGCAACAAATAAAATATTGTGATTGTTATGAATTAATCTCGTCTAGGTGGTCTTCGCATACCAAAAAGAAAAACTAAATTCGGATCTCTGTGGTGGGAGATACGAGTCCATAAACATGGGTGGTTACCAAAGTTTTCGGCGATCTAAAAGTTGTAGTTTTTCGTCGACTTTTCCTGATTTTTCGCCTAGGGTTACGTGTTGTTCGAGGTAAACTAATACACAGTATTGGAAGGGGGATAGGTCGTGAACATACCGGTGAAGACGGGATCGAGTTTGGTCGAGCGATGGCACAGGAAATGAGTTATGAACAGAGCTTCGTTGTTCAGTACTCACTGTGTATTCCGGTCGCGGCGCGGTTGATGCGGTCGGCTGTGCGGGGGAACTCCGGTGAACGGCGGCGGCGGTGGACGTCAGGTCGGCATCAGCGCTCAGATGGGGATATTAGAGTTAGGGTTAGGGTTTGGGGTTTTGCAATAGAAGATGATATATATATATGGTAGAGAAAGAACGGAAGAGGGGTCGCTCGCGGGTCTAGGATGAATGTTGCGCTGTTGCTGTGGTTTGGGTTTAAACGGACCGGGTAGGTTAAGGTATAACGGGTAGGGTTTAGGTCCATTTTATTTTCTAATTCTTTTCCTTTCTTTTTCTTTTATTCTTTTATTATTTCTTTTCTTTTTATTCTTTTTCCTTTTTCTTTTTCTTTTTCATTTCTATTTTATTTCTTTTCTTATTCTTTTCTTTTCTATTTCTTTTCTATTCTTTTAATAAACTTTATATATATATATATATATATATATATATAATTTGAGAAAATTATTTTAGTGCATATAATTAATCTATCAACTGTCCACAAGGTCTCATACATAAAAATAATTAAGGTAAAATAATAATTGTTCCATAAATCTCTAAATGCACAATTACCTAAAATAAAAAATTCAAAAAATTCTATTTCTTCTAATTAACTAATAATTACTATAAATTAATTAAATAATTAATTAAATAATTAATACTATTTTTAAAATTAGGGGTTTTATATTCTACCAAACTTATAAAAATTTTGTCATCGAAATTAAAACTAAGTCACGATAGAAAGTCAAGGATGGTATAAGATAGAGATTTGCAGCTTATTCTGTACCTTCCTCCATTATAACCTCCATGATTTTCCAATTGTCATGGGGATGTTTGGAGGGCTATAATTTGCATTGTTTAAATGCAAGGCTAGGTTTAAATGAGGGGGCGATGTTGCGCGTTGCACATACTAAAAATCATGGGAAAAATTCATATGAACGAAAATTGGGTTTCTTCATGTGTCATGTCCAATGGTGTGGATACCTCAATGCACCTTTACATAAAAGCACCCAACAATTGAAAATTTTCACAAAGATGGAAATTAGGTTAAATTAATTAAAATTAATGTGCAAGGTGTTCTGGAATTAATTAGAAGTACACGGGGATAAAATTAGGTGGAACACATGTGTCATGGACATAGAGGGCTCAGAGTAGAATATTATCATTAATTTGGGTTGCATAAAACGATCAAGATTGTGTCTCCAATTTCGATTGGAACGCATAAGGGTACAAAGTTAGAATTTATTTAGAATTAATTATAAACGTCTGCGACGAATGTTGTGCGACCAAAATGTAGCACAAGAGAGCATAATTATAAGTTACACAAAGGTCAGAATAGATGACTGGCATGTCTAGGACAAGAGTGTATAGTTTGTAGGAAGGCAGTGGCTAGTGTAGTGCTCCACTTATCGAAGCAACGGTAAGGTGCGCTAAGTGATATAAATATTGTAGAATTAAATAAAATGAAATGTTCTATCTCTAAATGGGATTCAAACTAGCCCTAGTTTCTCTATCTAAGCCTAGTATGCCTATTTTGGGTGAGGGGGTTTATAATCTACCCAACTTAAAATTTATCCATCTACAACCTAAGGCTATACATCTAGGAAAACTATTCCTCAAACTATTTAATCATGTTATTCAATCCTCAAAGTTTTAACACCAAACATATTACCTATGATATGCCCTTAATCAACTATAAAAAAGAGTCACCAAGTCACGTGATTAGCCTATGGGGTATATCTAGTACTATCAGTGTATCAACTTATACCAAGCACGAGGTTTCATCTTTCCGAAATAAGGGAAGACAGAAAACAATGATAAAGAGTTCAAGGGGGAGGTTATAGGATAGAAGTATGGAGGTCAAGGCGTTTAAAGAATTCAAATGGGAATTGTCAAGGCAGTTGTGGATTGAAATACTATTTGGTAATTTCTTATTCGCATGCTCATATCAGTATAGTTATGTAACCGATACGATACGCTCAGACATGTCTAGAGGGCAAGTACATTTGTCTAAGAAGCTAAGTAAATTTTATCCCAATCCACGTAAGTAGTCATGCGAGGGGCGAACCAAGCGCACTATGGTTGATCAGACCATAATACCCTGATTTTGAAATATATTACTGTGTATACCCAATAATACATATATTATGATCAAGCTCGATAAAAGAGTAAGCTTGTAAAACTAGGCTATAATAGCAGCATAAGTCAAGGTAGTTTAGAAAATAATAAATACGCTGGATTATGATGAAAGAAGGTACAAAATAATTCAAGTTCATAAAGAAGATAAGACTCTACAGTCTCTACAGTTGTCATACTAACTCCTTGTCTAGTCGACCAAATAGGGGTATGGTCCTCTTAGTTCTACAATCTGAATAATACTATCTTCTTATGCAAGTCTATAGTTTGTGTCATTCAGTTATACTTCATCAATGGGTCAAGAGGACTATGTGATACTATGTTGTGAGGCATACTACCCAACTTAAAAGAATTAACTAATATTGTATTGCCTTAAGGATAAAGTAGAAACTCCTGTTAGGGTATACGAAAAAAGATTTTGGTAATTATTAGGGTATCCTATTATAAAACTCCATAGGTAATGGTCATCTTAGGTCTTAATCATAATGCTCATAGAACAAAAGGGTTAATGTTAAGAATGGAAGGGTTAGGTGGCACGAGTTGAAAGAAGAGAAAGAAAAGCATAATCAGTCGTCGCACAAATAACGAGTGCTAAATTTTCAGAGGAACAAGATTGAATTTAAATAGAAAGACTCTAGATAATATCATGGTTTTCTAAGGGAAAGGTGGTTTGCTAACCTCTGTGTTAGAGGTATAATTTAGGGAAGTGTTGTTTTATTCCTCTTGGCTTCCTAGGAACTGTCTGCTAATACCAAGACAAGAATCTAAATGTATAGTTCTATAATACTATCTCACTATAAAAGTAAGGTTTGGTCCTAATATTCAATCTTGGATTTCTAGTGGTCCCTCAATACTAGGGTCAAACAATATGGTTAAATTTTTAATTAACCCTAGTAGTGTCTACACCACTCTCAAGTCCTCATAAATACATCAAGGGGTAATGGTAAACCAATCTATAAATGAGGAATGCTAGGGTTCACTAGATATTCTAAACTTAGTGATGTATCAATACTCTAGTTGTATTCTTGGTAGGATTTTTACCCTAATTATTATTCTAACAACAAGGGTTCTTATGTTCTAGGGGAAGGCTATACTCAAGGAACTATTTAGGAAGCACAGGAATCAAGCAGGATGCGGTTATTTAGATAGAACAGATTGGAAGGAGGATGAGTCATAGTCAATTATGGATGAGATCCTATACTCTAATGCTAATTGCAGGCTTGATCGGTACAGTAATGTAACCGAGACAATATGCTCTCGACCTGCATGGGCCACCACTAAAAACATGTCACGCCCCAGTCCCAAAATGCGTAGGACTAGGACACGTAGGCATGTCAGCCGTATATTTATGGCAACTCTAATATATGGATACCATATACACACGTACGTTATAATATGAATAAAACTCACATGTGGTATCTATATTATCACAATTCACAGAAGTACTAATCTCATCCACATAACAAGTCACAGAGAGGAAATAACTAAACTAGGATAAAGAGTCTGAATAATCCAACAATGATAGTCGGGTGGAGACAAATCCACTACCAATGACTATATGTCACTACCGTATTTTCTAGAAAAAGGATATTTTGGTCATTTTATAATTAATTGAATATTATGCATGTTAAATATTTATTTATTGTATTATTTATTTATTATTAGCATGATAGATTTATTTTTGTACTTGTGTTAGTTGACCTAACTAGTTTAGTTTAGACTCATGGACCAACATGTATTAATTTTTAGAATTGAGCCCAACTAGAAAGCCCATTAATTAGGAGGATGATTAAATTAAATATTTATTTATTGTATTATTTATTTATTATTAGCATGATAGATTTATTTTTGTACTTGTGTTAGTTGACCTAACTAGTTTAGTTTAGACTCATGGACCAACATGTATTAATTTTTAGAATTGAGCCCAACTAGAAAGCCCATTAATTAGGAGGATAATTAAATTAATTAAACAATTAGACTAGAAGCTTTCCTCCTTAATTAATTTCTTTATGAGAGATCCCAATGAGTATTTTAGACTTTACATAGTAGCTTGAGGGAGGGGGCAAGTGAGGCCTATATAAAGGGGATGAAAACTTTCTCTCTCTTCATTTTTTATTCCAAATCTAGATCTAGAATTTTTCTCAACCAAATTTTATCAAATTTCTACAAATTTCTACCCAATTACTTCTCAAATCACCATTGGAGACTAAAAGAGCAAGGATCTAGTAGGAGGAAGTAAGGATCTACAAAGAGGAGCAAGGATATACAAGTTGGAGGCCAATTTCACCAATTTTGGAGGTTTCATTGGGAATCCATCTCCCAATAGGTACAATTCAGTTTTTGCCCTTAAAATAGCTTCTAAATCTGAGATTTAATCATGAATAATCAACCCATATGTATGTACTACCCATAGGATTTGGTTTTGTGTTCATAGGAGACCTATGGAGAAAGTTATGGTACTTTTTGTGTCAATTTTGGGGGAATTTCGAAAATGACTTTTGTTGTGTGTGTTAATTGATCCTATAGATCAATTTGGCATATGTTTATGTGTTTGGGGCTAGTGTCGTATCCACAATTGGGTACGTGTAGGTCGTATCCCAGCAATTTGGTGATACGTGTTATTTTGGGGGTTTTCCCTCCGATACGGGACTTTGTACATGTCGTATTTTGACACGGACACATAGATCTATATTTGACACTTTGTTTTGTTCATAAATATTATATATGATTTGTTTGTGTCATTTGGGGCGTAATTGGATGTGTGGTGGACTCGTGTCGCATGCGTATCCTAGATCTAGTAGGATACGGTGTGATACTCTCCAATTGTTATGTGTTTATGTGTAGATCTAATTAATTGTGCTTTAATTCTTGAACTATAATTATGTATGTATCTATATATATTATATATGTATTATGTATATTTATTATAGTATTTATTGTATCATAGATCTATGTATTATATATGTATTAATAGAATATATATTATGTAGCTTTCTTCTACATGCATTAATATATATGTTATAATATATGTTAGGGATATAAATATATGTATATATTTTATATAATATATGTGTATGTTTAATTAAGTAATTAGATTATTTATAGTTATTTTATGATTCTTTATATATATATATATATATATATATATATATATATATATATATATATATATATATATATATATATATATATGTATGTAGATATATATTTATAAGTGGTAGCATATGTATATATAATATAGTAGATATATTTATATGTGGTTATATATATAGTTATATTATATATTGTTATGTATTTATATTATTGTATGATTATATATATGTGTACATATATGTATAGTTATATATACATATTACTATATGTGTGTGTGTATGTTACTATGTGATATTTTATACAATTTACTATGTATAAGTGTATGTATAGTTATATATAGTTTTATAAGATATTGTATAAATATATATTATGGGTTATATATATGTATTTAAATATATATTGTATAAATATATATGGTGGGTTATATATATGTATTTATATATATATATATATATATATATATATATATATATATATATATATATATATATATATATATATATATATATATATATATATATATATATATATATATATATATATATATATATATATATATATATATATATATATGATAATTAATATATATATAAATATGTTCATAATTGCTATTTGTATTATAGTATATTATATATGTATATATTTAGTTGTAGCATATAAATTTATTAGAATAGTTAGTATATTTTAGTTATCAATTGTTATGAGTATCTTTTATATATTATATATTTGTAGGTATGCATGTACGTATATATGTATTAATAGTTAGTGTGTAGTTGGTAGTTAGTATTATTCTATTAGTACATACTAGAGTTATATTGGATTGATATATGTAATTATTGATGGGTAGTTAGTATATATATAAGATTTTGGCAAATACCTTGAGATACCAAGGTAAGTATCAAGATATACCAAGGTATGAGTAATAGGTATTGGCATAAGTAATAGGATAGTTGTAAACTAATTATGGGTTGGTATTAAGGTGACTAAAATAAGGTATATAGTATTATATAAATATTAAATGCATAGTAGTTTATAATTATTATTGGGTAGTTAGTATAAATAAGGTTTTGAATTTACCTTGAGATGCCAAGGTAAGTATCAAGGTATTGGAGGATAATCAAGGTATTGGATTTGGATATCAAGATAGAGGTTTAGTATTGCGATACCAAGTTAGTTCGAAACCAAGGTATCCATTTAGCATTTGTAATTAGGATTATATATATATAATATTGTTTGATATGTACATATATGTTATATTTATCCCTTGTTTGCGTATCCTGAGATACAGTATCTTAGTATCCTAAGATGTAGCTTGTGTGGCCTAGATTCATAGTGTGTGAGCCCAATATCTTTGAGTTAGACTCATGCAATCTAGAAATAGGTAGTTGACCATAATTTGACTATAGTTGACCATAGTTGACTTAGAGTTGACCTAGTTTGACTTTTGACTTAGAAATATTTTTATGACCTAGAAATTGACTAGTTTAATTTATTTCTCTTCCCCAAAACTTGTATTAATGCAATATTTCATATATAGGTCTGTGACACCAGTTCGGACATCATTTTTTTATCATTTGCTCTGGACCACAGGCGAGTACATTCTCTGATAGTTTCCATTATTTGATTACCACTATAATTCAAGTATTTAGAAATGTTACTTATGATTCTTGACACGATGGTACACGGATTGGTATTATTATTGGATCGTCAGTCATGGGATATTACCTTGATTATGGAGATGGTATCGGATACTGTCCTTGTTGGTATTGGATAACATTGAATATTGTAGATTAAACATTAGATACATTGGCTAGTGACGTGTCATGATTCGATCCATCATATCAGTCGGGGTGGGGGAAATACCAATTAAATATGTGATCAAGAAACTATCGGCTAGTAGTGTAATCATTGGCTACTAACTAACCATGCAATTCACGTATGGTTGAGTTAGCTCCTTAGTGTAATAATTGAATCTCCCAGGCCGATCACATATTTAGTTAGTATCTCAAATCACATAGTTATTGTAGATTCTATTATTCAGTTCATTGATTACCTTGTTCTATTCTGACATTATAGTTTATTCCTTTATTCTTGTACGTATTGATTATATTCTGTTGTTAGTATTGCCTATTCTCTCATTGTTCTTGATTATCAGTTATATCCTCATCGTAGATAGCATCTTCTATTCTACTACTTTATAGTTTTTGTCAATTAATTGGAACTGCTATTGGGTTATACTTCGCTCCATTCCTGACTGAAAAACATTTTTCAGAGGATCCGGGAGATTGGTGTCCGACATACTACGGACCTCAGCCTATAGATGGTGCAGACTTGGACCCACTAGTTCTGGAGTGACTGTCGAAAGATTTAGCCGGATTCACTAGTTAGTTCTTTTTAGCATTTTGGTACCGAATTTGTTTCTGGCATATATTTGTGTTTGGATATTATTTTTATTTGTTGTTGTTATATTTTTAACTGCTTAGTTATGTTAGACTTCTGTGATATCTTCTCGTGCCATAGTAATGTGATTGAGTATTGTATCGAATTAAGTTGATTATACTCTCATCTTGGAGTTGAGATATTATTGGAGGTTTATACTTTATAGTGAGATAATTAGATAGTATAGTTGACCAAGACAGCGTTCTACCGCCGATGCTGCAGCGTAGGCTGGGCGTTGTTCCCGACTTGCATCCCTACACTGGGTGCGGGTCGTGACACATTTTTAGTGGTGGTCCATGCAGGTCAGGCTTCGCAATATTGCGATGTCGTGGTAGTGCGACGACTTAGTTGTACTACTGCGAGCCTGCGATAGGATATAGGACATAGGATACTAGGAAGAGAAAGGGATACTCAATCACAACTAGGAATTCCAATCTGAATTGAATCGCTACTTTTGATTCCTTCTGAATACTTTTGTCCTTCCTTGATGATATCTTATCTTGTGTCGAATTGATTTTCTTTGTTTCAATCTATCTTCAGGATGCCGCCGAAGACTAGATCCCATCGATCGGGAGTAGTTTCTGCGAGCTCTGCCACCTCTCAATCTTTCACTCAGGCAGTAGGGTTTGTACCTCCTACGAAATCAATTCATGTAGGAGTCTCGGCTGCCTTCGGGGGTTCTCCTCCACCTGTTCCGAGGACTACTCCAGTTGCTTCGGAGGGACTTCCACCACCTCCATTTTCAGGAGATATCGCGCCGATGGTTGCACTGTTTAGAGAGATGATAGAATTATAGAGGGCACAAATAGAAGCCCAGCACATGCAGTCAGATTTAATACGACAGAGTATGGAAAATGCCCATCAGATAGCTATAACAGCAATTCAGAAATAGGCTCCTCCACAGCCACAGGATATTCAGATCAAGCCAGGCAACATTTAAATTTTCAAGAAGCTTGAGCCTCGAGTTTTCAAGGGTACAGAAGGTATATTCTATGCTGACGATTGGCTTGAAGATATCGAGAAACTCATGAAGGTGTCCCGTCTTGCGGAGGATCTGAAGGTTGAGGCAGTAGGACTTCAACTGTTCGACGTTGCCCGTACTTGGTTCAGGAATGAGCCAATTCTTACTGATGCGGGGCAGTCTGGGGAGATATTCAATGATCTCTTTAAGAAGAAGTTCTTTGCTCGGACGGACAGATTGGAATTAGGAAGGCAATTTGAGAGCCTTACACAAGGAAGCATGTCCGTAGAGGAGTATGTCGCAGAGTTCGGGAGGCTGAGCCGATTTGCGGAGTACTTGGTGAGAGAGCTAGAAGTTCGGGCTATCCGTTTTCGCGAGGGTCTGAATTGGAAAGTGAAGATTCTTATTCCGTCTTTCTATGAGACATATTCTGAGATACTTTCGGAGGCACGCAAGGTCGAGCGGGAGTGGAACTTGAAGCCGAAGTGGGACCGTGATATGTTTGGGGGTGACAGTAGCAGTACACCGAAAAGCGTGCCAAAGGTAAAGGTCTCTAAATGGGACAAATTATAAGTCAAATAAACTCTAAATGTTAGTACGAACTCAAAGGTATGTCCAATTTTGGATTCCGGTGAGCCGAACACAAATTCGCCCAAAAAGTCGACCGTAGGGCTCGCAAATAGGTGGTTTGGTCAACTATCTCAGAATTGCGTAAAAATTGGGTCATAGGACCAGTGCTATACCACGAGTCCAGTGGCGTAAGTTTCGTCGCATTCTGACGAGCGTAAAATAAATGGTGCAAGGTTTTACAAAAGTTACAATACGAGAAAATTTTGCAGATACGGGTTGATTCCGACGCGCACACGCGTCCGAATCAGTTTTCGCAAAAGCCCACACGTCTGGATATACCGTGCGCGCCTTTCGGTATAATTGGTACATGATAGGGCGGTCCCGTTTGGCGGGGCGCGCTCCGTATCACAAATTCTGGAAGGATGGAAAAAGTACGTTTTCATGATTTTTAATCTGATTTAATTCACCATACAGCCACAAATAAAATATTATGATTGTTAGGAATTAATCTCGGCTAGGTGGTCTTCGTATACCAAAAAGAAAAACTAAATTTGAATCTCTGTGATGGGAGATACGAGTCCATAAACATGGGTGGTTACTACAGTTTTCTGTGATCTAAATGTTGGCATTTTTCGTCAACTTTGCATGGGTTTTCGCCTAGGATTACGCGTTGTTCGAGGTAAAATAATATACAGTATTGGAAGGGGGATAGGTCGTGAACATACCGGTGAATACGGGGTTGAGTTTGGTCGAGCGATGGTGCAGAAAACGAGTTATGAATAGAGCTTCGCTGTTCAGTACTCGCTGTGTATTTCGGTCGCGGCGCGGTTGATGCGGTCGGCTGTGCGGGGAACTCCGGTGAACGGCGGCGGTGGTGGACGTCAGGTCGACATCGGCGATCAGATGGGGAGATTAGAGTTAGGGTTAGGGTTTGGGGTTTTGCAATAGGAGATGATATATATATATGGTAGAGAAAGAACGGAAGAGGGGTCGCTCGTGGGTTTGCTCGCGGGTCTGGAATGAATGTTGCGCTGTTGCTGTGGTTTGGGTTTAAACGGGCAGGGTAGGTTAGGGTATAACGGGTAGGGTTTAGGTCCATTTTATTTTATAATTCTTTTCCTTTCATTTTCTTTTATTCTTTCTTTTCTTTTTATTCTTTTTCCTTTTTCTTTTTCTTTTTCTTTTTTATTTCTATTTTATTTCTTTTTCTTATTCTTTTCTTTTCTATTTTTTTCTATTCTTTTAATAAACTTTATATATATATATATATATATATATATATATATATATATATATATATATATATATATATATATATATATATATATATATATATATATATATATATATATATATATATATATATATATAATTTGAGAAAATTATTTTAGTGCATATAATTAATCTATCAACTGTCCACAAGGTCTCCTATATTAAAATAATTAAGATAAAATAATAATTGCTCCATAAATCTCTAAATACACAATTACCTAAAATAAAAAAAATCTAATAAATTCTATTTCTTCTAATTAGCTAATAATTACTATAAATTAATTAAATAAATGATTAAATAATTATTACTATTTTTAAAATTGGGGGTTTTAAAGTTCCTTCCTGGGTTATGACCCTAATAACTGCCATTATTGTGACACTTTTGCACGTTATGACCTCATGCGTTAGTAGGGCACTTGTGGTTAGAATTTTGGATAACACCGACAACAATCGGAGGATATTGCGGCTCTAGGGAGAGGGCTTGGTTGAGGGACTCCCACATGGTCCGATACTACGAGACAACGATATGTGCTTGGATAAAAGGTCATAATCCTTTTTCAAACCTTCAGGCTTATCTCACGGTATCGAGGAGGTGGAACTTGGCAAATTTAGTGATCTGGTTGAATTTTGTAGCATATTGCCACATGGTCATGCTCCCCTATTGCAGATGCACAAATTCGTTTTCTTTCTGATATCGGATGGTCAAGAAAAGGTACTCCTCTTCGAATGCTTTTCTGAACATAGCCCAGGAGATAATCACCTTATCATCTCCACTCAGAATAGACTACTTGTGCATGTCCCAACAATCATGTACATTTAAATGGAGCTGAAGTTGGCCGCAAGAGACTCTCTTTGTCTCATCTATGCCCAGCAGTTCGATGTGCTCCTCCATCTCGGTCAGCCAATCTAACACCACAGAGGCTTCCTCGATCCCATGGAAATTCGAATTTCACATATTCTTAAACTCCGTGTCAAGTGTAGGGCTCCTATCCTTCGACGTTGAGGATCTTAGGGTCCCACTTTCTCGGCTATTACTGGCACAGTCGTGGTAGTCATTGATGCAGAATGATTATTAGTGACTAGCATCTGTACAATCTATTGTAGGGCATCCACCTGCTTCTGTTGTGCCTCAGTCTAACTCCGATGTGCCTCAGCTAGATTGTGTTGTGCCTTAAATTGCACTTTGATTTTGGCCTCAAACTGGATCTGGCATGCCTCAGCTGAGCCTCCATCAGTTCCTGTTGCGATTCTAACAAGCACATCATCCTATCAAAAGGGTCGATAAGGGCTGCTCCATGGGCTCCACCAGAGCTACCCGAGGTATCGGAACTACTCTCTTGTGCCTTTTGAGCTTCATGTGTGACTTGTTCCATCCCTTCTTCTTCTAAAGGAGAGTAACGCACATCAGTCTCATAAAGTATTACATACTCATTGTATGGAACAATCTCATTTTGCAACATGAGGCCAAGGGTTTGATTCAATGAGACTATACCCAAGGAAGTGAAGCCGTGCTCTGATACCAAAATATCATACCCCAATTCCATAGAATTTATAGTCATCTCCAGGGCGTGATGCCATACAAACCTAACTTAAAATAGCACAAGGCATAGACTTTAATTTACATAAAGCACAACAACAGAGTAATCACAGAGAAATTGAATCACACATTGCACAAAAGAAATATTCTTTCATTTATAATGAACAATGATTACATAAGTCTTGAGTATAGAGGTTGTCGCTCGGGATTACAACGGTAACAAAAAATGAGATAGTCGTTTCATATATTACATCCTTTTACTAGAAACAAAATGTAATTACACCTTCGGCTAAAGTCCTTGGCTGCACTAGGGAGCTTCAAAAGATAGGCACATAAGCTTCTAATAGTCTGTACACGCTTCAAAAGTCAAGAACACGACCGTGTCGGTTGATAGACAAGTTAAAAAAGAGCCTCAGCTCCTCGTAGCGTCGCCTTGGCTCGGAGAACCTGTTGCAACGTGGGTCAGTATATTTGAAATATAATGGTGAGGGTGAGTTAACCCAACTCACCAAATCATCATGGTTTCAGTGAAGCAAACAATATTATTATTATTATGTGATCTTTCTATCTTGACTTAGTACAAGTTACAAGCATGTGATAGAAATGGAACGACAGAATAAAATGTGTCAAAGTTCGGTGACTCTTACCCATAACCGGAACATCAACCTGCACATGCTTACCCTGTTCTTTCTTACCAAGAAGACATTTTTAGTTTGCACAGTTTAAACAGACATAAAGGTTCACTAGTACCACAAGCCATAGTGGACTTCTAGTGAGACGGTGATCCTTCCGATCCGAGTAGCTAACCCGACTGGAGTCCCGTGCTCACCCCATGCTATTACGTCAGCACAGCTCCCCTAAGACGAATCAATCTGGGCACCCCGAAAACCATTCGAGGAACCATACCTTGTGCACAAGTTGTCCGTGACCACTTGGGTCTAAAAACTACTAAGTTAATAAACAAGCATGCAAAAACAACATTATCTGAGCATCGCGACGTAAGAATTTGATATCATTGTCTACCTACCAAAAGTTATCGCATTATAAAATCTATACTATTTGTTTGCAACTAATATCATGAAGCAGCTCTATATAAGCAGCAATAGATATACAAGTATGACAAGCAAGCAAGTGACACTATGATAATTCTTCGTTTATATTGATTCTTTTTATTAAATGGTATCATTGATTGGAACATACAACTAAAAAGTCATTTTAGTAAGTGTGAAGACTTGGAAAGAAAGGTCAAAGCTAAATCCACTCACAATTGGTGAATCAAAGAGAGAAAGAGGGCCTTCAATGTCCTGCTCGAGCATCGCCTACTCGATCATCTACATAGGCATGAATAGACAATCAATACCTTCTCTTCTCTTTCTCCCCCAATTTGACATGAATATGAAGTTTGAAGAATGCAAGCAGTAAAATCCATCAAAAACATTCATGAAATCGTATTCATAAAACCAATATGAAAGTAGCTAAGCAACCGTGGAATCGACAATAAAAATTAAATAGTGGAAAGTTCCCCCGTGACTCTGCCCCTAAATTATTCCTTGAGATATTCCACTGAATATGGGACTTGATTATGAAAAAACGAATCCATAACGAGGAAAGGATTTTAATTCAATCTGTCCCGATCAACCAATACCGACAATTTTTCTTAGCCGCACTTCTCATGCATGTAGCGGGAATCTACAACCGCAATACTTCAAATATATGGAAATAGATTACAACGAATACAAAATTATTACCGAAGACGAGAAGACGAGAAAGAACCATTGTAGAACCCCTTAAAGTGATATTTCTTCGAACCAACCCTCGAGACTCTGAATCACCTCTTCATTTCCTTAGAAATTTGTACCCCTTAAGAAACTCTTCTTAGATTGTAATGCATATTGATTAGGGTTAGGAAAATCCTATTTAAATCACAACAATCCTGAAAAGTATGGACCATTTATTTTGATCTAACAGTGTTAATAAAAAATCCAATTTAAACCATTAGTCCGACACCGGTATACCGACGGTATAACACAGAAGGTATACCAAAATTTAGAAACTTTGAGTAAGAATAGTTCTGGAACAAACTATTGTCTCACAAATGTACTAGTGGTACACTAACAATGGTATACCTCTAGTAATTATATAGTTTTTTTTCTAAATATCTGACACACAATCAAATCAAACCTCCTTTGTCACCTTCGACTCCCCGAATATCTCCAAGATACGGATGTCGCTCGTCGGACTCCGGGGTGTTTTCCAGATAGGTTGGGAACCCAAATACCAACATATATCTCACTTTCCAACTAGGTGGAGGAGCTCGACATTCCAATGATCCTCCTATAATCCTCAAACTTCCCTTTCGACAGAACCTTTGTGAGCATATCAATAACATTGTCCTCTGTATGAACCTTATCAAGCGTAGTGTCTTCACCTCTAATACATCTCGTATCCAATGATACCAAGTTTCAATATACTTGGAGTGACTATGAAATGATAGGTTCTTCCTAAGGTGAATAACATTTTTGGCTATTTTAAATAAAAATATATTGCTCTTGCTTAAGCCTCAATTCCTACAGGAACTTCTTCATACATAATAACACCTTGTAAGTCTCTGTCGCTGAAATAAAATTTGGCTCCATTGCAGACAAGGTAACACACTTCTGCTACCTCGACTGCCACAAAATTGATCCAGCAGCAAACATCATAACATAGCTCCAAGTCAATTTTTGGTATCCACATCCCCATCCATATCAACGTTTATGTATCCAACCAGCTTCGGCCCATCACTCCCGAATGAAAGCTTTCAATCAACAGTATCCTGAAGATAACAAAAAATCCATTTGAAGGCCCTCTAATGTATCCTTCCAAGATTAGAGGGATACATGCTAACCATGCATACTGCTTGAACAATATCTAGCATTATACATATTATGGCATACATGATATAATGTCCCGCTCCGTGCGGTATATTGTGCTAGTTTATTGGCTCGAAGGGTCTCGTTGGACTTGGATTCATGTAGATGAAACATGCATATATCTTTGTGATCGGGACTAATATATATATATATATATATATATATATATATATATATATATATATAACTAAACTGGCTAGAGGGTAGAGATATAAGACCCGAGAGTAGGTCGTATTCGAATTCCTATAGAAAATTATAAGGATGGAATAATCTTCTTCCTTGTGGGATCAAACCCACCAATTCAGGATGTCACAACCCGTGCCCGGATGATCGGGTATGAGTGCGAGCGCACGCCCAGCCTACGCCACAGTATCAGCGGTAGAACGTTGTCTAGACCTCAATCAAATACAAGTCCAACAAATGTAATATGTAATCAATCACAACATGCTAAAGGAAGATATGAATAGGAAAGACAAATTCTAATAGAAAATTGCCAAAATCATCTAAAATGACATGTCCAGAATCCACAACTATTTGTATATGCCAAAAACAATGGTTCGAAGACAAATTCGATCAACTAAAGCATAATATTAAAATAGATAAATACTACACTAGATCTCTCCAGAGGTCAACTCACGGTCAATGGTGCATCAAAATCGGTCTCAACTGTAACATCATCCTGAAGTTCGAATATGGGGCACAATATCACCTAAAAATATAGTTATCCAGTGAGGATTGGAGCAAGTACATAACTGATAAACTATTCATAACATGATAGAAACTATAAAACATGTAATAGCATATGAAGTACATGATAAACAGGTAAAACGTAGAATAATTGTATGACAAGTAGATGTAAAGCAGAAAAAGTCTCTCTGCGCTACTATTACCCTGTGCTAGTTCAATGGGCAAGGCTCGACTATGCCCAAAAGGTGCCTTACTTGCTCTACGCCACCCAAGATAAGGGAGGGACTACACCAACTACCTATCAGGCCCTATGTCACTCAAGACTGAATGACTCAAACGCCATTATCCTACGTAGACGTAGGGTTAAGTCAAATGCTGGCAGAGCAGCAATGGCAGAGACTAACGGTTGTTAGTGCTCTGCGACCCTCTGACACACAATAGTTGCATGAACAGAGAAAAGACAGCGCTGACGTAAGCGCAATGATGATTTCTTCCTACAGAAGGAAGAAGCGTAGAGAAGCCACTTGTCTCCCTCCTTGGCAGTATTTATTGTGAGGACACGGCGTAGGTTGCTAGCCGTTCCATATAAAAACAAAATTGTCAGAGGCTACTCGTACTCTGTGCTTGACGGATGCAATTTCCACAAAAGGATATGGTGCGGCCTTAGCGTAGGCCTCCACCTGTCCCCGTTTGGCATAATGCACAGCTACCAGAGTAGTGGCACAAGATATAAACTGGTACAACAGTTACAATTGCCAGTGAGTAGTTTAACGTGGCCTGAGCGTAGGCCTCCACGTATCCTCCCCTTTGGCGTGATGCATAGTTTCCAGAGTAGTGGCACAGGCTTCCAACTGTCGGATGCGAGATTCGTGGCACAGACTGCCAATTGGTCAGAGGCACAACTGTCAGGATTTATTTTATTCCTAGTACTTGTCACGACCCGCACCCACTTTTCGGATACGAATACGTGGCCAAGCCCAGCCTACGATACAGTGTCGGCGGTAGAATATTGTACTATAAGCCACATGTATAATCTACTACTTACAACATATATCCATCTCCACACTATACTCAATCACAAGCTCTATTTTAAATGAAAATACCAAGATAATAATAAAATAACAGTCTCGATGCGGGTCCAAGGACTCTTCCTAAAACTAAATATCCAAAGTACAATATTCAAAATACTTTAGATAAATTGCCAGAGAACAATCCGGTCAAAAATAACTAACAGAATCAACTACTCTACTAAACTACTCCATTTCAGACAGTATCTAAGCTGCTAACTCTCCCTGATCCTCCGGAAGGGCAAGATCAGGCTCTATTATGTTGCTAGCATACGGTCGATAATGTGTAGGGATTGCATCCTTATTGTAGTCACCTAAAATATGGTTATCTAGTCAGGAAAGGAACGAGTACATCATAGTAAATGTCACGACCCGCACCCAAAATTTGGGCACGAGTACGTGGGTACGTCCAGCCTACGCCGCAGCATCGGCGGTAAAACGCTGTCTAGGTCAAGTACTATCTAAACAATCTCGCACGAGTATCCAACTCCATAAGGAGACACGGATTAACACAATATAAATGAACAACATACTCAATCACATAATTGTAGCACGATAAGAAATCGAAGAAATAAAATAAACTACAACACAAGTCTAAAATGTAAATAATCTAACTCAACAAATATCCAAGTCTCAACAAAGTATGCCGGAGACAAATCCGGTACCAAATAAACTACTGAAAGAGACTAACTAGATAACTAGTGATTCCGGCTAGACCTCCCAGAATCACAACTGAACTACCAAGTCCAAGTCTGCAGCTACTTACCCTGTGGTCCATAAAGTGTCGGACAGCGGTCCTCTAAGGCATAGTCTGGAAAAATGTTTCCAGTCAGGAAGGAGCAAAGTACATTTCTAATAGCATTTCTATATCAATGATATAAGCTATGTAGCAGTATATAGATGGAAATATACAAGATGCATGTACATGTACGAGAGATATACAATAAAGGAAAATACTGGAAATACTGTAAGTAAATGCGGGAAGAAACAATATGTCAATGAGAAAGAATACTATGACTAAGTGTGTGAGTACTAGCTTTAACATGTGATCGGCTTGGGAACTTGTACAGGTATAATGGCCTGGCTAGTCATACGTGCGGTGTATGACCAACACTAACATGTGAACAAGTCTTGTACATGAAGGGTATGATCACATATCTACACTAAAATACTCTCCACACCCGACTGGTATAGTAGATCCAACCATGGTACGCTATGGCACGGGATTCCCTAGGAAGGTAACAAATCTCCCCAAAAATTAGTGTTTGTACATATACAAGATAACAAGGAAACAAAACTTGTACAAGCTACACCATGAACAAGGAATAACATCTCATGACGAGATCCGGATATACCAATCCGTGTAACCAGCGTGTCGAGAATATGGATATTTACACTAGATACAATGAACATAGGGGATATCATAAATAAGAAGCTAATCAGAGAATGTACTCGCCTTGGGTCCTTAGCTGGTAATACCAATGTCCTGTCCCAGAGTATCATCTGGAGGATCCAACAGTCCTATAGACATATAATAAAATAATACAACATTTTTATCAGATGCTACACTAACACAACATAAATACATCGAACTCAGGGGCTATGCCAGGTATGAAACTAGTCAACTAGGGTTAAGTGCGCGTCAAGTTGCACGGGCGTCGCGTCTGCGATTGCTGTGCAAGACAGACGGTCAAAATGATACGGGGCTTGCCAGTACGTCAGTGTACGTGTGGCAGTCTGCTAATAGTTCACAGGGTCATAGGTCATGTGTGTTTGATAATAAACGAAATAAATGAAACAAGGTTTATACGAAACCCTCTCTTTGGTTTACAAACAAGAAGTACAATTAATCCTATACGAGGATATCAAGTACAAAATTTTAATCTTGACGAATATTGCTATAGGAGTCTGATCTGCAGTCGATCACTTTGTCCCTTGGACCACACGATGATGACGAAGTGCTGTAGAAGAAGGAGAAGCTTCAAAGTTTGCAAGAGGGAGTGGATGCTCGATGCCAAAATCGTCGATCACTACTCTCTGCCTGTGCTCTGGGTTCATCTCTCTCAAGAAATAAATTTTTGACCTTTGTTCTCCGAGTTTTTGACCTTTTTCTGACCCTGGACCTCTGTCAATAGAGGTCTCTATTTATAGGGTTTGGTGACAGCAACCGTCCAGTCGGCGTAGAAGCCGAACAGTGGAGAGTGTGGCACCTTTTACGCGGCGGTTATAATAACTGCCACCCACGTATAAATGATCCTCTGAATCTGCGTGTGACTCGTGTCCCATTATGAGGTAATACGTATAACTGCTGCGAAGATCACGGCATGCAAGCCACGTAGGTAGCTGCCCCTCGCATAAAAAAGGTTGGCGTAGAAGCCAATAACGGTCACCATGGCGTAGAAACCAAATAGTTGTCAAGTTGGCGTAGAAGCCAAGTAGGCGTAGAAGCCCAATAGGCATAAAAGCCTGATGTTGTATGGATCGGTAGCTAGCGTAAGGACAGTTGGTCATCCTTGCTTGACTGAAGTCTTGAGCGTATTCTGGACCAAATAGCCTTATCACACACCAATGCAAATATAGCCTGAGTTGGCGTATTCCGAGGAGATAACATACGGCGTACTCCTATAGTTGAAAATAGCCAGGTCGACGTATTTCAAGGAGGTAGCATACAGCGTGCTCCTATAGCTAAAAATAGCCTGATGGCGTAATATGCAGAGGTGATGATGTGGACGTATTAGCCGTAATTATGGCTCACCGAGTCTTTGAAAGTAGAACCAAATCTCGTGCATTAAATGCAGCGATCTTCCCCCATCACGTGCATTAACTGCAGAGACGTGCCTCGAGCTCTGTACGAAGAGCTGCTTTTGACGTGGCGGTTCATTTTGTCTCTTGCTGAGCGTAAAAGCTCATATCTGCCTGTATAAAACTAGGCAGTATATTCCCTTGTATGCGTAAAAGCACTTTGTATCAAGGAAATATTACTAAACGACGGTTTGGGTCTCTGTACCGCACTATCATTACAACCGTCGTCTGGATAGTCGTGCAGTACTCTTTGTCAGGAGTCAGGTTCATTGCATGATTTGATAGGTTCGTTCGAGGAATACGAAGAGTTTCTCGTACAACCTCCCACTGCATTAAAAGTGAGCGGGTTTTACGTCGAAGTGGTGATGTAACAACCTTTTTACGCCGAAGCAGCCTGGAAATACTGTATTATGCGGGTTGTTTTGGAGCTATGTTTTACGTTGCACTAGCGATGAAGCTCTACTATACGCCGATGGCTCTGAATTCATTTCTTACGCCACACAGCACTGAAACTCTGCTTTACGTGGGTCTTATGCATACTGCGTATAGCTCTGCAGCGTATTTTTCATGCTTCTACAAGATCCCCTTCAAAGTTTTCAAATTTCTCGTAATTTGAAATACTTTGAATGAAGCATGAAACGGTCAAGTCTGACTCGTTCCTCGAGGCTAATTTCTGGGCAGATTTTTAGGGATTTGTTGGGATTCGGTGTGTTCCTCCTTGCCTATATAAAGGCTGAAGAGTTAACCTGTTCTTCCCACACTTTCTTCATCACACAGAGATGATTGCTGGACTTCGTCGGGTCGACTTGAGAAAGAAGAAGATCATGTTCTTCTAGCATGTAAGGAGCCGAAAAAGAAGGCATCTTCGAGCAAATATCCTCTGCAACGATGGATCATGGAAGGATATCATAGCTTCCTTTGCTCGGGATGATCAATAATTTTATATGGCCATTCGTCTAGGAGAGAGGAAGGGTCACATTAGACCACACAGCTTGCAAACTGTATTTTCTCCCGTTATGACGGTGGACGAGGGCAGACAAACTGGCCCTGTCTTCTAGTATTGAGTTGGGTCTGAATTCCAACTCAATCTGTCATGGCGTACGGAGGATGGGCTCTTGAAAAATTTACACAAGCCCAGTTTTGTATCCTCCCGCCATTAATTATTTTCTTGTTAATCGATCGCGGAAGCCGATTAACTGCTGAAGAAGACGGAAAAAGATCTCCACCAATATGAGAACCTGGCAGAACAGATTCTGGGCGTGATCTTTAAATGAAAATAAGAAACCCTTTGTAGAGAAAGGATTTCCATCATATGTAATCATGAAGATAAAAAATCCTTTGTAGACTGGATTTCCATCGTATGTAATCATGATTAATAAAATTGTCTTCTTTTATGCATCTGATGATTTGCCATATTTTGCTGTGATGAAGTCTGAATAGTGTGCAGCTTCGACACGTCTGAATAACTTTACGCCGACTCTGATAAAAAGAGTATTTGGTCCCGTCCCGTCTTTTACGCGTAACTGAAGATGCGTAAAAGGCTACTTTAGCATTTAAGTCGAATATTCGTACTGTCCTGCTGTTAGGAATGCGGAACTGCGTAGAATTCTGAACTGTCACTCCTCTGATAAGAAGAATTTTTGTTCAGACCATCATCTTCAAGAATGTTTTCCCGAAAACTCCTTGAAATAGGGCAAGAAATAGCTGTCAAAGTTGGCCATGCTTAAACTGTAGAGAAGAGGTTCTGACTGGATTTTGGATGAACTTCCAGTCGACCCGAGAAGGAGAGTCATTTTCAATGTTGAACTCTGTATATTTTGGGTACTTGGGATATTTTGAGGTCAAGAAGGAGTATCTTCCGAGAAAAACCATTATAATTGGCTGTCTTGAGAATTGTTCAGATATACGCCTACTCTGGCCTGCGTATTTTTAGATATGCGGAGAGTCATAGATCCGTAGCGTAGATGAGCATAAAATCATAGGTTTGTAGCCTCTCGAGCGTAAAAGTTGCTGAGCATAAGAGCATCCGGGCATAAAACCGTAGATTTATAGCCTATGACAAGAAAACTTCCGAGCGTGAAGTCGTAGATTTGTCGCCTCTGAGCGTAAAAAGCATCTGAGCGTGAAATCATAGATTTGTAGCCTCTGAGCGCGAAGCCGTAGGTTTGTAGCCTCTCGAGCGTAAAAGCTACCGAGCGTAAAAGCATCCGGGCGTAAAACTATAGACTTATAGCTTCTGAGCGTAAAATCGTAGATTTGTAGCCTCTGAGCGTAAAAAGCTCCTTAGCGTAAAACCGTTGATTTGCTCTGCGCGAAAATTTTGAATCCGCTGACTGTCCGTCTCCCCTAAATGATGGGCTGACATTGTCCCGACTCATAACCGAATATTAAATATCGGATTTGGTTAGGGATTCGAGGAGTCTATCTGAACTCTATAAATACCCTAAGGTCTTCAGAGAAAAACTCTTCACCTGTCTTTTGTAAAAAACCTTCGTCTCTTTGAGCACTTTTCTTCGTTTCTTCTCTGAGCACTCTGAGTTTTTTTAGCAATGGCACCGAAACAATCTTCGAATGCTAAGGGGAAGAAAGCTGCTTCTTCTTCTCGTTCCTCTACTCAAGCACGAGCGACTCTGAGCAAACCTCGCTCTGATCAAGGTGTCCCACCGTCAAGCTGTGCACCAGGCGTCATAGGTAAAGCTTTTGGGACGACAAAAAAATGAAGAAACCCTTCGCATACGTTGTACATGAAAGCGCTAGGTCATCTTCTGTGCTGAAAGCCTCTTCAAGGAAGATGATGCATAGAGATATTTTATCATTTATGCCCATATTCCTAATATGTCAGCGTAAAAACTCCATATTTTTGCAGTCTGGCGTAAAAGCTTTGACTGTCAAAATTTTGGCGCATACTACAAATTTTAGGTGTTACGCTCTGGATGAAAATTTCGGCGTAACAACTCAAATTTTGGCAGTCTGGCGTAAAACACAGACTGTCAGATTCTTGTGTATACTACCAATCTTGAATTTTACGCCTAGGTAATAGGTTACAGCGTAAAAACTCAAGTTTTTACAGTCTTGGCGTAAAAGCACAGACTGTTGATCTTTGGTATAAGCTGCAAGATGTAACATCTAGTACAGAAACTGACTTGTTCTTCTTGCATTTTGTAGTTGACTTACAGATACCTATGTTGGCTGAGGTAATAGGTTCTGCTGCTGGGATGCTGAACTCCAATTACCTGAAGGATCTGTCCCATGTGATGTTCCCTATTTCTGAAACCCAGTATCCTGAAGGAAGGGGAACTCTGATATCGTCTTAAGGGGAACAGATGTTGTTGAGTATGATCAACAGGGAGCCCCTAACGTATATAGATGGGGCCAAATATATAAAACCAGCTTTTCTTTTCGGAGATATGATTGATAAACAATCCCAAACGAAGCCCAAGAAGGAAAACTGGGTTTTTACTGCCGGGGGCATGGTCATGTACCTGCCCAGGATGTCTAGAGATTATCCTATCTCGGCATTCTTTCATGCCACGCATCCCAGGAAGATGTCGTGGACCCTGACCCCTAATCTTCACGACCAGCCGGGGAAGATATTTTATCAGAAAGGATCAGACCAAGGATTATTTGTGAGCCGCCCTTCAGGCCTTGTAATGCCTTTCAAGGGATTATTTCCGGGCAATGTCCCGAGTGAAGATACTTCACTGCTCCAACCAGTCCAATTACCGACTTTCTGCAATGACTTCATGGGGCATGGAGGAGTATACTCCAAGGTTAATCCTCGGACCAATGGGTGGCTTACCCCTTTAAATCTTCGATGGGCTCGTTTAGCTGCCTGGGCCCTGAAGTATTTTCAGACGAAGCTGGAGAGCATTGGTCTGTTCGCGGCTGTGAGTGCTACCAGTGTTGGGTTGCCTCCCAACCCCAACCTATTTTTGGCTTTGATAGAGCGATATATCTCGCTCACTGGGACTTTTGCCACTCCGTTAGGGGAGTTGGGATTGGCTCTTCACGAGATGGCAGAGATTTCAAGACTGCCAATGGGGGATACTCCTTATGAAGAGTATGTTCCCACAAACAGGGAGCTGAGGGATACCAATCCTCGGGTGGTGGCAGTATACCAGGAGCTAATGAGCCATTATCTTACGTGCACCACCTTTTATAATGAGCCCTCTGATTTGGCTCATACCAACAAATGGGCGTCCTATCTCTTCTTTCATTATGCCAGGGATGCTAAGCCAGACAAAGTCATGGATAGCAGGGATAAGCCTTTGAGCCTTCTGAGCGTGCTTAATGCTCAAGTAGTCGATGATCTTATTGAAGACGCTGGGGCTTCAGATCAAGTTCTCGATAAGGAGATAGGGAGTTATCCTGCAGGCACTAAAGCCTACAGTTATATGAGACATTATCGCAGGCCTCTGTTAAGGGAAGCTCAACTGGCTGGCTTCCTCTCTGTATGGCTACACCGACTGGTAGTACCTGGCATTGCATCTTCGGATCGCATTCACCGTAATACCTTATGGCCTGCAGTGCGTTTGGTGTTCGGGACAAGACTGGGCCTGCTCCCTGCCATGGTATGCCGGATACAAGCTGGCCTGAGGGCCATTAATGATGGGCTGCTTGCCGACGAAACACGGCGTGACAGCTTTCCCAGGGTAGAGTTACCGTTCCTATATCTGATGGGATGGTTAATTCTTCATAACCCCAGGGTGATGTCTCCCGGCTCTGCCAGTAGTTCGGGGAATAATTTCTTATTGAATTACAAGAATTCTACTTGGAACATGGCCACCGTCGTAGACTGTCGATGAGCGTTAAATTTTTCTCATAGCTAGAAGCTCTTATGTATCGTCCCCACTGTACACCTCAATCAACAGGGGACGAGACTTCAGGATTCAGGTGAAGGAAAAACTGTTCTTTCTCCTGAAGCTTTTTATTGGTTGGTCTGCATTAGACCTTCCCATTTGTTGTACAGAAGTGAAGACCATTGCTTCTTGGAGCCCTATCTGCCTAGTCGGTTCGCCAGGCAGTTTGGGTTTGACCAGTTGCATGTAGGAAATGCCATCACCAGCTTCAAGTCCAGAGGTGGACTTATTGACGGAGCGAGAGGATGGCGGTACTTCATAATGGGTTGCTAGAGCAACCTTTACTGTACCCTCGACTTCTCTCTCCATGGAGTTGCGCATCCTCCATTCGTACGCCCAATTTTATGTGGCCATCAATACCTTCCATCGTAATTTTGATATGCGTGGAAGTTTTAGGATGCCCTCTCATAAGTCTGCTGGACGAGAGAAAGTCCCCTCAGTTTCCTCTGACGAGGGTGAAGACTCTGTCCATCCAGATGAGTTTTTGCTGACAGTACCGAGAGGCGTAATACCTCCGCCTGCAGAGCCTCTGGTTATCCCTAGTAAGCGAAGGGCTCCTATTCTGAAGGAGACTTCCCCTCGCAAGAAAAACAAGACTGTTAGTGGTCCTGTCAGGACTTCCAGCCATGAGGCTCCTAGGAGTGAACCTCCTGTTTCCCCTATTGGGGATGATTTTTTGACTAGAGGTCCTTCGCCTATTAAAGAGGGAACCTCCACAGTTCCGGCTGGCAGTGCCGGAGATTCTTTGCTCGAGACTGTTGTCGCTGCTACCGCTTCAGGTGGTGCGACAAGATCGCCTTCGAGGCCGAGCAAAATAAGATTGTATATACCTCTATCCAGACTAGTAACGGGAGTAACCCCTACCGCGTCTGTAAGTATATCCAGTGAGATTTTACCCGATGAGCCTCGAGTGGATCTTGGTGAAGACCTGGAAGAATACCTGCCAGTGTCAGTTGGCATACCCCCTTCTCCAGGTATGACAACTCGCTTAGCATCATTAAGAAATAATTTAGCTGTACTGGCTGCCGACGCGACATATATACCATCGGCCATGGGTAAATGTCATCTTTACGCCTTTTTTTTAAAAATTAATATCAGGTTGATATTAACTTTCTCTTATCTTCTTTTCAGGGGAAGACATCTACGGGGAGGGAAGCGTCGACGCAACTTTTGGCTCTGTTGTAGCTCTTGCCGATGACACGGAGGTGCCCGACTTTGAAGAAAAAATATTTTTGGGTGCCGACTCGCCCAATACAGTTTCGATATCTCGAGAGGAGGATGAGCCTGTCATCATGACTATGCCTCTTTTGAGTACATCAGCCACTTCGACCGTTGTTGGTGCCTCTACTTTTATCGTGCCATCTGCTAAAGCGACGACTGTGACGACACCCTCTGTAGTCGTTCCTGGAAGGGGATTCTCCGATATTGCAGCCACTCCCAGCGTCCATTCGGATCTTGCCATGCTAATTGAGCAGTATACTAGTATTTTCTACACCACTTTGAAAATACTGATATTAATAATGCTGGAGAAGAATCTAGGCTTCGAGGCTCTGAGGAGGTCCTCCCAGTTTGTGATAGCGCCAATCAGAGACTTCAACGACGCTGGGAGAGCTGATACACTGGGGCAGATAGTTAATAGTTTGGAACAACCTATTAACAATTATTTACAACTATCCCAGGGCAGCATTGATGACCTGATTCAGGCTGAATATGACTCTTTGACTGCGAGGCTTATCGGGGAGATGGAAACTCTGAACAAGTCCATCGAGGCTCAGCAGAAAGAGATGAATGAAGAGCATACCGTATTGGAGTATGTCATTCCCCAGCTGGCCAAGTGCGAGACCAAATATGAGGAAGAGGTAGCGAGGGTCCGCAAATTGAAAGATGAACTCGCTCAGGCAGAGGAGAGGGCTCTCTCTTTATCGGCAGCTCAAGATGTGTTGAAGGACCGAATGGAAGCGGCTCAGCAGAACCTGGCACATGCGGGTGTCACCCACGCAGGTTTTGTACATGCTCGGTCTGAATTGTCTGCCTTGAACAATGAGGAGGAAAGGTTGGAGCGGGCTTGCGCTTCTGTTTTAAGCTTTAAGAATGAGAAGATGGCCGCACTGGCACAGCAGATTCGCGACTTAACTACTCCTCCCCAATGATGTACTTTCTTGTTTCTCCTGTAATTTCTCAAAGATAATAAAGACACATTTTCTGACCTTGTGGGCCCTCACTTTAGAATATGATAGGCTGGGATAAAAGTGATACCAGAGGTATCATTAACATGACATTCTTTCGTTAAGGTTTTGCTGAATGCAAATCTATTCAGAGTTAACATGACCTGAAAGAATATAATCCAACTAAATTTGTATACTAAACACTATCAGAGGTAATATGAACATGATAGACTTATAAATTAGTTAAAGATATCTATTCGGAGGTCACATGAACCTGATAGAATATGATCCAGCTAACCTTTGTGCATGGTATCGTCAGAATAAGATCTTCGTCATACTCCGTTAAACGAAGGAGATCAAGTATAGTACTTCTTTGGGATTTTGCAGTTGATAGTAGCCATTGCCAAATTTTTATTAGGCTTGGCAAATCTGTAAGCGCCATTTGCAATCATATAAGGGCCCTCCCATTTCTTTATGATTGTTTGCACGAATTTTAGACATCGTACCAGAGGTAATATGGACGTAGCACGATACCGTATTTGTTGAGAACATCCCACTGGGGGATTTTTTTGTGGACCTATTACTTTTTTGCAAGTAATAAGTTTAGGACAAGCCCTGCGAGAGGTAATATTGACGTAGCAGTTTTTGTGGACCTAACACCACTGGTGTACTTAGAGTTAAGTACGAGTGTTAAGTTGAGATGACAACCGATATCAGAGGTAATATGGACATGATGATCAATAGCCAAAAACTCGGAAGGTTTGTTCAGAGGTAATATGAACATGACAAACTTTTGAGTTATGACTCCATTGGGGGTAGAGGTATACATCTGCTTAGAGGTAATATGGACATGGCAGTTTTTGTGGACCTAACACCACTGGCGTACTTAAAGTTGAGTACGGGTGCTAAGTTGAGATGACCACCGATATCAGAGGTAATATGGACATGATAATCGATATCCAAAACTTGGAGGGTTTGTTCAGAAGTAATATGAACATGACAAACTCAGCTTGGGGAAATAAAGAAATATTTGGACAATAGTTCAGAGGTAATATGGACGTGAACTCATGTCCAAAAAATTCACTGTGGAGTGATTTTCCTGAGTGGGGATAGACCTGAAGAATCTGCTGGGGAACCTTTTAGGGACTCATCATCCGGTATTTTCTTGGGGGGAGCAAATTGTTACATTAAAGTGAAATTAATTTGCACTGATTGTCCCCTCATTTAAAAATACAAAGTGACGACTTTGGCGTCGATCAACTCCTGGATTTTTCTTTTCAGTACATAGCACGCCCTTGTAGGGTGATGAATGTACCGATAAAAGAGACAGTAATCTGGGTCATCTACTTTGCCAGCCCTCTCAGGGTATCTGATGTTGGGTAGCCGAAGTTTGTGTTCCTTCATCAATATATTGAAGATTTCAATGATGTCATCATCATTGAAGGAAAAAATTCCTTTTAGCTTTCGGGCTCCCGATACCTGAGTCGTACCGTCTTCAGGGAGGATGGTCATAGTTGCATCATCTTCAGACTCAGAGGGAATTCTACCCCCAGCTCTGGATACTGCCCCATTTTGTCGAGGTAGACTACCCCCAGACATGTCGTGGCATTTGTCCACAGAAGTTGATTTAGAATGACCTGCCTCTGGTATTACAGGATTAGACTCTCGAGGTTTGGAGTTTACAAGAAATACAGTTTACCCCAACCCAAAATGAGTTTGTTGACAATAAGGATTACCATGCAACGGCGTTCGTCTGCCTTTTCCCTGGTTGAGGCCTTGTTTCAACTTTAAATCATAACCCATGCTTTGTATAATCTTTAAAGCTTGTGGGCTATATCTGTGGATTTGGATTTTTCCACCATCAGACTCGTGAGATCCTTCTTGTACAATCGGTCTGCTCCACATACGACCGAAGACTATTGGATGCTGGTCATCGCGAGTTGGTGGAACAGTAAAGGCAGCATATTCATGTGGTCCATATGTCATAATGATATTAGATGTTGACGCATCTTCCCACATGATCTCCCCACGTTTAACAGTTAGGGGAACTGAATCCTGGTTATGACTCCTGTCTTTGCGTTTCTGGATCAGGAATTCACGCAAGTCAGGAGGATTAACAGAAGAAGAGGAGGAAGAAGGCTTGTTCCTCCTATTTACATCAGTTGAAATACGGATATTGGGAACCATAACTCTCCCCCTGCCACCTGTATACAGCACTTCAGCCATCTGAGTAGCAGATGATCCCCGAGGAGTGTGTCTTTCCGCAAACTGGGCCTTCTTTATGCTGAGGGGCTTAACCTGGCATAGTCAAAAATTTTGCTCAGGCTGGCATAAAACTGAGGAGGTCCTCAATCGGCCATCAGCTTCTCGCGTAATCTGGAAGGAGGGAAGGTTCTTATCTTGATGGCGTAGAAGCCGAGAGGTTGGGAAATCCGCCACTTGTTTTCCCTTGTATAGATTGCAGGGGCCATCTGCTTTTCCACGGAGGGAAGATGTATTTTTACGCGCGGAGCGCATTTGGAGTTTCTGAATAGGGGCTGAGGCATTATCAGAACTTTTGTCTACCGCATCACAGACGGGAGACTGAATTTTATGCGCAGAGTACGCAGTAGACTTCTGAATTAGCACTGGGGCATAACCAGAAGCTTTGTCTGCCACATCACAGATGGGAGACAGAGTTTTACGTGCAGAGTGCGGAGTAGACTTATGGACTAGCGCTGAGGCATTGCCAGAAGTTTTGTCTGCCACGTCACAGACGGGAGACAGAGTTTTACGTGCGGAGCGTGCAGGTTGCGAAGCTACAACCTTGGTGGTCGGAGAAACCGGAGAGTCGGTAGGAATGGTAGGGGATGTCAGGGGCATCCACACTTTACGCAATTTTTTGTTGTCTTGGACAGAGAGGGAGTGAGAGCTACCCCCTGCTCGAAGCATGTCTTCGTAGGATGACTGGTCGAATTGGACGACCAGGGTCTTCTTCATTGATCCTACTGATACTGCATCGTGTTAAGCAATTGCCTTCTCGTCAGATGAGAAAGTCGTCCCCAGCAGAGTCTCCATCTTGTGTTTGATAATAAACGAAAGAAATAAAACAAGGTTTATACGAAACCCTCTCTTTGGTTTTCAAACAAGAAGTACAATTAATCCTATACGAGGATGTCAAGTACAAAATTTTAATCTGGGTAAATATTGCTATAAGAGTCTGATCTGCAGTCGATCACTTTGTCCCTTGGACCACACGATGATGAAGAAGTGCTGTAGAAGAAGGAGAAGCTTTAAAAGTTGCAAGAGGGAGTGGATGCTAGAGGAATATGAAGAGTTCCTCGTACAACCTCCCACTGCATTAAAAGTGAGCGGATTTTACGTCGAAGTGGCGATGTAACAACCTTTTTACGCCGAAGCAGCTTGGAAATACTGTATTACACGGGTTGTTTTGGAGCTATGTTTTACGCTGCACTAGCAATGAAGCTCTACTGTACGCCGATGGCTTTGAAGTCATTTCTTACACCACACAACACTAAAACTCTACTTTACGTGGGTCTTATGCGTACTGCGTATAGCTCTGCAATATATTTTTCATGCTTCTACAATGTGTAAAGACGGGGTATCCGTATTTACACTTGGGTTACCTAGTACGTATAAATATATATTATACATGTTATTATATATACCAATTAAATATGTACATAATATATATATGTATATATCAATAATTACATACAAAATATGTATGAGTGTATATATAATAAATAGAAATATATATTATATATATATATACATAGGTAAAAATACGCATAACATATTTGTACATAACAACCATTATTTAAGGATATATATATACTGAATATATATATATATATATATATATATATATATATATATAGAGAGAGAGAGAGAGAGAGAGAGAGAGAGAGAGAGAGAGAGAGAGAGAGATAGAGAATAAGGGAGGTGAGATGGCACCTCACTCTAAAAACAAGGGTGGCGGTGACGTGGCACAATCCCAACCACACATTTCATAATTGGCAATTTTCACTTAACCCCCTCCCCTCGTTTGTGTGGTTGAGATTGTGACACATCACCGCCACCCTTGTTTTTAGAGTGAGGTGCCATCTCACCTCCCTTATTCTCTCTCTCTCTCTCTCTTTGTATATATATATATATATATATATATATATATATATATATATACTAGTGAAAATATAGATGTATTATATTTATACATATACATACACCAATAAAAAATATACCTATACTATATACGTATAAAAGTACATATATATATATACTAATACAATTATATATGCTATATATATATATACCAAAATACAAACATATATATGTGTATATGCATATACCAAGAATACGTACTAAAATATATTATTTAATACTAATACATACATATATATATATATATATATATATATATATATATATATATATATATATATATATATATATCAAAAATACGTATTTAAAACACATTTACTATACGAAATTATACCAAAACATGCATGTATACATATATACGTAAATTATAAACTAATACATGGTATATTATACTAAGCTACATACTTTATTAAAGAAGGAGGGAGGAGGGGGGGAGAGGAGAGGAAGCTCACGGTGGTGGTGGTGCACAGCTGCCGGAGAGAGATGGCCGGACAATGTGGGAGGCTCGGGATGGTTGGAGAGTGCAGTAGAGTCGTGCTGTGGGCTGCCGGAGTAGAGGAGCTTCGACGCCGGAGCAGACAGCGGGTCGAGGGAGGTTGTGTGGTCTGGCGGAGCTGCGCCGGAGTCGGGATACAGCGGGATGAGGATACTGGTGGTGGTGGTGGAGTATGATGATGATGGTAGTGGTTCGTGGCGAGTATGGTGGTTCGGAGTAGGCAGGGAGCGGGGTCGGGGCTCGGCCGGGCCGGAGTTGCAGTGGTGGGGGAGACTCGGCGTAGGGAGGAGGAGGAGTACAACAGGAGAAGGGAATGCAGCGAAGCTGTGCTCGCCGGAGTCGGGGGAAGAATAGTGAGGAGGCGGGTGGAGCTCGCCGCCGGAGTCGGGAAGAAATGCAGGGAGCGGTCGGAGCTGTGGGGTTGGAGGTGGTCGGCTCGACGTAGTTAGCTTGATGGGATAGGGTAGACTCGACTAGAGGAGGTCGGCCGGGTGTAGGGAGGAATGGCTCGCCGGGGTCGGCTCGACTCGGATGGCCAGAGTAGAGAAGCTGGGGATGGGTCGACTGACCGGAACTGTGGCCGGGCCACGCCGAAGAAGGGGCTCGGGTGTACAGTGGTAGGAGCTCGGTGAACGGTGTGGAGATTCCCCCCCCCCCCTTTTATAAAATTTGAAAAAACAAAGGAGAAGGAGAAGAAGGAAGAAGAAGAAAAGAGAAGAAGGAAGGAAAAATGGAGAAATGGAGGAAGAGGCTACGATTGGGTGAGGGAGATGGGGGCTTCCCTAGGTTTGGGGATTAGGGTTTTCTTGGGAAGGGTGAGTGATGTGACATTAAATAGGGAGAGGTGTGAGGGAAATGAATGGTGATGATGCACCTATTTTAAATGGGTGGTTAGGATTTGACATGGAGGAATTCCTTCATGTAAGGATAAGGGTTGTTGACTTAGTCAAATATTTGGGCTCTCCATTTGGTGTGAACCAATGGGGTGTTTACACCTAATGCAATATTTGCAAATTAGCCCCCCTAAATTGGGTATTTGCACAGACGCATGAAATGATAAAAAATTGGTGGGCGATTTGGTGTTTGGTGTTTTGTTGGGTGAGGGGGCGTTGTGTGTTTGGTACGGACTTAATTAGTGGGGTATTGGAATTAAATCGGGATTAACGAAATTAGTCAAAATGGTATCCTCAATTTAATTAGAAATAAATGCAAGCTGTGTTCTAAAATTAATTAGGAGTACATGGGGCCAAAATTAGGTCAGGTCACAAATATCATTAGTGAAGAAGACTCAGAACAGAATATTACCCTAATTTGGGTCGCACAAAAAATGGGTCAAGATTGCCTCCAATTTTGATTGGAACGCACAACGATACAAAATTGGAATTAATTTAGAAATTAAATAAACGTCCGCGACGAATATTGTGCGGCTAAAATGGAGCACAAGAGAGCATGATTATGAGTTGCAAAAATGTCAAAATGGAAGGCGGGCACGTCTAGGGCAAGGTTGTGAAATTTGTTGGAAAGCAAAAGCTAGGGTAGCGCTCCAAATATCGAAGCAACGGCAAGGCGCAATAATTAAATAAATTACGGTAATTAATTACTACCTCCAAAAATTAAATCCTAAATAATATAAATTAAATTCATAACCCTACATTTCGGTCAGGTATTCATCTAGTGGGCTTCTAGGTCAAGTCTACTAGCTCAACATTAAGAACACAGTACATAATATATTTATGAATACACATCTCATAGAATTATTTATAAATTAATACGCACAATATAAATAATATTCAAAAAGTCAAAAATACCCCTGTTTTTGGAATGTGGTACTGACAGTAAAAATAGTTCCAACACATGGTAGAAGCTATAAGACAATAAATAACAAAGAATATATGATAGCAACAAGACTAAAATCTCAATAAGGCAACTAGAATAACTAAATGCTAAAGTCCTGTCATGACAAAGATGTAGTACAATAACTCCAAGCAATAAGAAAATAACTACAACGTATGAAAGAATAGATATGAACAACTACTCTATGTGATTTGAAATACCTTGTTGACATGTGAATGGCTAAGGGGTAAAATTCGGCAAACCACACGTGTCGTGCATGGCTGCTATTATTCCATTAAGACCATGGGATGGAAAGGGTAGTTCACATGTCCACTAAGTATTTTTCTTTCCCATGAGTACAATATGGTATCCGAACTAGTCATGAAGAAATAACAATAATCCAGAATAATCACGTATCTCATAATAAGAATCCATCATACTAATTCGTGTAACAAGTGTCAAGAATCAAATAATCAATACTAAGCATGTATTATAGAGACTATCAAGCACTGAAAGTAATCACATAAATGTACTCACCTGTGGTCCTTAGCTGTGGTTGGATCAGGTCCCAATTCAGAGTCCAAATCCTACATATGATATGTTACCATGTCAAAAGATAAGTTATTTTAATTTATTTAATTCTGGAATAATTACTCTAAAATCCTATTTTAATATTATTATTCTGATTTTTAGGTTAATTCCTAAATTTTGTTCAAGAAAATAAATTTTATCCACTAGAGACTTATGGCACACAAATCGAGACGATCTGTTGACCAAAAAGTCAACCGATGCAAACTCAACTTTCATGCATTGTTTACTGTATATTTTAGCACCACAAATATGCTAGAATTTATGGCTCATCCGGATTCAAATTCGTTTGAAAATTATTGCACATACAAAATTGTATTGTGCAACAGTGGTTGATTGCTAACCTAGAAGTTCTACAAAATTAACAACACAGAAATATTTTGAATAAAATTCTGGAAAAAAAATATATCAATGATCTCGAAATTACCTTTCTAAAACTTCAAACGGTTCATGATTATGATTCTTGTTCTCCCAGAATCATAAAAACACCGAGATATATCTATTTTTGGACATGTTGTGCTCTACTAATTTTCCAGAATTTAATATTCAGAATTTTGTGAAACAATTTACATATTCAGAAAACTAACCTCAATAGAGTTCTAATACAAGAAAATGGGCTATATTTGGAGTACGAAGCTATGAGTAATGGCTTCTGGAAGATGAAGGAAATCCTAGATGACAATTCTCCAAAATTTGCTAAAAAAACCCTAGAAATTATAACTTTAATACTATATATATATAGGAGAGAGAATGAGCCGCAGATAAAGAGGAACACGTGGCGTCCATCCAGGCACTCCCGCCCAGATCGGACGGCTAGCGTTCAGCCCGGCTTGGCTCGGCTGAGTCCGAGTCAGATTAGGACTCGGCTCGGACCGATTTCTCCCTCACCCACACCCGCGGGTTCTGACAGGCGGGCCCAACACTGTTGGCTGCAGGAGGCTGACGAGTGGACCCATGTTGGCTAACTGGGCAGGATAATTACATTTATGGGTTTTTTTTTTGAAAAATAGTTTTTAATTCAGTTTTTCATAATTAACTCAAAATAAATGCTAAAAATAATCAGAAAATTTTCAGAAAATTCTAGAAAATATATTTGACTATTTAGAACCTAAAATAAAAGTTTGTGACATTTTTAATTATGTTTGACCCTAAAATAAATTCTTGAAAGTCCTAAAAAATTAGTGTTACTAGTTTTTAATTAACCAAAAATTATGAAAAAATCCCAATGGCCCCAAATTAACCTAATAACAATGTTTAAGCTAGAATTTCAGGATATGGAGGTTACTAGTCTACCTTCCTAAAAAAAATTCATCCTCGAAATTTTAGACAGCAAATACAAGATGAAAATTACCTCATGGTGCAAAAAGATAGGGGTAACGCTCTCGCATCTCATCTTTCCGCTCCCAAGTGGATTCACCGGGAGAGTGATGCCTCCAAGCGATGTAAACCAAGGGAATTACTTGGTTACGAAGCACTTTATCTCTGCGGTCTAGGATCTCCACAGGCTATTCCAGATAATGGAGGCTTGGTCCAACCTCAAGCTCCGAATGATCTAATACATGGCTAGGATCTGCCACGTATTGCCTCAGCTGGGACACATAGAATACGTTGTGTACTCCTTCCAATATAGGCGGTAAGGCTAGTCAATAGGCTACTGCCCCAACCTTCTCTAGAATATCGAAAGTGTCACTACCATATTTCCAGATTAGGGCATTTGTGTAATTTCACTATTTTGAATAATTATGTATTAAATTTAATCTGCTGAGTTTTTATAAACTATATATATATTGTTAGTTGTGTTTGGGTTAGGTCAAACCCTAGAACTCATTAGGACTAACTTAATGACTAACCCTAATTTGAAAACCCAAATTCTAGACAAACCCTAGATTTCAAATTTTAGGGTTGAACCTCAAACCCTAGAATGACTAAACCTGAGTTAATTGAGTTCTGCATGACCTAACATGGGGGTTTAACCTAAACCTATGCATTTGAAACCCTAACCTAGTTTTTAATATAAAAGAGAGCCACCCTCAACCCATTTCTCCTTCATAAAGAAAGAAACCCTAGCCTCCATTAAGAAAAACCATTAATCAAACCCTAGGATTCCATCTTCCTCCTCCAAAGCAAGGAAAACAGGGAGCTTGGGTCAAGGAACCTTGGGGAAGAAGAACCTTCATAGGGAAACCATCTCCCTATAGGTAAAATCCGATTCTAACCCATTTTAATTCTGATTTTTGTTGTAGTTGGCCTTTAGGAAACCCCTTCACTGTGTAGATCTCGAATTCTAGGGTTTTGGTGTGCATACGTTTGTTTCCCTAATTCGTGAGCCCTAGTTTTTGGAATATGCATTCTTGCATGGTTTCCTCATTTATATATATATATGATTTCGATTTAGGGTTCTAGTTTTGGGTATTCATGGGATCTTAATGTGAAACCCGATTTCAGCCCCCTAGGTGTTTGTAGGAATGCCCTTAGGGATTTACCTATCTAATTTATTCTAATACTGCATGTTTTAATATATATATATACACTTATATATTTGCATATGTTTTGAGAATGGGTTGTGTGATTTGGGAAAGAAATGAACTGTGGGGATTCCACTGTGAGTAGCTGTGCACAGTCGGGGTTAAATTCTGTGCAGTGTGTTTTTGTGCATATAGGTTTTGGCTGTAGGTATCAGCAGTGAATTGGAAGTTGAGATTTGAGTGTCAGTATGCAACCAGTGTGTGTTTTCTGTGTGAATTTCAGGGTATTAGTTCCTGTGTGTAGGTGTGTAGGTGAGAACCAGTGTAGTGTGTGATTCCTGTGTGTATGAATACTTGTGTGTTTTAGTTAGATATCTGTGTGTACATTGTGTTAAAGATCGGTGTGTATGTATATGTATGCTGTGTGTATCAGTTTAGTTTGTGTGTGCCTATGTGGTATCGAGTTATGGGATACTGTGGATTAGTGTATCAGAGGAATAAACATGTGTTAGGGGTTAAGAGAGGTCAGTAGGTGCATCAGTATTTTTGTCTCAGTATCTAGTGTGTAGGTATTTGAATTATCTCAGTGTGTGAGTGAGGTGCAGATTGGTTACAGTATGTTGAATCTGTGTAAAAACCTGTGTGTTCTTAGTGAGGGAAACAGTGTGCTGTGTGTGAGGGATTCTGTGTAGTGAGGAGGACTGTGTATTTCCTAGTGTGTGAGTACTTGTGTATTGGTTATTACCTGTGTGTGTTCTTGTGCGTGAGGGTTGGTTAATAACTTAGTAGAGTGTTAGAGTGTCTGAGAGAGTGAGTATGTGTATTAGTATATGAGTGTGTGTGTGTTAGCAGTGTGTGTGTCTGCCATCGAGCCTAGAATCTGTGTATATATCTGTGTTTGTCTTTGTGAGTGTCTTAGTAACCTGTATCAGTGAGTATCAGTCAGTTTGAGTTCTGTGTGTAAATTCCTGTGTCCTAGTTAGAAATAGAACTGTGTGTATCAGTTAGGTGAGAAATCTGTGTGTGTAGTGCAGCTGTGCAAAAAAATTAAAACCTGGGTGTGCAGTGAGATACCTAGGTGTCTATGTGCCAGTGTATCTGTGCCAATGGTGTATCAATACCTGTGTCAGTTGTGTGAATCTTGTGATGTGCAGTGTGCAGATTTTAGTGTGTGTGTGTATCCTAGAACCTAGTGTCTAGTGTACCAGTGTCAGTGTGGAAAGGGAGAAAGTATCAGTGAGTTGGTAGTTCTAGTGTAGTGTATCAGTAAGTGAATCTGAGTGTGTGTAGACTGAGAAACTCTCAGTAATACCTAGAGTGTATACCTGTGTTCGTTTCAATATAAAATCAGTGTGTTCCAGAAATCAGTAACATTACTTGTGTGAACAATCAGTATGAATACATGTGTGTGTGTATTAGTAAACAGTAAGTGATGGGTTAGTATCTCAGTATCAGTGTATCTGTGTGTGAGTAGTGAGTAGTGGGCAGTAAATTTCAGTAGAGGGAGTTTAATTATGAGTTAAGGGTTGCATTGGAATGCTAGTTTAGGTAAGGGTTAGATAGATTTAATAATACCTTAGAACTTAAATAGGAGTTATATCTATACTAAATGCCTAGTATGTAAATATTGTTTAGTATTAATATAAAGCCTAGAGTAACAAGGTTAACCTAGTATGGACTTAGATATGACCTAGAAGCCTCATTTCTTAATTTGTTAATCGTGTTATTTCCTTAATTCAGTACCTGACATTTATATTCCACAAATAGGTCATTGTGATTTCATCTTGGACATCGATCCTCGCACCCTTTGCTCAGGACCACAGGCGAGTACATTGTCTGACAGTTTTCATTTTTGTTGATTACTTCTATAAATTCAGTTGTAGTACATACTTGATTCCGACACTATGGATACACGGGTTAGCACCCTAGATCCCCATCATGAGGAGTCGTGATTGGAATCCATCGTGTCACGACCCGCACCCGGTGTAAGGGTACTAGTCGAAAACAACGCCCAGCCTACGCCGCAGAATCGGCGGTAGAACGCTGTCTAGATAATCTATCTAATATAATGAACCACCAATAATGATAAAATACTCAATCACAGAACTAAGATGGAAATGAGCACGAATCAGATAAAGAAATGAATAGTCACAATACAACTCATGAGTCTAAAATAATACATCAATGAGTCTGAAGAATAACAACAAAAGCTGGAGACAAATCCAGTACAAAGAATACTACAAAACTATAAAGCTACACTCCAAGGTCAACTGTCTCAGTTGGGATAAGTCCCTCTTGAGCCAGGGTCTCAGAATCTAAACCCACAACATCCTGGGGTCCATAGTAGGTAGGGTACTCCTCAGTGTCATCTGGAAAAATATTTCCAGTCAGGAAGGAGCAGAGTACAACCCTAATAGCAGTTCTCAAACAATGATAAAAACTATGTAACAGTAAATAGCTGTGGATAAACAAGATGCATAAATAGATACAAGAAATGTATAGACAATAAGGAAATACTGGACAGAAATACAATAATGAACAATATGCTGGTGGAACAATAATACTAATGACTAAGTGTGTGAGTACAGCTTAACATGTGATCGGCTTGGGCAAGATGCAATGCGGCCTGGCTAATCATACGTGCTGGGTATGACCAACACTATTCAAGAAACAAGACTTTATTCAATAGGGATTTGATCACATATCTATACTAATACTCCCCACCCCCGACTGGTATAATAGATCCAACCACGGTACGTTATGGCACGAGATTCCCCAAGAAGATAGCTAGTCTCCCCGAGAATCGGTGTCTGTACATGCACAAGATAACCAATGAAACAATACTTGCACCATATACACCATATACCAAGGAATAACATCTCATGACGAGATCCGGATATACCAATCCGTGTAACCATAGTGTCGAGAGAAATATGTAAATCTACACTAGATACAACGAACATAGAGGATATCATAAATGAGAAACTATCAGAGAATGTACTCGCCTGAAGTCCAATGAACAGTCTCACAAATGTCTGACTCGGTGCCTCGAAGACCTAGATATGGAATACAACATTAAAACAAGGTCCCGGAAAGAGAACAAGTCAAACTAGACAACTTCTAGGCCAAAAAGTCAATTCTAAGTCAAAAGTCAACTACGGTCAACTCTAAAGTCAACTAAAGTCAAACATGGTCAAACCTAGGTCAACCTCACAAAATATCTAAAATATAATATAGAAATAAAATACAATGATTTTAGGAATCAAATTAGATTCCAAAAGAATCTACACAAAGTATTTAATAATACAAAAATTATATATCATAAATAATATCTATGTAAACCAATATCCATATAATTAAAATACTATAAATATAATAATTATATGCCTCACAAAACACCCATATATATATATATATATATATAACAATAAATATATATAATATAAATAAACTGCCAAAGTGTCATTGAAAACAGGGGGTTAAAACAAAGATTTAAAATAAAATAGCTTATAGTGACAGTCTTGACTGTCACTAAAAACTGTCGCAGAAAAACCGTGTGTGATATACACACTGCTGAACAATTGGTGACAGTTAAACAACTGTCACCGAAACTGTCGCCAAATGCTGTTGAATCCCGCCCGCAGTCATTAATGACAGAAACGTCATTAATGCAGAGCGGTTACAGCGGCTACAGCGGCTGCTCATTAAAACGGTCAATTAATGACAGTTTCACTGTCATTAATGCACTGTCGCTAAAAACTAGTTATATAAATATAATTATATATATAAAAACAGAATATATATAAAACAATAATATTTATATAAATAAACAGAATATATAAAACAATATATATACATATATAAAACCTTTAATAAAACTATACATATATATGTATATTAATATAAACATAAACTTATACATTCAAATATTTAATAAATAAATATTAACACAAAGGACTTATTAATGTACATACTTAACATTAATATCCAAACAATTACATAATAATTATAAATAATATAATTACACAATTAAACATACAATATGTTTTATAAAACATTTTATGTACAAAATATATTATTAATAAGTAGTACATATATATTATACAAGAAGCTACATATTATTTTGTACACTATTTGCACACACAAAATATAGATCCATGCTACAATAATTACTATAATAAATACACAAAAATAAACATATAATCTCCATATATATATACATATTATAAAATAAGAATTTAAACCATACATAATTAGATCTACACATAAACACATTAAATTGGAGAGTATCACATCTTATCCCACTAGATCTAGGATACGCATGCGACACGAGTCCAACACACAACCAATTGCACCCCGAAGGACACAAACAAATCACAAATAATATTTACGAACAAATCAAAGTGTCAAAAGTAGATCTATGTGTCCGTGTCAAAATACGACATGTTCAAAGCCCCGTGTCGGAGGAAAACCCCCAAATGACACGTATCACCAAATAGTTGGGACACGAACCACAAGTATCCCAATATGGACACGACACTAGCCTCAAACACAAAGTTCATTGTCCAATTGATCTATAGGATCAATTGACACACACAACAAAATGTAAATTCGGAATTCCAACAAAATTGATACAAAAAGCACCATAACTTTCTCCATGGGTCTCCTATGAACACAAAACAAAGTCCTATGGGTAGTACATACATATAGGTTGATTTTACATGATTAAATCCCAGATTTAGAAGCTATTTAAATGGGAAAATCTGAATTATACCTATTGGGAGATGGATTCCCAATGAAACCTCCAATTGAGATGAACTTGCTTCCAAATTGTAGATCCTTGCTCCTCTTTGTAGATCCTTGCTTCCTTCTTCTAGATCCTTGCTTTCTTCTTCTCTAATGGTGAATTGGGAAGAATTTGGAATGAATTTGGTAGGGAATTGGATTGGGAATGGAGGGAATTTGGTAGTGGGAATTTTCTAGATCTAGAATTGAAATGAAATGAGAGGAGAGAGAAATTTCCCCCCTCCCTATATAGGCCGGCCATGCCCCTCCCCCAAGTAATTATGAAATGTCCAATGTACCCCTTGGGGCCTCTCATGAAGAAATAATTAAGGAAGGAAGCTTCTAGTCTAATCATTTAATTAATTTAATCCATCTCCTTAACTATGGGCTTTCTAAATGGGCCAAGTCTAACCAATTAATTCATGTTGGTCCATGGGTCCAAACTAAACTAGTTGGGTCCACTAGAAATAAGTCCAAAATAATGTAATAATATCTCACAACAATTAAATAATACAACAATTAATTATTTACCATGCACAATATTTATTTAAATAGGAAATTACTAAAATACCCTTTTTCCTAAAATGTGGTAGTGACACATCGTGCTAGCTGGGGAATGGGGAACTATTAGTAGATTATGTGATCATATCCAAACATTTACATGCATCATAGCTCACCCCACTTCTCACATCGGGTGCGGCCTGACCATTTACATGCATCATAGCTGTTATATATGATTAGCCTGACCACTACATGCTTCATAGCTAACCATATGGTTAGCCTGACCTACAAGAATCATAGTTAATCATATATAACCAGCCTGATCTAGTCCCAAGCCGATCACATAATAAACTGATAATTCAAACACTTAGCTAGATGTCTATTCTTTATTCAGATTCACTTGTTCTAGCATTCACTACTTATTGTTCTAGCATTCACTATTTTTTGTTCATTGCTAGATGCTCTATTGCCTATTTTATTTCTCCAGTATTCTATATTCCTGCATTTATTCTCATCTTATATTTCTTACACTGTTTATAGTTTTTGTCAACTTAATGAAACTGCTGTTAGTGTTTGTGCTTCGCTCCAATCCTGACTGGATAACATTTTTCAGAGGACCTGAAGAACTTTTGCCCCACTCTTTACGGCCCAGGATTAGAGGGAGATTTCACTCCGGAAATCCCAGAGGAGTTGCCTATTCTAGAGGAGATCTTACCTGCCTGTACTTAGATTATTTTTTCTGTATTTATTGTTTTAGACTGAGACTGAGTTGTATTTATTATTTTGTGACTTTGTGAGATCATCTAGACTCCGGACTTGTGTTGCACTCTTGTGATTGGTTTATATAAAACTCATTTCCATTCTCTTCGTGCCATTATTCTTATAACTTGTGATTGAGTATATTATAGAACTGTGGATTATTATCATTGTCCTCCGTACGGAGTTGAGACTATTGACAGGATATATTTTATGTTGAGACCTAGACAGCGTTCTACCGCCGATGCTGCGGCGTAGGCTGGACGTACCCACGCTCTCGTACCCCTATATCGGGTGCGGGTCGTGACAGAAAGGTCCGATGAATCTTAGGTTAAGCTTTCCACCTCCACCGAAACGAATCGTACCACATGTCAGAGATATCCTCAAGAACACTAAGTCACCAACCTATGCCAAAATAGTAACTTAGTGCATAACCTGAGAACATAATCAATATTTAGATAAAGAAATCGATACCTCAAACTCTATCGGTCTCTTGTGGCTATCGGCCCACTGCTTCTGTTTGTTCTGAGCCACACGAAGTATCTCTCTAATCTGCTTTACTTTTTTTGTAGCATCAACTACCATCTCTGGTCCCAAAAGTATTCTCTCTCCTATGTCATCCCAAGATAATGGAATCCGGGATCTCCTACCATATAAAGCCTCGAAAGGAAATATCTTGATACTGGCCTGATAGCTATTGTTGTATGCAAACTCTACCAGGTAAAGATGATCCTCCCATGAGCCACCAGAATCTAGTACATATGTCCAAAGCATATCCTCGAGCGTCTGAATAGTCATCTCTGACTGTCCATCCGTCTGAGGGTGGTAAGCAGTGCTAAATTTGAGTTGGGTACCTAAGTTAGCCTGCAAACTCCTCCAAAAGTGGGACATAAATCTACTATCCAGATCGGACACGATGATTACTGGAACTCTATGCAGCCTGATTATCTGTCTCACATATAAATCGGCGAGCTTCTGCATGGACAATCCTACTTTAAAAGGCAAAAAGTGGGCTGATTTGGTCAGCCTGTCAACAATGAACCAAATTGTGTCCTTCCCTCCTGGAGTGCGTGGAAGTCCGAAAATAAAATCCATTGTGATATGCTCCCATTTCCACTCAGGAATCGGTAGTGGCTATAGCAATCCTCCTGGTCTCTGCCTCTCCGGTTTGACTTGCTGACACACTAAACATCTGGAGACAAAATATACTACCTCTCACTTTATCCCATACCACCACACGTGTTCCCTCAAGTCCTTATACATCTTGTTAGCTCCCAGATGTATATAATACTAGGAACAATGGGCCTCATGCATGATCTTTTCCTGCAGATCCCCACTAGGCATACATAACCTAGTCCCGTGTCTTAGTGAACCATCCTCAGCAATAGAGAAGTCATCCATCAGTCATGCCTGCACCTGAACTCTGAGGCTTCGCAGACCCTCATCTTGGTACTGTGTATCTCGGATCTTATCTATCAACCCCGACTAAATCTGTATGCCCATCATCTGCGTCTCCACTCCTGGAACAATAACCTCGATGCCCAGGCTATCCAAGTCTGCTAATAAGTGGCGATCCATTGTCAAGTACATCGCTACTAGATATCTTCTCAAGGCATCGACAACTAGTTAGCCTTCCTTGGATGATACTGTAGTAAAATATCAAAATTCTTTATCAGTTCTAGCCACCCGCGCTGCCTCAATTTAGCTCTTTCTGCATAAAGACGTACTTCAAGATTTTGTGGTCAGTGTATATTTCCATACGCTCTCCGTAAAGATAATGTCTCCACAGCTTTAGAGCGAAGATCACCGCTGCTATTTCCAAGTCATGAGTGGGATAGTTTCTCTTATGTGGCCATAACTGTCTATAATCATATGTCACCACATTCTTGTTCTTCTCTAGAATATATCCCAAGCCCTTCCCCAAAGCATCGCTATAAATGACAAATCCACCCGTCCCCGATGGCACCGTCAAAATAAGCGCTGTGGTCAACCTCTTCTTTAGCTCATTAAATGTAGCCTGACATTCTTCGGTCCACACGAACTGCACATCCTTTCGAGTGAGTCTAGTCAATGGCTCTACGATCCAAGAAAAATTCTTCATAAATTTCCTGAAATACCCGGCCAATCCTAAGAAGCTTTTGATCTCTGCAACAGAACTCGGAGTAGTACAAGACCCTACAGCAGCAATCTTCTTTGGATCAACCAAAATTCTATCTTCAGTCACCACATGCCTAAGGATCTCTACCTTATCTAGGAAGAACTCATATTTTGAGAGTTTTTCATAGATGTTCTCCTTCCGAAGGGTCTCTAGCACAATCCTTAGATGATTCTCGTGCTCTTCCGGTGGCTTCGAATATACAAGGATATCATCTATGTATACTACTATGAACTTGTCAAGGTACTGGTGGAATACCTTGTTCATCAAGTTTATGAAGACTGCAGGGGCATTAGTCAATCCAAATGACATCACCATAAACTCATATTGGCCATATCCTATTTAAAATACAGTTTTCGGAATATCTTCCTTCTTCACCTTCAACTGATGATAGCCAGACCTCAAATCAGTCTTCAAAAATACCCTCGCACCGCTCAACTGATCAAAAAGATCGTCTATTCTTGGTAGCGGGTATTTGTTTTTGATGGTGAGGATATTCAGAGCCCTGTAATCAATGCACATTCGCACCAACCCATCTTTCTTTGGTACAAATAAGACTGGGGCTCCCTAAGGCAAGGAACTCGATCTAATAAAACCCTTGTCTAGCAATTCATCAACCTACTTCTTTAGTTCTGCTAGCTCATTGTTGTTGATCCTGTAGACCTGTTGCGACACCTGCTCTGCTCCAGGCACTAAGTCAATAGAAAATTTAAGATCTCTGTCCGGTGGCAATCCTGGTAGCTCCTCAAGAAATACGTCTAGAAACTCTGCAACAATAGGGTGTGGCAACTCCTTCTCTGCTACCATGGCTCCACAAATAATTCCATCACCTTTCTCAACTCCTCCCCTAACAAACTCAAATTTTGGCTCTACTGGAGGGCAAAATAGTACATGTCCTCCACGACAGTCTATGCTAGCATGGTGTAAACTCAATCAATCCATTCCAAGGACAATGTCAAAACTCAAAAGTGGCATTACGAGTAAACTAGCATCCAAATTATGGATTCCCAAGGTAACACGACATCCCTTGCAAGTATCACTGACTAGGATAGTGCCTCCACCAGTCATGATCTTGCAACTCCTACACAATGGTTCTGTTACTAAACTATGCTTAAGCACAAAGGATACCGATATGAAGCTATGCGATGCACCAAAATCAAATAAGGCAATAACAGGAATAGAATCAAGAAGAATAGAACCTGCTATCATATCACTAGTCGGCTCAGCCTCCTCTATGGTCATGGCAAAAGCTCTGCCCTGTGGAGGTATTCCCCTTTGCGGGTGCTGGTCAAACTGCTGCTGTTGTGTAGGAAGTGGGGGTCCTCTTGGCTGTGGGGCCACTGGTGGTCCAACTGGTCCTCTCTGAGCTGAGGATCCTCCTATAGGGGGTACGTATCACTATCATATTTTTAGATTAGGGCATTATTGTAAATTGCCATATTTATTCATTATGTTAATACAATGTATGATATGTTTATTATATAAATTGTTTGTGTTCTTTAATCCATATGTTAATGGACTAGACCTAAAAATCTACTAGAATAAACCCTTTGACAAATCTTTTTTTAAATTAGCATTTAGTTAAACCCTTAATGTATGACTAAACCCCTTTAATTAATTAGTCCTTCATGACAAGTCATGAAGGGTAAAATAGACTCCTTGCATTAGAAGCCCTAACCCTAACCCTAGTCCTATATAATGAGAGGGAGCCTCCCTCAAGCTTCTTCATTCATGAAAAAAACCCTAAATATAGCCTCCACTTAGAAATCCATTTCCCTTCCTCAAATTTCAGGATTTCTAGCCCTAGAAACCCTTATTCCTTCTCCATCAAGAGAGATCTATGAGCTTGGACCAAGGAGGCTTGAAGAAAGAGAAACTACATTGGAAATTCATCTCCCAATAGGTGAGAATCTGAATTAAAACCTCATTTAATTCTGTTTTAATTGTTGTTTGGCCATTAGGAGCCCACCATTTGAATTAAGAATGACTCTTTGGGTTGCATGAGGTTTTTCCATGGAGTCATAGGTGATTTTAGGGTTTTGTGATCCTATGATACATTCTTCCCCAATTTTTCGTAGCCCTAATTATAGGGATATGTATTCTTGCTTGTTTGCATCATATACATATATGTTTGGTTTTGATTTAGGGTTTTAAGTTGGGTATTCATGAGTAATTATATGGAATCCGATTTCGGCACACTAAGTGTTTGATGATATGTTTAGTAGGGTGAATACCTATTTAATCTATTCTAATATTACATATTTTGATGTATGATGTATATATATATATATATATATATGCACACACACACACACACACACACACACACACACACACACACACACACACATATATATATATATATATATATATATATATATATATATTGATGGATTTGTGTCTTTTGGAGACGGGGGATACACCATAGGAAAGTTCACTGTGTTCAGTCAGTTTACTGTGTTCAGTCGAGTTCACTGTATGGGTCTGTGGGTGTATGAGTGTCTCAATGACATTGACATTGTGGTTCAGTGTATCAGTGTCAGTGAGGGGAGAGGGAGCAGATTATATCAGTATCTATGTCGAGTATCAGTTGTTTGAGGAATAGTGTTATGTGGTGTATGGTAGTTTAGTTCAGTATAGTACCTCGATGATGTCAGTGGGTTTACTGTGTATCAGTGTGTTTTAGTGTGATAGTGTTGTGCATCAGTCGAGAGTGTAGTGAGGCTAGGGTTCTGTGTATTAGTTTTATTGAGTGAGCAGTTGGTATCGTAGTGTGCCAGTTTATCAGTATGAGTATAACTGGGTTTGGGGCTTAGTATTGATTACAGTCAGATGTTTGAAGCTAGTGTATCTGTGTGTATATATCAGTAAGTTTTGTATTTGAATGAGGGGAGTGAGTCTCAGTGAGAAATGTATTATGTCTGTACAGTTTTAAGTTCAGCTGGCCATGGTTGGTTGCACTGAGTTGTGTGGTTTTAGAGGAGGGTGTTGCCTGATACAGAGAGTCGGGTTCACTGTGGATGAACTGTGAGTGACAGTTTCTTGAGTCTCAGTAAATTTCGTATATGTGAATGTTTCAGTTGTGTGCCTGTGAGGAGTTAGTGAATTAGATTTCATGTATGTGTTATATTGTGTAGATGTGTTAGATATGTGAAGTTCGGTGTCTCAGTAATGTATAAGTGGTAGTATGAGTGATGGAATTCAGTGCAGTGTATAGTTTCTTTGGTTGTCAGATATCCGTATTAGTGAATAGCAATGACTAGTACAGTGGAATTCGAGAGGTCATGTGTTCAGTGTGTCTTGAGTGAGCATCTGAGCAAGATACAGATACTCTAACTAATAATAGTATATACAAAGGCAGAGTGCAGACACTGCACTGATTTTTGGAGTGCAGTTCATCTGAGCGGAAGAATTTGAGCATTTTTACCTCAGTGTGCAGTATGCATTACAGGGGTTTGAGTGCCAGGGAAACAGGGAGTCGAGTTGAGATGTTAAACTAATACAAGTATCAGTAGGTAACCCTCGACTTGGTGAAAGTTTGGTTATCAAGTGGGTATCAAGATTTACATGTAGCAGTGGGTTCCTACGACACTGAGTATTACTGTGTCAGTCAGCAGTTGGCTCAGTGAGCATTTCCCCAGGCAAGGTAATGTGCAGTCTCTAGGTATCAGTCAAGTAACTGATATCAGTAGGAGTGTCTGCTGACATTGTATGCATCGTGTTTGTGTTTGGAGGACGGAGGTTAGTTGAGGTGTTATGAGGAGTTAGTATTAGAGTGTGGCCTGTGTCAAACACTGTGCATTGTATCAGAGAGGGATTGGGTCTGTCTTGATATCCAGATTTGTGTATTATGTACCAATAGTAGAATGTTCAATCAGTGAGGACCTAAGTATTTAGAAACTGTGTGTGAGGAGTGTAACTAGTGTATCTCAGGGTATTAAGTGTTTAGTGTCTTATAGGAAAAGTGGGAGTGTTTGGTATCAGTGAACTAAGTGTTTGGGATACGGGGGATTGGATGTACAAGGGTATCAGTTAGTAATTAGGAAATAATATGGGGTATTGGTGTGGATTAATATGTAGAGTTGTGTAGGTAGTATCCAGACTTGAGGAGTGGTACCAGAGTACCATGAGATAGAGGTAACTTAGTCTGAAGATACTGAGTTGAGTATAGATATTAAAGTATTAAAACTAAGATAATACTAGATGATAGATTTAACTATTATATTATAAGATATATATATATATATATATATATATATATATATATATATATATATATATATATATATATATATATATATATATATATATATATATATATATAGTATCACTTAGTATTAGCTAGTTTATACTTGTAATCACCCTAGAAACTAGATTTTGAACCCAGATTGAGGTGTTATGAGTCGCCCTAGTGTTATAACCAAGGATGATAAATAATTAGCTAGTATGAGACTAGTATTGACCCATAGACCTTAGTATGACCTAGAAGCCTCGTATTTAATTAGTTAAACACGCTTATTCCTTTAATTCAGTATTTTGACATTGATATTCCATAATTAGGTCATTGTGATCTCGCATTGGACATTGATCCTCACACCGTCCTCAGGACCACAGGCGAGTACATTCTATGATAGTTTTCATTCTTTTTGATTAATTTTATAATTTTAGTTGTATAGTATACTTGATTCTGACACTACGGATACACGGGTTAGCATTATAGATACTTGTCATGAGGAGTCATGATTGGAATCATCGTGCTAGCTGGGGATGGGGAAATATTAGCAGATTATGTGATCATACACCACCTTACATGCATCATAGCTCACCCCACACATCACGTTGGGTGTAGCCTGACCATTTACATGCCTCATAGCCTGTTATATATGATTAGCCTGACTATTGCTCGAATCATAGCTAACCAGATGGTTAGTCTGACCTCACATATATCATAGCCAATCATATATAACAAGCCTGATCTCGTCCCAAGCCGATCACATAATAAACTGATATTTCAAACACATAGCCAGATATTTATTCTTTATTTCAGTTCACTTGTTCTAGCATTCACTTATATTTCTATTCATTGCTAGATGTTCTATTGCTTATTTCATATTCTCTAGTATTCCATATTTCTAGTATTTCATTCATCTTGTATTTTCTTACACTATTTTTATAGTTTTGTCAATAAAAATGAAACTTTTGTTTAGTGCTTGTGTTTCGCTCCAATCCTGACTGGATAATATTTTTCAGAGGACTTGGAGGACTTCTGTCCTACCCACTATGGCCCGAGAGCAGAGGGAGATTTTGTACCAGAAATCCTAGAGGAATTCCCCACCTTAGAGGAGACACCACCTAGAGGCATTTAGACTGTCTTATTTATGTATCATTGTTCTATAACTGAGACTTGGGTTGTATATTTTATTGAGACTTTATGTGGACAACTAGACTCTAGACTTGTGTTGTATTTATATTTTTGCTCGACTTATGTCAGTACTCTTTATCCATATATCTCGTCGTGCCATTTATTTTCCAAATAGTCCTTGTGATTGAGTATATATTAAATTGTTGATCAATGTATTATCATTGTCCTTCCTATGAAGTTGAGATCACTGACAGGTTATGAGTTATGTTTGATAGTCTTAAGACCTAGACAACGTTTTACCGCCGATGCTGCGGCGTAGGCTGTACGTACCCACGGCTCATGCCCAATTTTTGGGTGCGGGTCGTGACACATTTTTAGTGGTGGCCCATGCAGGTCCTGTCGTTGTCCTTTATTCTTATTTAGAGCGATGTCGTAGTAGTGCTCACTTAGAGTATTGCTACGAGCCTGCATTAGGAAATATGATTTAGGATGAGAGTATTCTCAATCATAACTAGGAAATTCTGATTTTATAATGCTATTCGAAATAATTCCTTCCCTTAGAATATTATTGTCCTTCCTTGATGATATTGTATCTATTACCTTCAATTATTTCTTTCGGACTATCTTCAGGATGCTGCCGAAGACTAGGTCTTTGAGACTGGGAGCAGCAGCTTCATTGAGGTCTGCCACCTCTCGACCTGACGAACAGACATCTGGAGTTCCTCCTACATCTCCTGTTCATATGGGAGTATCTGTAACTTTTGGGGTTCCTCCTTCTCCACCTGTTCCGAGGGTTGCCCCAGCTTTGACAGAGGACCTTCCACCACCACTGACTCCGATTCCCGAAGGTATGCCCACTGACGGGGCACAAATATTCACACTTATCCAAGGCATGTTAGATGCCCAGAGAGTGACAGCAGAAGCTCAGCGTGTTCAAGCTGAGGCTCAGAGGGTACAAGCAGAGGCCGGGTACTATAGTAGATTTCAAGAGGATGATGCCTCGAGAGTTCAAAGGCACCAAGGGGATACTCTATGATGTCAAATGGCTAGAGGATATAGAGAGAAACTTGCACTTGGCACAAATTCTGGAGATTCTTTAGATCGAGGCCGCTGGTAGTCAGATGTTTGAGATCGCGCTAACATGGTATCATACAGAGCCGAGACTCACTGTTGGAGGACTTACTTGGGAGGAGTTAAAGGAGCTCTTCAAGGAGAAGTTCTTTTCTGACGTAGCCCTGGGAGCATTGGAAAGTCAGTTCCATAACTTGGTCCAATGAAGCATGTCAGTTGATGAATACGCCGCAGAGTTTTTCCATTTGAGTCATTTTGCGCCATCGATGATTCGAGACCCAGGAGACAGAGCCCGAAAATTCAGGAAGGGGTTGACTAGAGAGATCAAGTCTTGTACTTTGGGATGTCGCACTGCTATATTTGGGGGTATTCTGATAGATGCCCAAATTGCTGAAGATGACTTAGACCTCAGGCCCAAGAGTGGACGCGACACTTCTGGAGGAACAAATGGTAGTACAGGACCGACCAAGTTCCCACACTTTCAGCAACAACAGAGTCCATACCAGCAGCAACATCAGCAGCACCAGACACCAGTTTAAGGATACACCCAGCAGCAGTAGCCACAGAGGCAGACTCAGCCCGCTGTCCAGTGTGTGTACTGCGAGAAGGTAGGACACACTAGAGACATCTGCAGGAAGAGGTTGGGTACATGATTGTCCTGTAGATTATCAGCACATCAACTGAGGGATTGTCCATCTATTCAGACTCGTCCAGGTCAGGGTGGAGTAGCCGCTCAAAGGGGACCAGCCAGGGTACCTACTGTGCCAGGAGGCCAGCAGAGAGGACCTCTACTTCCACCGCAGCAGCAGAGGTTTGCTCAGCACCAGCAGCAGCAGAGAGGTGCACCCCAGGGACGAGCATACGCTATGACGGTCGAGGAGGTCGAGCCAGCCGGAGACATGATTACAGGTTCAGTTTTTCTCGATTCCATTCCAGCATTTGCATTATTCGATTCTGGCACTTCCTATAGTTTCGTATCTATATGTTATGTCCTTAAGCATCGTTTAAAGACAGAACTGTTAGATAGGACTTGCAAGATCATGACTGGAGGAGGCATTATCCTAGTCCATGATTATTGCAAGAATCGAATAGTATCATTGGGAGACCGAGAGTTGAGCGTGAGTTTACTCATCATGCCACTTCCAGGATACGATATTGTACTCGGAATGGACTGGTTGAGTAGACATCATGCTACTATAGATTGTCACAGAGGCAGAGTAATAATTTGACCGCCAGGAGAGCCAGAGTTTGAGGTCGCCAGAGGAGCAGCGAAGTAGAGTAGAGGCACTTTTTTCGAAATTAGGAAGGAAGAAGAAGAGTTGCCACATCCACTGATAGCGGAGTTCCTGGATGTATTTCCAGAGGAGTTGCCAAGCTTGCCGCCAGACAGAGATGTTGAATTCTTTATAGACTTGGTACCAGGTACGGAGCCTATTTCACAACACGTCTATAGAGTCAACAACAACGAGCTAGCAGAACTGAAGAAGAGAGTTGAGGAGCTCCAGTATTGTTCGTACCGAAGAAGGATGGCACGGTACGCATGTGTATCGGTTATAGAGCCCTAAACAACCTCACTATCAAGAACAAATATCCACTACCGAGGATAGATAATCTTTTCAATCAGTTGAGCGGAGCGAAGGTATTTTCAAAGATAGACTTGAGGTCAGGCTATCACCAAGTGAAGGTGAAGAGAGAAGACATACTGAAGACAGCTTTTTGGACCAGATATGGCCAGTTTGAATTCATAGTAATGCCGTTTGGTTTAACCAATGCACCAGCAGTATTCATGAACTTGATGAACAAGGTATTCCACCAGTACCTTGACAAGTTCATAGTGGTGTTCATTGACGACATTCTTGTGTATTTGAAGACCCCAGAGGAGCACGAAGAGCACCTAAGGATGGTCTTGGAGGCTCTCAAAAAGGAGGAGTTGTACGGAAAGCTTTCAAAGTGTGAGTTCTTCCTTGACAATGTTGAATTCCTTGGACATATAGTGACGGGTGACGGAATTTCAGTTAATCCAAAGAAGATCGAAGCAGTGGAGTCATGGGCTACCCCCAGTTCGATAGTTGAGATCAGGAGCTTTCTTGGACTAGCAGGATACTATAAGAGGTTTGTACAAGACTTCTCCAGGATTGTAGAACCAATGACTAGGCTGACCAAGAAAGATATGGATTTTGTCCGAACAGAGGATTGTCGGGCTGTATTTGATGAGCTGAAGAAGAGATTGACGATAGCTCCAGTTTTGACATTGCCATCAAGGACAGGTGGATTCACTATCTACAGTAATGCTTTAGGAAAAGGTTTGGGTTGCGTTCTTCAGTAGCACGGGAAGGTAATTGCCTATGCGTCCAGGAAATTATGCCCTCATGAAAAGAACTACCCCATCCACGATTTGGAGTTAGCAGCAGTTATCTTCGCTCTAAAGCTGTGGAAACACTATCTATATGGAGAGCGTGTGAAGATCTTCACGGACCATAAGAGCTTGAAGTACGTATTTACGTAGAAGGAGCTGAACATGAGGCAGAGAAGGTTTTTGGAGTTGATGAAAGACTTCGACATCTTATTACAGTACCACCCAGGAAAGGCCAACGTAGTCGTCGATGCCTTAAGCAGGTATCCGATGGCTATATACTTGACTACATATAGACATTTATTGGCCGATCTTGAGAGCTTGGAAATTGAAGTGCTAGCTCCAGGTATTAAGATTTAGATATGGGGATCGCAGATACAGTCCGAGCTGATGGACAGAATCAGAGCTGCGTAATATAATGATGAGGCTCTTAGGAGTATCAGGGCACAGGTTCGGACAGGATTGTCAGACGACTTTACTATTGCGGATGATGGGTCTTTACGGCACGGTACGAGGATGTATGTGCCAAGCGGGGAGCTGCGCGAAGAGGTTTTGCAGGAGGCACACCGCTCTCAGTACTCGATGCATCCCGGTGCCAACAAGATATATCGAGATTTGAGGGAGCACGTATGGTGGTATGGTATGAAGTGCGAGGTAGCACGCTTCGTATCCCGGTATCTAGTGTGCCAGCAAGTAAAGACAGATCGACAGAGGCCAGGAGGATTGCTCCAACCTTTACCCATTCCAGAATGGAAGTGGGAGCACGTAACCATGGACTTCGTTTCAGGGCTTCCGCGCTCTCCAGGGGGAAAGGATGCGATTTGGGTCATCGTGGATAGGTTGACCAAATCAGCCTACTTCTTACCATTCAAGGTGGGTACATTGACAAAGAGGCTAACAGAGATGTACGTGCGGCATATTGTCAGATTACATGGGGTTCCTGTGAGCATCGTCTTGGATCGGGATAGTCGTTTTACTTCCCACTTCTGGAGGAGTCTACAGGCTAGATTGGGCCCTCAGCTCAAGTTTAGTACTGCATACCACCCCCAGACAGACGGACAGTCTGAAAGGACTATTCAGACTCTCGAGGATATGCTACGCACTTGCGTTCTAGATCTTGGAGGTTCTTGGGAGGATCATCTACACCTGGTAGAGTTTTCTTATAATAACAACTACCAGGCCAGCATTGAGATATCACCATTCGAGGCTTTATATGGACGAAGGTGTCGTACACCGTTATCTTGGGATGACATCGGAGAGAGAGCCTTGTTAGGACCAGAAATGGTTGTGGACGTAGCAGAAAAGGTGAAACTCATCAGAGACAGACTGCGAGTGGCGCAGGACAGACAGCGGCATTGGGCCGACAGCCACCGTAGACCCCTAGAGTTTTAGGTATAGGTTTGTTATTTTTCTGGCATGTGATTTTTTTGTTTTAGACTGCGTGTTAAGACTGTTTTGTTCTAGGTTGGCGATCTGGTGTTCCTACGGATTTCTCCAACATGGGGCACGATTCATTTTGGTGGAGGCAGGAAGCTTAGTCCATGCTACATCGGACCTTTCGGTATTCTTGCGAGGGTCAGTGCAGTGGCGTATAGACTAGACTTGTGACCTGCACTAGAGGGAGTACATGACGTGTTCCACGTGTCGCAGCTGAGATGGTACATAGCAGATCCTAGTCATATACTAGATCACTCGGAGATCGAGGTTGGTCCGACTCTTAACTATCCTGAGCAGCCCGTAGAGATCTTGGATCACAGAGAAAATATGTTACGAAACCAGACTATTCCTTTGGTTTGTGTTGCATGGAGACATCACTCTCCAGGCGAGTCGACCTGGGAGAGAGAGAGGACAAAATACGCGAGCAATACCCGTATCTCTTCGAGACTTGAGGTACAATTCCTTGTCTAATTTTGTTCTTGTTCTAGTTTAATTCAATTTCGAGGACAAAATTTTTTTTAGGAGGGTAGACTTGTCACTGCCACATTTCTAGATTAAGGCATTATTGTAAATTGCCATATTTATTCATTGTGTTAATACAATGTATGATATATTTATTATATAAATCGTTGGTATTCTTTAATGCATAGGTTAATGGGCTAGACCTAACAATCTAATAGAATAAACCCTTTGACAAATCTTTTTTTTAATTAGTATTAAGTTAAACCCTTAATGTATGGCTAAACCCCTTTTATTAATTAGTTCTTCACGATAAGTCATGAAGGGTAAAATATACTCCATGTATTAGAAGCCCTAACCCTAACCCTAGTCCTATATAATGAGAGGGAGCCTCCCTCAAGCTTCTTCATTCATGAAGAAAACCCTAAATATAGCCTCCACTTAGAAATCCATTTCCTTTCCTCAAATTTCAGGATTTCTAGCCCTATAAACCCGCATTCCTTCTCCATCAAGAGAGATCTAGGAGCTTGGACCAAGGAGGCTTAAAGATAGAGGAGCAACATAGGGAATCCATCTCCCAATAGGTGAAAATCCGAATTAAAACCTCATTTAATTCTGTTTTAATTGTTGTTTGGCCATTAGGAGCCCACCATTTGAATTAGGAATGACTCTTTGGGTTGTATGAGGTTTTTCCATGGAGTCATAGGTAATTTTAGGGTTTTGTGATCCTATGATACATTCTTCCCCAATTTTTCGTAGCCCTAATTATAGGGATATGTATTCTTGCATGTTTACATCATATACATATAGGTTTGGTTTTGATTTAGGGTTTTAAGTTGGGTATTCATGAGTAATTATGTGGAATCCGATTTCAGCACACTAAGTGTTTGATGATATGTTTAGTAGGGTGAATACCTATTTAATCTATTGTAATATTACATATTTTGATGTATGATGTATATATATATATATATATATATATATATATTGATGGATTTGTGTCTTTTGGAGAGGGGGGATACACCATGGGGAAGTTCACTATGTTCAGTCAGTTCACTGTGTTCAGTCGAGTTCACTGTGTGGGTCTGTGGGTGTATGAGTGTCTCAATGACACTGACACTGTGGTTCAGTGTATCAGTGTTAGTGAGGGGAGAGGGAGCAGATTACATCAGTATTTATGTCGAGTATTAGTTGTTTGAGGAATAGTATGATATGGTGTGTGGTAGTTTAGTTCAGTGTAATGCCTCAGTGATGCCAGTGGGGTGACTGTGTATCAGTGTGTTTTAGTGTGATAGTATTGTGCATCAGTCGAGAGTGCAGTGAGGCTTGGGTTCTGTGTATTAGTTTTATTGAGTGAGCAGTTGGTATCGCAGTGTGCCAGTTTATCAGTATGAGTATAACTGGGTATGGGGCTTAGTATTGATTACAGTCAAATGTTTGAGGCTAGTATGTTTGTGTGTATATATCAATGAGTTTTGTGTTTGAATGAGGGGAGTGAGTCTCAGTGATGTATAAGTGGTAGTGTGAGTGATGGAATTCAGTGCAGTGGGTAGTGTCTTTGGTTGTCAGATATCCGTATCAGTGAATAACAATGACTAGTACAGTGGAATTCGAGAGGTCATGTGTTCAGTGTGTCTTTAGTGAGCAGCTCAGCAAGATACTGATACTCTAACCAATAACAGTAGATACAATGGCAGAGTGCAGACACTGCACTGATTTTTGGAGTGCAATTCATCTGAGGGAAGAACTTGAGCATTTTTACCTCAGTGTGCAGTATGCATTACAGGGGTTTGAGTGTCAGGGAAATAGGGAGTCGAGTTGAGATGTTGAACTAATACAAGTATCAGTAGGTAACCCTCGACTTGGTGAAAGCTTGGTTAACAAGTGGGTATCAAGATTTACAAGTAGCAGTGGGTTCCTACGACACTAAGTATCACTATGTCAGTCAGCAGTTGGCTCAGTGAGCATTTCCCCAGGCACCGTAATGTGCAGTCTCTAGGTATCAGTCAAGTTACTAATATCAGTAGGAGTGTCTGCTGACATGGTATGCATCGTGTATGTGCTTGGAGGACGGAGGTTAGTTTAGGTGTTATGAGGAGTTAGTATTAGAGTGTGGCCTGTGTCAAATATTGTGCATTGTATCAAAGAGGGATTGGGTCTGCCTTGATATCCAGATTTGTGTATTATATACCAATAGTAGAATATTCAATCAGTAAGGACCTAAGTATTTAGAAACTGTTTGTGAGGAGTGTAACTAGTGTATCTCGGGGTATTATGTATTTAGTATCTTATAGGAAAAGTGGGAGTGTTTGGTATCAGTGAACTAAGTGTTTGGGATACGGGGGATTGGAGGTACAAGGGTATCAGTTAGTAATTAGGAAATGATATGGGGTATTGGTGTGGGTTAATATGTAGAGTTGTGTAGGTAGTATCCAGACTTGAGGAGTGGTACCTGTAAAACCCCTATTTCTAAAAACCGTATTTATTTATTTTTTATTAATTAATAATTTAATTATGGTAATTATGTGCTAAATAGGAGAAATAGATTTTTAATAATTTTTATTTTAGGTATTCGGGCACTTAGATGACTTATGGGACCATCAGGAATTTTTCGGAATTTATTCCATGTAGGAGACCCCTTGAGCAGTTGCTAGCCTAACGATGTGCAATACCCTAATCTATAAATTTTTCTCATGAGTATATATATATATATATGTATATACAAATATATATATATGTATATATATTTTATAAAGAAAGAAAGAAAGGAAAAGAAAAGAAAGAAAAAGAATTAATTTAATAATACTTATAATACTAATATAATAAAAGTATTAACTATGCTGCTACTTTCCAGTATTATAGCAAAGCAATTGGCAATTTCTTCGTGTCTCAGCAACTTAGTGAGTTCCCAGAGGCCGCCCCCTTAATGACTTAACCATTCACCCGACCCTTTTTTTTCATTCACCCGACCGCCCACTTCACCCCCCTCTCTCTCTTAATATATAGCATATATATATATATATAATAAACTCTCCAAAACCCTAACCTAATATTCCCAGACTTCCTCTTCCCATCTAGAGCCGTCACCGCAGCCAGAGAAGCCTCCCCAAGCCATCCAACCATCTCGTCGACGCCGACATCGCGAACTGCAGCCTCCCACTCGAGGCACCTTCGCTCCGGCGTGAATTCCCGTTGACTCGCTCGACCAAACGCTGTTCCGTTTTCATAGGTATGATCTTCCCTCAACCCTCTCAAATATTTGTTTTATAGCCTACCTCGGAAAACGTGAGCCCCTAGGTGAAAAACAGCGCCCAAGTCAGCGCGAGCAGACAGAATTCTGCAATCGCAGAATTCCAGAATGACCACCCATATTGTCGAGTTCGTATCTCCCACCACAGAGATCCGAATTCGATGATTCTTTTTGATACCTGTAGATTAGATGACCTAGTTTATTTTCTGTATTATAACTTTGTGCTATTAGTCGCTGTGGACAGAAATATATTCGTCACAAAACTGCGCGCACCCACTTTTTCCGGTTTTCCAAAAGTTGGAGATCGGAGCGCGCCCCGCCAAACGGGACCGCCCCGCCGTGTGCCAAGTGTACCAAATGGTGCACACAGCATAACGGGACACGTGAAAATTCGTGGGGACTGATTTGGACGCGTGTGCGCGCCGGAATCAGGCCATATCCGCGGACACATCCCGTGTCGCCACTTTTGTGGAACTCGCGTGTATTTTGTGCACGGTTGTCAGAATGTGACGGAACTTGCACCACTGGACTCGTGGTAATGCGCTGGTCCTGTGACCCAATTTTCACGCATTTCTGAGATGGTTGACCAGATCGCCAATTGGCGGGCCCACAGTTGACTTTTTGGACCAAATTGTGTTCGGCCCATCGGAATCCACATTTGGACATACCGTTGGGTTCGTATTGACATATAGAGTTGTTTGACCCATAGTTTGTCCCATTTAGAGACTGTTACCCTCAGCACGCTTTTCGGTGCAAAGTGGGCCACACGTGGACCCCACTTTTGTCTGAAATTACCGTTTTGCCCATGTGTCCAAATTGGACGAAAGGGATGTGCTTTTTAGCTATTTTGCTTATTCTGGAAACGTTGGTGATATTTATTTCAGCATCCGGAGACGTTCATTCTGAGGCCGTAGCTTCTGACTCTTGGTGTTGACATTGGGACACTACATTTTGCAGCCTTCTTGCCAGGCAAGATACCTTGCCAAATTGTTTACAGTACTTTGCATGCTATTTATATTTCTGTTCATTTATTTTATTTCTGTATAGTTCTTGCATGTGTAGTTTTCCTTTCAGTCATTACTATATATTAGATATGTTGACACACACTTGACACTTAGTATCATAGAGGACAATTATTAGGCGTATGGGCTTTTAACCACTCTGGTAACACCGTAGTCACTAGCACGCACTATGGTGGGTCGTGTCCGATGGTCGCTACCCCCGAGGTATGTCGATTGATGGAGTCCGAGGGTCGCTACCCCCGAGGTATGTCGGCTGATGATGTTCATGGACGAGCGTGAGGTTGTGAGGATTAGATCGAGTAGCCTACCCTTGCCCATACGTCGAAAAGTTGTCCTCACTTGCATTCATATAGATTGTCTTGTACAGCGTACTTATTTATTTTCAAATTATATGCATGTTTACTGTATTCAAATTGGCTCGTATTTTCTGTATCTTGTTACGTCCCTCTGAGGACCTGGTCCTCTGCCAGGTATATCTGCTCTTGAGTATTTGCAGGAGTACGGACCTGGACCTGACGCATTATTTTCTGTAGAGGAGATCTTACCTTCTGAGCATTGTTGATTATCTGGCGATGGATTCTTTTAGCTGATGCACTTTTGTCTTCATATTATTTTATATTGGAGACTTTATACTCCTCTCTCATTTTAGTTTTGGATATAGTCATTGGTAGTGGATTTGTCTCCACCCGACTATTATTTTAGATATTTCATACTCCTTATTCTAGTTAGTATTTCTTTTCTATGACTTGTGGTGTGGATGAGATTAGCATATCTGTGACTTGTGACATTATTTATACCACATGTGAGTTTATATTCATATTACAGCGTACGTATGGGTTATGGTTTCCATATATTGGAGTTGCCATATCCATGCGGCTGGCATGCTTACGTGTTCCTAGTCCTACGTATTTGGGACTGGGGCGTGACATGTTTTTGTGGTGGCCCATGCAGGTCGAGTTAGCCATTTCGGTTACATCACTGTACCGAGCGGGCCTGCACATAGGATTAGAATTTTAGATCTCATCCACACTTGACTATAGCTTACCTTCCCTCCAACATTTCCTACTTAAGTTCTTGCATCTTGCTTGATTCATGTACTCTTCTTAATCCTTCGTCCATCTCTTGCAGAGAGATGAATTTGCATAACGGACATGCCGCCACCGGGGACAACACGTCTCCAGGGGACGACGACCAACCACTAGGAGTGACCTCAACGACACCTCTTCTTCCCGGACCTGATGGACCGACTAGCAATCCAATCCCACCAACCCCTTCCACGATACCTAATGGGACTTTTCCAGCTCCACTAGCACCGCAAGATGGCCAAGCGCAGCTGTTCCAACTCTTCCAGATGATAATGCAAGAACAGAGGCAGCAAACAGCAGAGCAGAGGCAGCAAACAGCAGAGCAGAGGCTAGAATTTCTGGCAGCACTTGAGAGAATGGCTGCACTAGCCCCTAAACCAACCCAGGCACTAGTTTCAGTACCACAAGCTCGGGTTGGTTCAGTCAAGGACTTTGTGCAGATGGGCCCTAAGCCATATAAGGGTAATGAGAGCCCAGAGGAGACCACGAACTGGATTGCCAATACCAAAAAGTTGTTAGAGGTATCATAATTACCTTCTGACCTATGGATGATAGGCGTGAGGACTCAGTTAGAAGGCAACGCGCATCACTGGTGGGAATCAATGGAGCACCAGTTGGGTACGCGTCAGACTTGGGAACAATTTTTGGAATGCTTTGAGAGGAAGTACTTCCCGGATACTGTAAGAGACGCATTGTACGATCAGTTCCTCCATCTAGAGCAAGGGGACAAGACGGTTGATGAGTATGACGCAGAATTTAGTCGTCTCAGTAAGTATGGCACAGTCCTAATACCTAATGACTTGGAGAAGGCTAAGAGGTTTCACCGCGGGCTGACTCAGGAGCTCCAGCACTACACTAGCTCCCAGTCCCGGATCTCTTATGCCGAGCTATTGACAGAGGCCAGGATCCAGGAGGCCATCAGCAAGGGAAACGAAATTCAACAGAGAAGTCACCAAGGACCAGTAAGGATACAACAAGGAGGACCCATTCGACACCCTTTGACACGCCAGCAATCAGATAGTACTACACCATATCCAACCAAGGAGCTCCGTACTTGTCACTATTGTGGTAGGACAGGTCATATTCTAAGAGACTGTCATCGTCGATTGGGGTTGTGCATGTTATGTGGATCAAGTCACCATCAAGCCCGAGAATGTCCTAAACAGAACCAGAGACCTATGGCATTAGAATCAGGAACACCACATACACCCTCAAGTATAGAAGACCAAAGGGACCCACCACTGCTTCTACAGTCTGCACAAATGGAGGGGACTAGACCCCAGTTGAATAACCAAGGACAAGGCCAAGCACTCATTATGACAAGTATGGGAGAGCAGACACAGGAAGCCGTAGATACAGGTACGACCTTTTAGTTATAATTGTCTTTGCATACTCATAACCCCATTGTGACACAAGATCTTAGATGCACAAATAGCTGTAGAATTATATATATGGTAGTCTAGCAGTTATAAGGATATATTTCTATTTTACCCAGATGGCATACACGCGATGCTAATGGATGACGTGAGTAGCAGTAGTAGTATTCTTTCCCTATCCTTATCTTGCCCTCTTGGGTGACTCATTTTCTCCTTTTATATTCATTCATTATCTCGTGCGTAACTCTTCCTATCATAGTCATATCTTTCGTGCCATTATGAATTGTTTGATATCAACCTCACCCCTATTTTGTTAGTTAAACATAAATGTGTTAGTAATGCTTGATAACTAAGGATGAGTTCTTAATATATATATGCACTATAGCAATATCTGTATCTGTATTCTTTAGTAGTTTAACCCTTAAGTAGCACCATGTAGCATAGTAGTAATTGTTAGATCATTTAAGGCGGATCATACCCCTAATAGTTAGTCAAGACCTTAAGTGTTCCCTAAAACTTAGACTATGCCTAGGAAAGAGTTGAAGGCACTTGTTACGAACTGATGACTATGACAAATCGCTGGCAAGGTAGCGACAGTTGCCGCCAGACGATTATGGTAGAGTAGTCGAATTACTTGCAGCCATACTGGCCAGGTGGCGAGGCAGTATTAGACTATGATACTTGACGGTTATGGGAAAAGTCATAGTTATGAGATTCTAGACAGGTATCCCAAGATTCTCGACCCAATAAATATAATTGCCTTACAATCTAGTCAATAGCTTCAAAGAATGTGGCTACTAGTAGAATTCTTGTAAGTTGGGTAGTGTAGACAAGTTAGAGGATGATAGAATAGTGTATGGACAATAGATGAGAAAGTGTTAGAATAACAGACCATGAGTTTTAGGAGTCCTACTAGATACCAATGTAGTGTAATAGTTATAGTTATCATTATGAATATGGGTTAGTGTCAATTTCGAGGACGAAATTTTTGTAAGTTGGGTAGAATGTAAAACCCCTATTTCTAAAAACCGTATTTATTTATTTTTTATTAATTAATAATTTAATTATGGTAATTATGTGCTAAATAGGAGAAATAGATTTTTAATAATTTTTATTTTAGGTATTCGGGCACTTAGATGACTTATGGGACCATCAGGAATTTTTCGGAATTTATTCCATGTAGGAGACCCCTTGAGCAGTTGCTAGCCTAATGATGTGCAATACCCTAATCTATAAATTTTTCTCATGAGTATATATATATATATATGTATATACAAATATATATATATATGTATATATATTTTATAAAGAAAGAAAGAAAGGAAAAGAAAAGAAAGAAAAAGAATTAATTTAATAATACTTATAATACTAATATAATAAAAGTATTAACTATGCTGCTACTTTCCAGTATTATAGCAAAGCAATTGGCAATTTCTTCGTGTCTCAGCAACTTAGTGAGTTCCCAGAGGCCGCCCCCTTAATGACTTAACCATTCACCCGACCCTTTTTTTTCATTCACCCGACCGCCCACTTCACCCCCCTCTCTCTCTTAATATATAGCATATATATATATATATAATAAACTCTCCAAAACCCTAACCTAATATTCCCAGACTTCCTCTTCCCATCTAGAGCCGTCACCGCAGCCAGAGAAGCCTCCCCAAGCCATCCAACCATCTCGTCGACGCCGACATCGCGAACTGCAGCCTCCCACTCGAGGCACCTTCGCTCCGGCGTGAATTCCCGTTGACTCGCTCGACCAAACGCTGTTCCGTTTTCATAGGTATGATCTTCCCTCAACCCTCTCAAATATTTGTTTTATAGCCTACCTCGGAAAACGTGAGCCCCTAGGTGAAAAACAGCGCCCAAGTCAGCGCGAGCAGACAGAATTCTGCAATCGCAGAATTCCAGAATGACCACCCATATTGTCGAGTTCGTATCTCCCACCACAGAGATCCGAATTCGATGATTCTTTTTGATACCTGTAGATTAGATGACCTAGTTTATTTTCTGTATTATAACTTTGTGCTATTAGTCGCTGTGGACAGAAATATATTCGTCACAAAACTGCGCGCACCCACTTTTTCCGGTTTTCCAAAAGTTGGAGATCGGAGCGCGCCCCGCCAAACGGGACCGCCCCGCCGTGTGCCAAGTGTACCAAATGGTGCACACAGCATAACGGGACACGTGAAAATTCGTGGGGACTGATTTGGACGCGTGTGCGCGCCGGAATCAGGCCATATCCGCGGACACATCCCGTGTCGCCACTTTTGTGGAACTCGCGTGTATTTTGTGCACGGTTGTCAGAATGTGACGGAACTTGCGCCACTGGACTCGTGGTAATGCGCTGGTCCTGTGACCCAATTTTCACGCATTTCTGAGATGGTTGACCAGATTGCCAATTGGCGGGCCCACAGTTGACTTTTTGGACCAAATTGTGTTCGGCCCATCGGAATCCACATTTGGACATACCGTTGGGTTCGTATTGACATATAGAGTTGTTTGACCCATAGTTTGTCCCATTTAGAGACTGTTACCCTCAGCACGCTTTTCGGTGCAAAGTGGGCCACACGTGGACCCCACTTTTGTCTGAAATTACCGTTTTGCCCATGTGTCCAAATTGGACGAAAGGGATGTGCTTTTTAGCTATTTTGCTTATTCTGGAAACGTTGGTGATATTTATTTCAGCATCCGGAGACGTTCATTCTGAGGCCGTAGCTTCTGACTCTTGGTGTTGACATTGGGACACTACATTTTGCAGCCTTCTTGCCAGGCAAGATACCTTGCCAAATTGTTTACAGTACTTTGCATGCTATTTATATTTCTGTTCATTTATTTTATTTCTGTATAGTTCTTGCATGTGTAGTTTTCCTTTCAGTCATTACTATATATTAGATATGTTGACACACACTTGACACTTAGTATCATAGAGGACAATTATTAGGCGTATGGGCTTTTAACCACTCTGGTAACACCGTAGTCACTAGCACGCACTATGGTGGGTCGTGTCCGATGGTCGCTACCCCCGAGGTATGTCGATTGATGGAGTCCGAGGGTCGCTACCCCCGAGGTATGTCGGCTGATGATGTTCATGGACGAGCGTGAGGTTGTGAGGATTAGATCGAGTAGCCTACCCTTGCCCATACGTCGAAAAGTTGTCCTCACTTGCATTCATATAGATTGTCTTGTACAGCGTACTTATTTATTTTCAAATTATATGCATGTTTACTGTATTCAAATTGGCTCGTATTTTCTGTATCTTGTTACGTCCCTCTGAGGACCTGGTCCTCTGCCAGGTATATCTGCTCTTGAGTATTTGCAGGAGTACGGACCTGGACCTGACGCATTATTTTCTGTAGAGGAGATCTTACCTTCTGAGCATTGTTGATTATCTGGCGATGGATTCTTTTAGCTGATGCACTTCTGTCTTCATATTATTTTATATTGGAGACTTTATACTCCTCTCTCATTTTAGTTTTGGATATAGTCATTGGTAGTGGATTTGTCTCCACCCGACTATTATTTTAGATATTTCATACTCCTTATTCTAGTTAGTATTTCTTTTCTATGACTTGTGGTGTGGATGAGATTAGCATATCTGTGACTTGTGACATTATTTATACCATATGTGAGTTTATATTCATATTACAGCGTACGTATGGGTTATGGTTTCCATATATTGGAGTTGCCATATCCATGCGGCTGGCATGCTTACGTGTTCCTAGTCCTACGTATTTGGGACTGGGGCGTGACAGTACCAGAGTACCCATGAGATAGAGGTTACTTAGTCTCTAGATACTGAGATGAGTATAGGTATTAAAGTATTAAAACTAAGATAATACTAGATGATGATTTAACTATTATATTATAAGATATATATATATATATATATATATATATATATATATATATATATATATATAGTATCACTTAGTATTAGCTATTTTATACTTGTAATCACCCTAGAAACTAGATTTTGAACCCAGATTGAGGTGTTATGAGTACGCCCTAGTATTATAACCAAGGATGATAAATAATTAGCTAGTATGAGACTAGTATTGACCCATAGACCTTAGTATGACCTAAAAGCCTCATATTTAATTAGTTAAACATGCTTATTCCTTTAATTCATTATTTTGACATTGATATTCCATAATTAGGTCATTGTGATCTCGCCTTGGACATTAATCCTCACACCATCCTCAGGACCACAGGCGAGTACATTCTCTGATAGTTTTTATTCTTGTTGATTAATTCTATAATTTTAGTTGTATAGTATACTTGATTCTAACACTGCTGATTCACGGGTTAGCATCATAGATACCTGTCATGAGGAGTCGTGATTGTAATCCATCGTGCTAGCTGGGGATGGGGATATATTAGCAGATTATGTGATCATACCCCACCTTACATGCATCATAGCTCACCCCACACATCACGTTGGGTGTAGCCTGACCATTTATATGCCTCATAGCCTGTTATATATGATTAACCTGACTATTGCTCGCATTATAGCTAACCAGATGGTTAGCCTGACCTCACATGTATCATAGCCAATCATATATAATAAGCCTGATCCCGTCCCAAGCCGATCATATAATAAACTGATATTTCAAACACATAGCCAGATATTTATTCTTTATTTTAATTCATTTGTTCTAGCATTCACTTATATTTATATTCATTAATAGATGTTCTATTGCTTATTACATATTCTCTAGTATTCCATATTTCCTATATTTCTTTCATCTTGTATTTCCTTACACTGTTTTTATAGTTTTGTCAATAAAAATGAAACTGCTGTTTAGTGCTTGTGCTTCGCTCCAATCCTGACTGGATAATATTTTTCAGAGGACTTGGAGGACTTATGTCCTACCCACTATGGCCCGAGAGCAGAGGAAGATTTTGTACCAGAAATCCTAGAGGAATTCCCCACCTTAGAGGAGACACCACCTACAGGCATTTAGACTATCTTATTTATGTATCATTGTTCTAGAACTGAGACTTGGGTTGTATATTTTGTTGAGACTTTATGTGGACAACTAGACTCTAGACTTGTGTTGTATTTATATTTGTGCTCGACTTATGTCAGTACTCTTTATCCTTATATCTCGTTGTGCTATTTATTTTCCAAATAGTCCTTGTGATTGAGTATATGTTAAATTGTTGATCAATATATTATCATTTTCCTTCCTATGGAGTTAAGATCACTGACAGGCTATGAGTTATGTTTGATAGTCTTGAGACCTAGACAGTGTTCTACCGCTAATGCTGCGGCGTAGGCTGGACGTACCCACGGCTCATGCCCAATTTCTGGGTGCGGGTCGTGACAGTACGGTAGGACACTCTCTCATCTGATGCTTAGTTGATCCATAGTATAAGCACACACCTAATCTCTTCTGGCAGATCTCCCATGAATGCCCTGGCTTCTTGTAATAATTGCATAGGGGTGCTTGTTGTACTTGTCTCTGTGGCTGCTATTGCACTTGTTGAGCTGGGGCTCTGACTGGGGCATGGTACTGTTGCTATTGCTGAAAGGTCCTTGGCTAAAACTGTGGACGCTTTGCCTGCCCCTGACTACTACCACAGTCGATAGCATCCCTATTTCTCTTATTCTGAAGACCCATATCCACCTCGACCCTTTGAGCCTCTACCAATATGTCAGCAAAATTCATATCAGCCGAAGAAATATGGACCTTGACCTCTTGGTTCAAGCCCTCTATGAATCATCTAGCTCTATCCTCCGGGTCCCTCACCATGTACTCTGTGAATCGGCTCAGCCTGCCAAATTCTGTAGCATACTCATCCACGGTCATCCCGTTCTGCTCCAAGTTCTAGAATTGCTTCTCTAAAACCCCTAAGGCTACTGTAGGAAAGAATTTTCTCTTAAAGAGGTCCTTGAACTGCTCCCAAGTCAGGTTTGGATCCGCAATCCTAGGCTCATTTCTGAACCAAGTACGAGCAATGTCGTAGAGCTGTAAGCCAACAGACTCAATCTTCAGGTCCTCAGAAAGTCGAGAAACTCTCATGATCCGCTCGATATCCTCGAACTACTCATCAGCGTAGAGGATTCCCTCTATCCCCTTCAACGTCCGAGGCTCCATCTTCTTGAAGTCCTGGATGTTACCCACCTTCGGTTGAGCGGCCTGCTGTTGTGGTTGTTGGGCAACCCTCTCCATGGCTGCTAGGGCAACCTGTTGGACATTTTCTATTCCTGACCTCAATATTTCCGTCTGCTTCCTCTGAGCCTCTGCTTGAGCCTTTTGAGCCTCCATCATGCTTCTGAAGAGTTTATTTAATGGCTGAGGAGGAGGATGAAGACTCCCCGATCCAGCTAACGAGGCCTCCTGTGATGCAGATGGTGTGGAAAAAGCACCATTGGCTTTGGAACCGTGCACTCTAGTCTTGGGTGGCATTCTGAAAGGTTGAAAACAACAAGAATCCAATTAATATAGCATAAGATAAGGAAGTATTCAAGAAGGACAATCAACTATAAAAGAGGTCCAGTTGCTCGAAAGAAAATAATAAGGGTTAGCAAGTTGAGTATATGGGATCCGTAGTTGTGATTTAGTATCTTCCTATTCCTAGTATGTATATCATATAGCAGGCTCGCAGTCGTACATCTAACTTGAGTACCACTACGAGTTCGCAACCTTGTGCAAAACTGGACCTGTGTGGGCCACCATAAAAACTTGTCATGACCCGTACCCGCTTTTCGGATACGAATGCGTGGCCAAGCCCAGCCTATGTCACAGTGTCGGCGGTAGAATATTGTACTATGAGCCACATGTATAATCTATAACTCACAACATATATCCATCTCCACACTATACTCAATCACAGCACTAGTTTAAATAAAAATACCAAGATAATAAAGAAATAACAGTCTCGTTGCGGGTCCAAGGAGTCTCCCCAAAACTAAATATCCAAAGTACAATATTCAAAATACTTTAGATAAATTTCCGGAGAATAATCCGGTCAAAAATAACTAACAGAATCAACTACTCTACTAAACTACTCTATTTCAGACGGTATCTGAGCTGCTAACTCTCCCTGATCCTCCGGAAGGGCAAGATCAGGCTCTATTATATCGCTAGCATACGGTCCATAATGTGCAGGGATTGCATCCTCATCGTAGTCACCTAAAATATGGTTATCCAGTTAGAAAAGGAACGAGTACATCACAGTGAAAATAGTTTCAACACATGGTAGAAGCTATAAGACAATAAATAGCAAAGAATATATGATAGCAACAAAACTAAAATCTCAAAAAGGCAACTAGAATAACTAATGCTAAGGTCCTATCATGGCAAAGATGTAGTACAATAACTCCAAGCAAGAAGGAAATAACCGCAATGTATGGAAGAACATATAGGAACAACTACTCTATGTGATTTGAAATATCTTGTTGACATGTAAAAGTCTAAGGGATAAAATCCGACAAACCACACGTGTCATGCATGGCTGCTATTATTCTAATAAGATAATGGGATGGAAAGGGTAGTTCACACATCCACTAAGTATTTCCCCTCCCCACGAGTACAACATGGATCCGAACCAGTCATGAAGAAATAACAATAATTCAGAACAGTCACGTATATCATAATAAGAATCAATCATACTATTCCATGTAACAAGTGTCAAGAATCAAATAATTAATACTAAGCATGCATTATAGAGACTATCAAGCATTGAAAGTAATCACGGAAATATACTCGCCTATGGTCCTTAGCTGTGGTTGGATCAGGTCTCAATTCAGAGTCCAAATCCTACGTATGATATGTTACCATGTCAAGAGATAAGTTATTTTAATTTATTTAATTCTAGAATAATTACTCTAAAATTATATTTTAATCTTATTATTCTAATTTTTAGGTTAATTTCTAAATTTTGTTCAAGGAACTGAATTTTATCCACTCGAAACTCATGGCACGCAAATCGAGGCAATTTATTGACCAAAAAGTCAATCGATGCAAACTCGACTTTCATGCATGATTTCCTGTAGATTTCAGTTTCACAAATATGCTTGAATTTATGGGTCATCAGGATTCGAATTCGTTTGGAAATTATTGCACATACAAAATTGCATTGTGCAACGGTGGTTGATTGCTAACCTAGAAGTTCTATAGAATTAACAGCACAAAAATATTTCGAATAAATTCTAGGAAAAACATATATCAATTATCTCGACATTATATTTTTAAAACGTTAAACGGTTCATGATTCTAACTCCTGGTTCTCCCAGAATGGTAAAAATACCGAGACGCATCTATTTTTGGACATATTATGCTCTACGAATTTTCTAGAATTTAATATTTATAATTTCATGATAAAATTTATGTATTCAGAAAACTAACCTCAATACAGTTCTAACACAAGAAACTAGGCCACGATTGGAGTCCAGAGCTATGAGTAATGGCTTCTGGAAGATGAAGGAAACCCTAGATGACAATTCTCCAAAATCAACTAAAAGAAAATCCTAGAAATTATAACTTTAATACTATATATATTGAGGAGAGATAATTATCCGCGACTAAAGGGGCACACGTGGCATCCATCCAGGCACTTACGCCTAGATCGGACGGTCAACGTTCAGCCCGGCTTAGCTCGACTGAGTCTGAGTCAGATTAGGACTCGGCTCGGCTCGGCTCGGACCGATTTCTCCCTCACCCACACCCGCGGGTCACTAACAGGCGGGCCCAGCATTGTTGGCTACGGGAGGCTGACGGGAGGGCCCCTGTTGGCTGACTGGGCAGAATAATTACTTTTATGGGTTTTCTTTTTCAGAAAATAGTTTTTAATTCAGTTTTTTATAATTAACTCAAAATAAATGCTAAAAATAATCAAAAAATTCTAGAAAATATATTTGACTATTTAGAACCTAAAATAAAAGTTTATGACATTTTTAATTATGTTTGACCCTAAAATAAATTTTTGAAAGTCCTAGAAAATTAGTGTTACTAGTTTTTAATTAACCAAAAATTATGGAAAAATTCCAATAGCCCCAAATTAACCTAATAATAACATTTAAGCTAGAATTTTAGGATACGGAGGTTACAGTACTAAGCATAAAAGCATGAAAAATTATGAACCATGTGCCAAGAGAAACCTAGTCCTGATGTAGCTAGAGCAGTTAAGAACCATGCGATAAGGGGTCGCTAAAGAACTATTGATGCGCCAAAGGCAGTTAGAAGCCATACGACAAATATTGGCCATACCCCATGCGCCATAAGTCATCCGCCATCATACTTGCATTTAATGCTCTATAGTAAAAAGATGTGCCACTTAAAACTGTATCAGCAGAACATACACTTCGTAAAAAGTGCAGACCTCCCATGCAACAGTGTTACCATGCGGCAGATTGGATATGCGATAGTATACCCAAACCTTCCATGCGACAGTGTTCCTATGTGGCAGATTTGATATGCGACAACGTTCCCATACCTCCCATGAGGCAGTGTTCCCATGCGGCAGATTTGATATGCATCAACATTCCCATACTCCCCATGCGACATATTTCCCATGCGGCGGTGTCCCCACACGACTCCATACAACTCGATCTTTTTGTTACTAATGACTAAACATCTTCTAATAAGGGATATCAACAACCACCGATCTCAGTCATAGCCAGATCTCAACTGTTGCCACGTGGCAAACGTAGCATAACATGCACCCGTCGGCTACAACCATATCATGTTGAAGAGGGTTAAGAGATAATGCCAAATTGCACGTATGCATGCACACTCATTATCTTTTACAATCTATAAATAGCAAGAACAGGGGGGCTTCTTACATACACAGGAGGGCGAACAGAAGAACGTATAGTGAGTCATATACTTAAACGCCCAGAGACTTTGTAGTCTTTCTTGGTCACCGGATCGTCAAAGGAGTAAAGGAGTCAGCTGTAGTTCTTGATCTCCATCGTCACACTTTTTCAGATCTCTAAATCTTGTATTCAGAGCCCTCATTATTAGGGTTTCTTTATACATCTTTTGTTGTACTTATTAATACAAAAGTTCGTACAACTTTGCCAAGTATTCGTTTTGAGATATCAACAAGAATGACGACTCTGCTGGGGAAGTTGACATCCATTAAATGTCAGGTTTATTCTACAGTTTTGGTGCAACACTACTCGAGAACCCAACCATTACTAGGGTAGCCTTGCCTATAAATAGAGATTGAAGGAGAGAGAACTGCTACTTTCCTTCACATGATGCCTCATCTTTCTCTTATACGGAAGGCAGACACAAGGAATCATGTCGAGCACTTCATCGATCCTCTGCCTCTGATGGTCGATCATTCTTCGATCATCTCTCCTGCTGAAGGTAGAAAACTTAAAGAAGATGATGACCTCTACTTGTATGCCTAAACACAGAGACACACATGCACAGTCTGCTGCATGGGTGAAAAATCACCAAGAACATGCACATACGTACCCCACATCTTGATGTACATAGTCGTAGCTGAAAGGTTGCATTTTGAAGATGTGATAACGGCAAAATCTTCCTTTAAGCGCATGGATACAGTTGTTCTTGGAACACTTATCCTGGATATGCGCATTATATGTACTCATGGAGATTTTGTCTCTTAGGTGACCACTTTATGCATGGTCTTGAATGTTATGGATTTCCATCATATGTACTCATGATCTAGAATATCAATAAAAACTTTTTGTCCTTTTCTGCAACTTCCTCTTTTGCTCTGTAGACGTAGCATAATATCACAGTCATTTCAGATTCATTTACCAAGCAAGGGCCTTGTGGACTTACCATCTCTGGCATGCGTATAGCTAAGCACATATGATAAGTTAGAGTACCATGGATACAGTATGTGAGAGGGAGAAAATAAGACCGAGGTGATATGGACATGACTATTTTTTTTTGCCCCCCATGTTTACCCTACTGGGATAATGAGCAATTCAAAGTTCAGAGGTAGTATGAACGTGAACTACAAACTTCACTTTGTCTGGTAGGGTAAGCACAAATCATATTGCTTGTCTGTGCTTGCTAGGAAAGATGAAATAAACTGAAAATATTTTACATTTGTAGGCTAACTTGCTGGGGGATGGGAAAGTATATTTTTAGCTTAGACATAGTACTTTTTGAGGAACTTGACATTGGTCGGCATCATAAGCAAATCTCCGTTAGGCTTTACGAGCATGTATGCGCCTTTGGAATATACTGATTCCATAAAGAAGGGTCCTTCCCACTTGGGTTAGAATTTTTTGGCCGTCATGTGTGTCATGAACGCGGGTCTTCTCACTTCTAGGATGAGGTCACCGACCGGGAATGTCCTCTCTTTCACCTTTTTGTTGTAGCCATTTTTTACTTCTAAGAAAGGTGTGCTTGATATAGCTCAATGCGTTGTTGAGCCAAGAGACATTTTTTATCAAGGTCCTCAAACTCCTGTAGACGCAGACGATAGTTGTCTTCAGTGGTTAACTATTATGTGAGTGCTACCCGGAGAGAAAGAAACTGGGTCTCCAGGGGAAGGATTGCTTTGCTCCCGTAGATTAGAGAAAATAGCGTACTGCCAGTTGTGGTTCGGACAGTTGTACGATCGGCCAAGAGGCATTCGTCCAGTCTCTCGTTTCAATTGTATTTGTTGGACGAAACAAACTTCTTAAGCATCTTGATGATCGTCTTATTAAATGCTTCTTCCAATCTATTTGTTGTTGGATTGTAGGTGGTCTAAGCTATATTCTGAATTCGATTTTTATCGCAAAATTGGAAGAAAACGTGGCTTGTAAACTGTGGACCATTGTCATGGATGATCCTTCGAGGTAGTCCAAAATGGTAAATGACGTGATGTTTGATAAAACTAATCACGTTGGATGTCTTTACTTCCGTGAGCAGGATGGCTTTCGCACATTTGGAGAAGTAGTTTGTTGTTGCAAGAATGAACCGGTACCCTTTCGACGATGGTGGGTTGATTGGCCCGATGATGTCCATGCCCCACGCTTCAAATGGCTAAGATGCCATAGTTCGGTGAAAGAACTCTGAAGGCTGATGGATGAAGTCTGCATGGATATGACATATCCAACACTTTTTTGCATAGTCGACGACGTCTGCTACCATGGTTGGTTAATAGTAACCCATACGCTTAAGACGATCCTGTAGTTTTGGACCAGGTTGGTGTGCACCAAAAATATTTTTGTGGTCTTCACAAAATGCTTCACTCACTTCTGTATTCGATAGGCATCGTAACAGGAGTCAGTCATACGAATGGCAGTACAACATCTTAGTGGCCATATCATAATAGTACCGGAGGGATCGTCTTCTAACGAAAGCAGCTTCCTTCAGGTCATTTGGGAGGATTCCTTAGACTGCATAGTCTATGAAAGGAAACCTCCAGTCTTTGATATCAATGTTCATCTTCGTGGAGTGGTTCCAATACAGACATAAGAAGTTCTTAGAATAGACCAATTCTTGACCAATTACTGTGATTAATTTATGGGTTTTGATTGGGACCGCTAAGGAAGCTGCAAGACCGGTAGGGGCATCAGCTTCGATATTTTGCAATTGTAGTACATGCTCTATAAAGAATCCATTTAAGGTGGAGATTATATTGAGTGTGGCTTGATGGTACTGAATTAAATCCTTATGCCGAACTTTGTACTCGCCTCGGACCTGGCTGACTATCACCATGAAGTCATCGTAGACTTGATATCTAGTGAGGCATAGCAGAACACTGACTCCTACTTGGCTCAAGTCAATCTACCAACAGAGAATCTAGTTGCATGCCCCTACTGCAACAGTGTGATGTAGATGGGAGATGGTACCGAATATCACATTCTCACCATAGGACATATTGTTGAAGAATAACATGTACGATCATCTCCTGTACTATACAGGGTATATCGGGGACATCAAGGTGGGCCAGATACATATTGACCCGGGGTCATCCCTCAACATTATTCTACGGAGTCTGCTTCAAACCTTGGGAATCCTAATGCATAAGTTGGCAGCGACCAATACGACCATCAGTGGCTTCAACGCTGGAAGGAGCTACCCTCTGGAAATGATTCGCCTGAAATATTAGATATGTGATCTTCGAATGGAGGTAACCTGCTACATCATCGACGTAGATGTGTCCTATAATATCCTACTTGGATGTCCATTGATACACGAATATATGATCGTACCATCAACCCTTCACCAATGTCTAAAATATATGGACATTGACGGTATCGTCAAGACAGAATTCGCCTATGTGGATCCTTTCAAGGGCGTCGAAGCATACTACTCTAACTCGATCTTATACAGGAAATTCCACCAAGAAGATAGAGGCAATGGCGCTGACGAAGAGGCGGAGGTTGATATAACTCCATACGAGCCCCTAAGGGTCCCTCTCAAAGGACGTCCCGCTCATGCGCCTGTGCCCCTCGTGGTCAAGCTTCCCAGGAAGGCCCCTGAACCCTTCGTGGTCAAGATCCAGAGGCAGGGACAATCTATAAGAAAAGATCCTGTGGCAGTGAGAAAGCTAGAGCCTCTGGTGTAGAAGCATAAAAAATACGCTGGGGAATCATACGCGTAAAACCCTCAACGCGCAGGAAGCCCACGTAAAACAGAGCTCCAGCACTGTGTAGCATAAAACATGACTTCAGAGCCATCGGCGTACAGCAGAGCTTCAACGCTATTTCGACGTAAAACATAGCTCCATAACAACCCGCATAAAGCAGTACTTCCAGACTGCTTCGGCATAAAAAGTTGCTACATCGCCACTTCGGCGTAAAACCTGTCTGCTTTTAATAAAACGGGAAGTTGTATGAGGAATGCTTCGTATTCCTCGAATGAACCTGTCAGACGAAGCAGTGAACCTGACTCTTGACAAAGAGTACTGCACGGCGATCGAGAGGACGGCTGTTATGATGATTCTGCACAGAGCCCCAAACTATCGTTTAGTGACATAATCCTTGATATAAGACGTCGTTAACGCATTCAAAGAATACGCTGCCTATTTTACATAGGCAGAGATGAGCTTTTACGCTCAGGAAGAGACGAAACCAACCGCCACATCAAAAGTTGTTCTTCGTACAGAACTCGAGGCACGTCTCTGCAGTTAATGCACGAGATGGGGGCAGATCTCTGCATTTAATGCACGAGATTTGGTTCTACTTTTAAAGACTGGGAGAGCTATAATTGGGGCTAACACGCTCACATCACCATCCCTGCATGTTATGCCAACCAGGCTATTTTCAGCTATAGGAGTACGCCGCATGCTATCTCCTCGAAATACGCCGACCTGGCTACTTTTAACTATAGGAGTACGTCGTATGCTATCTCCTCAAAATACGCCAACTCAGGCTATATTTGAAAAGGCACGTGATAAGGCTATTTGGCCCAGAATACGCTCAAGACCTCAGTCAAAGAAGGATAATTGGCTATCTTTACGCTGGTCACCTGTAACGCAGCTACTCGGCTTTTTATGCCAACATGGCAGCTATTTGGTTTTTACGCCAACATGATAGCTATTTGGCTTTTATGCCAACAAGATAACTATTCGGCTTCTACGCCAACAAGATAACTATTTGGCTTTTACGCCAACAAAGATAACTATTTGGCTTTTATGCTAACGTGACAGTTATTTGGCTTTCATGCCAACCTTCTCTACGCGAGGGGCAGTTACCTACGTGGCTTGCATGCCGGGATCTTCGATGAGCGATTATACCCGTTACCTCATAATAGGACACGTGTCACACGCAGATTCAGGAGATCATTCATACGTGGGTAGCAGTTATTATAACTGTCGCGTAAAAGGTACAGCTCTCTCCGCTGTTCGATTTCTACGCCGACTGTAACTGAACTCTATAAATAGAGACCTCCGGCCACGGAGGTCCAGGATCTAAGGCAGAGGAAACCAAGGTTGAAAGGGGCGAATCCAAGGCGGATCCAGGTCGAACCGAAGTCAAATCCAAGGTGGAGAGAGTTCAGAAGTCACAGACAGAGGTCAAGAAAGCACCTATAGAGAGCTTTGGCAATGAGAGTTCAACTTTTCCTGCAGTCTTTGAAGCTTCTTTTTCGTCTTCTACAGCACTTTTTCGTCATCGTGTGGTCCAAGGGACAAAGTGATTGACCGCAGATTAGACTCCTATAGCAATATTCCCCAGAATCAAACTTTTGTACTTAACATCCTCGTATAGGATTAATTGTACTTCTTTTTCTTGTTTGTAAACAAAAAAAGGGTTTAGTATAAACCTAGTTTCAATTTCTTTCGTTTATTATCAAACACAAGATAGTGACTCTGTTGGGGACTACTTTCTCATCTGACGAGAAAGCCATTGCTCAACACGATGTTGTATCCGTCGGATCAACGAAGAAGACTCTGGTCGTCTAATTCGACCAATCTGCTTATGAAGACATGCTTAGCGCAGGGGGTGGCTCCCGTTCCCTCTCTGTCCAAAACAACATGAAGCTGCGTAAAGTATGGATGCCCCGGACATTCTCTACCCTTCCTGCGGGCTCTCTTTCTCTCCGACCAACAAGGTTGTAACATCGCAACCTGTGCACCCCGCACATAAAATTTTGTCTCTCGTTTGTGACATGGCAGACAGAGCTTCTAGCAATGCCTTTGTGCCAATCCAGAAGTCTACTCCGTGCCCCGTGCATAAAATTTTGTCTTTCGTCTGTGACGTGGCAGACAGAGCTTCTGGCAATGCCTTAGTGCCAATCCAGAAGTCTACTCCGTGCTCTGTGCGTAAAATTTGTCTCCCATCTGTGACGTGGCAGACAAAGCTTCTGGCAGTGCCTTAGCGCCAAATCAGAAGTCTACACCGCGTCGTGCGTGTAAAAATACATCTCCTGCCTATAAGGAGGCAGATGGTCCCTACAATCACCGCAAGGGAAAACAAGTGGCGACCTCTCGGCTTTTACGCCATCAAAAGAAGAATTTGCCTGCTCTTCAGATTACGCGAAATGCTGACGGCCGATTGAGGACTTTCTCAGTTTTACGCCAACCTGTGCAAAGCTCTAGATTATGCCAGGACAAGCCCCTCAGCGTAAAAAAGACCCGGTTCACAGGAACATACGCTCCTCAGGTGGATGACGGATCGTACGCTACTCACATGGCCGAACTGCTGTATTCTTATGGCAGGGATAGAGTTATGATTCCTAATCTCCGTACCCCAACTGATGTAAAAAGGCAAAATAAGCCTTCTTCTTCTTCTCCTGTTAATCCTTCTGACTTGTGCGATTTCCTGATCCAGAAGCGCAAGGACATGGGATCTTCTAATATGTCTATTACGTCTCCTAGGGAGCACTATTGTAATAGTCATAAATTTATAGTTAACTACTGCTGCTCTAAGGCAAAACGGTCAGTTTTTGACCGGTTAAACTACTCTTTGCCCTTACAGGAAGAAGAGCCTACATTCGCATCAGTGAACATGGCTTCACACATTCCTAGAGGAAGATCAAGTTCAAGACGTCACCCTTCTAGAACTCCAAGCCAAAGAAGATTTAACAAACTCCTGGAGAATATTGAAGCAGGCGTCTTTCGAAACACTCGCTCAAGGTCACGACAACCGGCTTCATATTCTTTTGATTCCGATACTGGGGGTCGCCAATTTCCCGAATCGGATGCTGAAAGTATAGACTCGATCTCTACAGAGATCTATACTGATCCCTCGGTAGCACCCAGAGAAATAGAAGTCTATGCCATTGGAGATGAAAACGAAGAGGCTTCCCCATCAGGAAGTACTGACCAACGCATCGCTGTATTGGAAGCATCACTTAAAGAGATGCATTCCATGATGGAGAGTATGCGTCAGATGATGGTGACTCAACATGCGGCTGCAATAGCTCAAACATCGGTTCCTCCAACTCAACTATGTGTGGGGGTAGACATGCCACCATCCAACGCAAACCAGGAGCCTGTTCTATATCAAGAGTCAACAGCTCCTCAACTTCTTAACTCGGAGAATGTATTGCCTCCTGTTGGAGTTACCATACAACCGATATCTTACCACTCTACGGTCCCTCTTCCAGCTGAAGATCCGATGCAGGCAGTTCGGGAATTGAAAGCCCAATTTGAGGCCTTGAAGCATAAGGATCAGCTCAAGAAGTTGGGAATCAATCAGCCATACCCAGCTATCTGGGATGAGATCCCTTTCCTACCAAAATACAAACCACAGGCTATGGTTTTGTTTGAGGGAAAGACATCACCAAGTCAGTACATAAACTACTTCAGCATGATGACGGTGTTGCTGCAGGGGAATGACGCCCTTCTCACTCGAGTATTTAAGGGCTGTCTGTCCGGAGTGGCCTATCAATGGTACCGTAGTCTTGCGGACAATTGCATTACTTCCTTTGAAGATTTCAAGACTCTGTTCTTCGCTCGATTCTACGAAGGAGGGATGGACATGTCTATGTCCTTACTCATCGAAGTGAAGCAGAAGGAGAAAGAGAGCGTTCGTACTTTTATTGAACGTTTTTGTCATGCCACTTTGCAGATGCCTTCCGGAGTTTCGGATTCTGCTTTGGTGGACATTTGTAGGAAGAACATGCTTCCACTGATCTCGGTGTTCACAGGACCATATCAGTTCTATGATTGGCCCTCATTTATCATCTCAGTGGTAGCCGCTGAAGATAACAGTCGAAAGGCGCGTGACAATGGGATCATGATCTCTACCTCTAATAGAGGGAAGAAGTCATCTTCCAATAGCGACCATCCTCGTGGTTCCAAAGGAAAAGAAGCTATAGCGATCAACACATCCAGACAACATACTCCAGGGACTACGCAGACGAATCCTGGGACTTCCAGGCCTAAAGAAGAATATTCTTTTGACGATGATGATATTCCGAGCATATTCGATTATCTAGTCAAAAGCGGCAAGCTCACCCTCCTCGAGGTAAAACGGCCTAATGAAGTCGGCAGTACCAATAACCCTAAGTACTGCATTTTCTACAGGTATATACATCACCCCACAAAGGCGTGTTATACACTAAAAAGAAAAATCCAGGAGTTGATCGACGCCAAGGCCATCACTCTGCGTAATAGCGAGAAGACGGTCACAGCCAACATAATTTCGCTCTAGTTTGGCAATCTGTCCCCTCAAGAAGTCCCGGATGGTGTAGTACCTATTCCAAGGGCGATGATGAACATTGTTAATCTTCCGCCGGCCAGGAGTCAAAATTATGACCTGGTACCTCTAACTACAAAGCACAGGGAGATTATGTGGGTTCATCCTGATTTGGTGTCAAAGATCGAGGAAGAGACTCAAGCTACTAAAGCTAAGTCTAAAAAGAACCCAAGGTGCAAACCATGCCACATGGTTGCAATATCCTCGACATCAGAAGATGAGGCTTTAGCAACAGGAACCCGGTCAGGCAAAGCCTACCTCAAGGACTATGGAGGAAACCAGGGGGAATCAACGGCAGACACTTCAGCTGCCAAACCTCCAGAGCCTGAACATGTTATACCAGAAGCAGGTCCTTCTAGACCAACTTCGGCGGACAAGGGCAAGCAAAAAGAAGTTTATTTTGATAAAACTTTGAAGAATATTCAAAACAAAGGTTTAGAAAAACTATATAACTTCAACATCTTGGCCCAGTTGGCTAATACTCCAGCCAGGTTGTCCATCTTCGAGCTACTTAGACTATCCAAAGACACTCGTCAAGCCTTGAGTGAAGATCTAATGTAGGCGGATGTATGCCTGACTCAGCTCAAGTCCCCAGATAAAGAGCCTGTGGCATGTCCCCAATGCCATAGTGTGATGAAATTGGTCCCTAATATCACTTTCACTCAGGAGGACATGTTATTGAAATATAACAAGCACGACAGGCCTCTTTATTACACCGGATATGTCGGCTCTATGGAGGTAGACCAGATTCATATAGATCCAGGTTCGTCGATCAGCATTATACCTCATAGTCTGTTATGACCCTTGAGGATTTCTACCAGCGAAGTGGCTTACACCACCACTACAATCGTGGGCTTTAATGCCAGGAAAAGCAAGCCGTTCAGGAAGATTCATCTGAGGATCCAGATTGGTGACATTAGATCAGTGGCCATATACTACGTCATTGATTCGGAGGTATCTTACAACATTCTGTTGGGAAGACTGTGGATTCACGATCACAATATTGTTCCTTCCACTCTACATCAATGCTTCAAATATGTAGACTCCCAAGGGATAGTGAAGACATAGTTTGCTGACCTTAATCCTTTCAAAGGAGTTGAATCCTACTATTCTGATGCCATATTGTACACCCAAGACTATATGAAGGAGGTGTCGAGCAAGACGGAGGAAGAATCCTACCGGGAGCCAGCAGAACCCTCTACTAAGCAACCTTTGTCAATCAAGGTGAAAGGGCGGACTACCCATCCTAAAATCATGGAACCCATTGTTATCACCTTGGGCATAACCAAATCAGGAGGAGAAAGTGATCCCCTAGTGATCACTCTGAATCAGAAGCCTCCAACTTTGGTCATCAACCTCAGGCGCAACAAGCAGCCGACTGATGCAAATACAACCGGGAACGTAATTTCTGACAATAATAAAGATTCTCTTTTCCAGTATACAGACACTCAATTTCCAAATCAGGAATCCTCCTCCCATAACGATATAGAACCTATAGCACAAAAATTCTTGGAAGCTATAGACTCCTATCATCCGTATGTGTGGGAAGTGGCATCAACTTCTAATGTCATCACGATATACGGACTGCATGAAGATTCTATCTTTATTGTCCCACCTACTCGCAACAATCAACATCCAATAGTCTTCGGTCGCATGCGGAATAATCCAATTGCACAAGAAGATTCTTACAAATCTGATGCCGGGAAAATGCAAGTTCAAAGATACAGCCCACAAGCTTTGAAGATTATGCAAAGTATGGGTTATGACTTGAAGCTGGAACCAGGCCTCAACTATGGAAAAGCAGACGAATGCCATTATATGGTGATCCCTACTGTCGGGTTAGGGTATACCACATTCTTACAACTTCGATCGACGCTGAGTCAAGAGAGGAGACCATTTCCTCTTTTCAAGATGATTTGTCATCTTTCGATTCAGGTGATGAACTCGAGCAGGTATCTTCAGTAAATATGGTGTTGACAGATTCTTTTAAAATAGAGGTATAAGAATCTGAACCATTTAAAGATGAACCTTGGGCACAACAAATGGATACACAATAGGAACTCCGGTTCGAGCAAAGAGAACCACCCATTGAAGATAAAGTTATCAAAGTCGATGTTGGGGATGAGTCTTCACCAAAGCCGATATTTATCAGTAACAATCTCTCCAAAGAAGAAAGGAAAGAGATGATCCAGCTAATAAAAGAATATATTGATGTCTTTGCGTGGAATTATAAGGATATGCCAGGTCTTGATCCAAAAGTGGCTACCCATAAGCTCAACATACTGCCCAATTCAAAGCCTATGAAGCAACACCAACGTCGTTTTCGCCCGGATATGATGGATGCCATTGAAGCTGAAATCAAGAAATTGGTAGCCAGTGGGTTCATCCGGGAAGAACAACATCCTAATTGGGTCGCCAATGTTGTCCCGGTCATGAAAAAAAGCAGAAAAGTACGCATTTGTATCGACTTCCGAGATCTAAATGCGGCCTGTCCTAAGGATGAGTTCCCTCTTCCTATCGTAGACGTCATGATCGACAATACGTGCGGTTTTGAACGCATGTCTTTCATGGACGAATTTTCAGGATACAACCAAATCAAGATAGATCCTGAAGATGAAAAGCATACTGCCTTCCGTACACCACTGGGAGTGTATTGCTACACAGTCATGCCCTTTGGATTAAAGAATGCTGGGGCTTCATATCAGCGAGCTATGAGTAACATATTCCATGAGCATCTACGCAAAATAGTAGAATGTTACGTAGACGACATCGCTATCAAAAGACGCCTCAAGGATGATCATATCCAAGACTTGAAGACAGTATTCGAGTTGATGCGCCAACATCAACTCAAAATAAAACCTACAAAGTCCTTTCTTGGTGTATCCAGTGGCAAATTCCTGGGGTTTATTATTACCGCCAAAGGCATTCAGGTTGACCCTGATAAAGTGAAAGCTATCCTAGAAATGCGATCGCCCCGTAATCTGAGAGAACTCAGGGGATTTCAAGGTCGTCTAGCTTATATCAGGAGATTCATATCCAACCTCTCGGGGAGATGTCAACCTTTTTCCCGCTTGATAAAGAAAGGTGTGTCCTTTGTATGGGACGAAGGCTATCAGCAAGCGTTTAATGATATCAAATGCTACCTTACTAATCCTCCAGTTCTGGTGCCTCCCTTCATAGGAAGACCATTTTTGCTGTATGTTAGCAATGGATCATTCTTTAGGAGCTCTCCTCGCACAAAAGAACAATGAGGGTCATGAACAGGCTATCTACTATTTAAGCAGGATGATGGTCGGAGCTGAACACTGATACAATCCAGTGGAAAAAGAATGCTTGGCCTTAATGTTTGCCATTCAGAAGACGCGACATTACGTCACAGGCCAAACTATTCATATCATCTCCAGGATCAATCCTCTTCGGGTACTGATGAATAAGCCGAGCATCCTTAATTCCCGACTTGCAACTTGGGCGATGTTATTAACACCGTATGATATGGTATACGTCCCTCAGAAGTCCATAAAAGGTCAAGCCTTGGCTGATTTCTTAGCTGCCCATCCAATTCCGGAGACCTCCAAACTATACGAGGACATTTCTGACGAAGTTGCAGAATGTAATTCAGCAATGGAAGGTGATATCTGGCAACTATTCTTCGATGGTGCCTCCCGGACTGGTCCCAAGGGAAATATAGTTTCAGGAGTAGCAATTATTCTGGTAACTCCTGATAAACTCGTCATCTATCGAGCATATTCTCTTACCGAACCCTGCTCTAATAATGTGGCAGAAAATAATGCCCTGCTAATCGGGCTACAAGACGGTAAAGAATTGGATATCGAATATCTGGAAGCTTTTGGTGATTCTCAGCTGATCGTCAATCAGGTCAGAGGAATATATGAAGTCTGCAATCCAGACCTCATTCCTTATCACCAAGCAACGATCGAGATAGCCATATCTTTTAAAGGACTCTTCTTGGAGCATGTGCCTCGATCTCAAAATTTGGAAGCTGATGCTCTGGCCAGTCTAGCTGCATATCTGGCTATTCCTATAAGAAGACAGAATTCGGTGATCCTTCTTAACAGAGATTTATTCTGTGTAAAAAATAACTTTCACATAGAACGCAGCTACGCCTCAAACACGGTTCCTCCCAAGATAGACTAGATAAGTTCCTTTATAGATTTCGTGGCATACGAAATCTTACCAGAGGATCCTAAAGAAGCAGTATCTATCAAAAGACGATCATTAAGCTTCTATTTTGATGCTTCTTCACAAAGTCTATATCATCGAACATACGATGGACTACTGCTACGATGTCTCTCCGATGATGATGTAAAGCGGGTTATCCGTGAAGCTCATGACGGTGTACGTGGAGCACATTAACCCGGTCCTAAGTTACAAGATCGTGTCAGGAGGATGGGCTACTACTGGCCTACCATGATTACAGATGCAGTGAAATATGCAAGACAATGCAAAGCCTGTCAAGTTCATGTGGATTTTATACATCAGCCTTCTGAGTATCTATATCCTACCATCGCATCATGGCCCTTTGAAGCATGGGGTACGGATATCATTGGTCCTATTCATCCGTCATCTTCTAGAGGACATCGGTTCATATTGATTATCACCGACTATTTCTCTAAATAGGCGGAGGCAATCCCCCTTGCTGAGGTAAAGACATCCAACGTGATCAGCTTTATCAAGCATCATGTCATTTATGGCTTTGGGTTACCCCGAAGGATAATTCTTGACAACGGGCCTTAATTCATCAGCCAAGCATTTTACCGATTTTGCGATAAGAATCGAATACAGAATATGGCCTCGACGGCATATAATCCGGCTGCTAATGGTTTGGCAAAATCTTTCAACAAAACCATCATCAAACTCTTGAAGAAGTTCGTCTCTTCAAAAAAAATAGATTGGAACGAGAAGCTAGGATAATGTCTCTGGGCATACCGCACAACGGTACGAACACTGACGGGTTGTACCCCATTCTCATTAGTCTACGGGTGTGAAGCAGTTCTCCCCGTTAAAATCCAAATTCCATCACTCAGAATAGCAGTGGCTAATGAGTTCACTCAGGAAAATAATGATCGATTACGGCTTCAAGAGCTAAAAGGATTAGACGAGAAACGCCTTCAAGCCCAATAGCGTATTGCATTCTACCAGGCATGCATTTCCAGAGCCTTTAATCAAAAAGTGAAGGAAAGAGTGTTCAAAGTTGGTGAGCTAGTTTTAGCCGTGAAGAGGCCAATGATCATCACGCATAAGAGTAAGGGTAAATTCTAGCCCAAATGGGAGGGCCCTTATGTGATTAAAACGACGTTTTCAAACGGCGCCTACAGATTAGCTAAGCCTAACGGAGATCTGATAATGGCTCCTATCAATGGCAAATTCCTGAAGAGGTACTACGCTTAATCTCCCTAGCTTAAACGGAGTATGGTGAAGATCTCATTCTGACGATACTACGTACAAAGACTGGTTGGAGCATACTCTATCATGTTTTTATGACCTATGAATAGATATGTTTAACTAATTTGGAACTTCAAAACCTATAACGTCCATATTACCTCTGATAGTGTTTTGTACACAAATTTAGTTCGATTATATTCTATCATGTCCATATAACCTCTGAATAGATATGTTCAACTAAAACTTACCGAAAGGATATTACTTCCATATTACCTCTGATATCACTTTCACCCTAGCCTGTCATTTATATTCCAAAATGATAGGTCCACAAAGTCAGATAAAACCTCTTTATTATCTCCGGGAAGAGCAAGTTACAAAAAGAAGCAAAAAGTACATCATTGGGGAGGAGCAGTCAAATCACGAATCTGTTGTGCCAAAGCGGCCATCCTCTCATTCCTGGAATCCAAGATGTTAGCACGAGCCCGCTCCAGTCGTACCTCTTTATTGCTCAGGAGGGATAGTTCGGACCGAACATGAACAAAATTGGCACGGATGCCGGCCGCACTTGCCAAGTTTCGCTGAGCTGTATCCATTCGGCCCTTCAACACATCTTGAGCTGCCGATGACTGGAGAGACCACTCTTTTACCTGAGCGAGTTTAGCTTCCAATTTGCGGACCCTCGCTTCATTTCCTTCATATTCGGCCTCACACTTCGTTAGATGAGGAATAACCTCCTCCAAGACGGCCTGCTCTGCATCCATCTCCTACTGCTGTGTTTGGATGGATTTGTCTAAGCACTCCATCTATTCAGCAAGCTTCACAGTCAAGGAGTCATACTTGGTCTGAATTATATCGTCGATGTTGCCTCGAGATAGTTGCAAATATTTGTTAATGGGTTGTTCCAAACCATTAACTATTTGCTCCAGCGCATCAGCTCTTCCAGCGTCGTTAAAATTTTTGATTGGCGCTATCGCAAGCTGGGAGGACGTCAGCAGATTATTAAAGCTCATGTTCTTCTTCAGCACCATAGAAATCAATACCTTCAAACTGCGGTAGAATAGGCTGGTATATTGTTCAATCAGCATATAAAAGACCGAATGCACGCTAGGAGTGGCTGCGATACTGGGAAATCTCCTTCCAAGAATGACCGCGAAGGATGTTGCCACGACCGTTGCCTCTATAGATGGCGCTACAAAAGAACGAACACCAACAACGGTTGAAGTTGCTGGCATACTCAAAGAAGGAGGCACAGTCGCGATGATGGGCTCATCCTCCTCTGAAGATATCTGAACTACTGTCGGCGAGACAACACCCAAAAATATTGTAGAAGAAGGATCGACAGCTTTAAAGCATGCCCCTTCGATATCAAACACCGCCTTTCATCGGCAGGATCCGCAACAAAGTCAAAGGTTGCGTCAACTCCGCCCTCCCCTGATATGTCTTCACCTGAAGAAGACAAGAGAAAGTTAATATCAATTTGATGTTAATTTTTCTAAAAGAGGCGTAAAGACAATATTTACCCATGGCCGATGGTATGTATGTTGCGTCCGCAGCCTGTACAGCTAAATCATTTCTTAATGATGCTAAACGAGTTGTCATACCTGGAGAAGATGGTACACCAACTGACGTTGGAGGATAATCTTCCCAGTAGTCACCAAGATCCATTCGAGGCTCATCGGGTGGAATCTCGCTGGAAATACTTATAGAAGAAGTAGGGGTGATCCCCATTATTTGTCTAGATAAAGGTATCCTTAATATGCTCGGCCTCGAAGGTGATCTCGTAGCACTACCAGAAGCAGTAGTAGCAGCAGCGATCTCGAGCAAAGAATCTCCGGTACTGGCAACCAGAACTATGGAGGTTCCCTCTCTAAAAGGCGAAGGACCTCTGATTAAAGAATCATCCCCAACAGGAGAAACGACAAGCTCGCTCCTAGAAGCCCCTCTGGTGGAAACCCTTTTCGGACCTCGGGCAGTCTTCTTCTTACTAGGGGAAGGCTCTTTCAGAGTAGAAGCCTTCCGTTTCTGGGGGATAACGAGAGGCTCTGCTGGCGGAGCTATTACGCCCCTCAGTATTATTAACAGGAGCTCGTCTGCCCCGGTGGTGTCTTCATTCTCATCCGAGAAAACAGACGGAATCTCCTCCCTTCCAATGGATCTATGGGAGGGTATCCTAAAATTTCCATGTATATTAAAATCTCGATGGAAGGTATTGATGGACACATAGAACTGCGCGTACGAGTGAAGGATACGCAACTCCATAAAGAAAGAGGTCACGGGCACTGCAAAAGTTGCACCAATTACAACCCGTGATGAAGTACCGCCATCCTCTGGCTCCATCAATAAGTCCCCCTTTGGACTTGAAGCTGGTAATGGGATTCCCCACATACAACTGGTCGTACCCAAACTGCCGGGCAAACCGACTGGGCAGATAAGGCTCCAAGTAGCAGTTGTCCTCTCTTCTGTACAACAAATGGGAAGGTCTAATGCAGACCAACCAGTAGAAGGCTTCAGGAGAAAGAATGGTCCTCCCTTGACCCCCATCCTTAAGCTTCGTCCCCTGTTGATTGATATGTACGGAGGAGACGGTACAAAAGAGCTTCCAGCTGTGGGCCACGTTTAATGCCCGCCGGCAATCTATAACGGTCGCCACATTCCAAGAAGAATTCTTATAACTCAACAAGAAGTTATTTCCCGAACTGCTGGCGGAGCCGGGAGACATCACCCTGGTGTTGTAAAGAATTAACCATCCCATCAATTATAAGAACGGTAATTCCACTCGGGGAAATCCTTCACGCTGCGCTCATCCGCGAGCAGCCCATTAGTAAGGGCCCTCAGGTCAACTATCTATTTCTAGGTTGCACAAGTCTAACACCAAAATCTTGGGTCAAAATACTAAAATCTAAGTCATAGAAACCATATCCTAAAATATTTGGATTCCGTATCTCCGGATACGTGAATCCAAGGTAAACCTCACAATACATATATATATCAACAATAATGTATAATAATATAGATATTAATTATAAATAAATAGGAACCATGGTTTTGAACCAACTTGGTATCCACAAAGTCAAAAACTTGATACCCAAACCCCATATCTTGAGTATCCCACTTACCTTGGTTTCCACAAGGTAATACTCAATACCTTGATATAGTAATTACCCTCATATATAATATAATATATATATACTAATATTATACAAATAAGAAGTATAGCAATACTAGAATTATATCTCAATATTAATACATATATATATATACATATATATATAAATATAAGATATAAACAATATACTAATAAACTGCCTAACTATCACTGAAATCAGTGTTGGAAAACACTAATTTTCAGATATCAGACTTTCAGTGACAGTTCGGGCTGTCACTGAACCGCTGTCGCTACTGCTGCTGCATTTTTGCACTGATGCCTCCGTTTTGGTGACGGTTTTCAACCGTCATCATATCCTCTATCGCGACTGCTGCGAATTCCCGCCGCTGCATGCGGCTATTAATGACAGTGGAGGCTCTGTCATTAATTGTCGCCGCCACTGTTACAGCGGCTGCTGCTGTGCTCGGCCATTAATAACAGTTGCTCTGTCATAAAATCCTGTTGTCGCTAAAAACAGTAAATATATATATATATATATATATATATATATATATATATATATAACCTATATATATATATATATATCAATATATATATAAACCAACTAAATAATTATATATATATCTATATATATAACCTAAATACATATATAATATATATATATCTATATATAAATACCAAATAGCTATAATACACATCCTATATACTAATGTACATATTACAACATGGTTAAATGCATACATACATAAATATGTTAATAAATATACATCCATACATATATATAATCATATTCTAATTACTTAATTAAACACACACACACACACACACACACACACACACACACACACATATATATATATATATATATATATATATATATATATATATATATCCCTAACATATTTTATAACATATATTAATGCATGTAGAAGAAAGCTACATATATATTTATATATTCTATTAGTACATATACAATACATAGATCTATGCTACAATAAATACCATAATAAATACACTATAATACATATATAATATCTATATATATATACTAAATTTTAGTTCAATAATTAAAGCACAAATAATTAGATCTACACATAAACACACCACAAATGGAGAGTATCACACCGTATCCCACTAGATCTAGGATACGCATGCGACACGAGTTCACCACACATCTAATTGTACTCCGAAGGACACAAGCAAGTCACATATATTATTTATGAATAAAACAAAGTGTCAAATATAGATCTATGTGTCCGTGTCAAAATACGACATGTACAAAGTCCCGTGTCGGAGGGAAAACCCCCAAAATAACACGTATCACCAAATTATTGGGATACGACCTACAGGTACCCAATTCTGGATACGACACTAGCCCCAAACACATAAATATATGTCAAATTGATTTATAGGATCAATTGACACACACAACAAAAGTTATTTTCGAAATTCTCCTAAAATTGACACAAAAAGTACCATAACTTTCTCCATAGGTCTCCTATGGACACAAAACCAAATCCTATGGGTAGTACATACATATGGGTTGATTATTCATGATTAAATCTCAGATTTAGAAGCTATTTTAAGAGAAAAAACTGAATTATACCTATTGGAAGATGGATTCTCAATGAAACCTCCAATTGAGATGAAATTGCCTCCAAATTGTAGATCCTTCCTCCTCTTTATAGATCCTTGCTTCTTCCTTCTAGATCCTTGCTTCTCAAATTTCTAATAGTGATTTGGGAAGAAATTGGAATGAATTTGGTAGGAAAATGAAATGGGAATGAAGGAAATTTGGTAGTGGGAAATTCTAGATCTAGATTTGGAATGAAAAAAAGGAGAGAGAATTTTCCCCTCTTTTTATATAGGCAGACCCTTTCCTCTCTCTCAAGTAATTATGAAATATCCAATATACCCCTTGGGGCCTCTCACGAAGAAATAATTAAGGAAGGATGCTTCTAGTCTAATGATTTAATTAATTTAATCCATCTCCTTAACAATGGGCTTTCTAATTTGGCTAAGTCTAACTAATTAATTTATGTTGGTCCATGGGTCCAAACTAAACTAGTTAGGTCTATTAATACAAGTCTAAATTAAATAAATAATATCTAAAAATAATTAAATAATACAACAATAATTATTTATCATGTAAAATATTTAATTAAATAGGAAAAAACTAAAATAACCTTTCCTAGAAATTTTGGTAGTGACAAGTCTACCCTCCTTAAAATAATTTCGTCCTCGAAATTCAAAGATAAAAACTACCCCCAGAATAACAAAACAGAACTAAAGAATCACAACTAACTATAGAAGAACATAACAATGAACAGAACATAACTAGGAAATAACATACCTCAAGGTACAAACAAATATGGATAACGCTCTCGCATTTCCCCCTCTCTCTCCCAGGTAGACTCCCCCGGAGAGTGATGCCTCCATGCGACGCGTACCAAAGGAATAGTTTGGTTCCTCAGCACCTTCTCTCTTTGATCCAGAATCTCAACTGGCTGCTCTGGATAGCTAAGAGTAGGGCCCACCTCTATCTCCGAGTGATCCAATATATGACTAGGATCTGCCACGTATCATCTCAACTACGACACATAAAACACGTTGTGCACTCCCTCCAATGCAGGTAGAAGTCTAGTCTATAAGCAACTGCACCGACCCTCTCTAGAATAGAGAAAGGTTCGATGAATCGCGGACTAAGCTTTCCGCCTCCACCGAAGCAAATCGTGCCTCGTGTCGGAGAAATCCTCAGAAATACCAAACCACCCATCTAGAACAAAACACCACCTTAAGAACTTAATCTATAACAACAACCAAAAAAAGCACAAAACAAAAATCTAAACTATACCTCAAACTCCAAAGGTCTCCGATGGCTATCGGTCCAATGCCGCTGTCTGTCCTGCGCCACTCGAAGTCTATCTCTGATCAACTGAACCTTCTCTGTTGTATCCACAACCATCTCTGGCCCAAGCAAAACTCTCTCTCCAACATCATCCCAAGATAAAGGAGTACGACACCTCCGACCGTATAGAGCTTTAAAATGTGACATCTCTATACTGGCCTGGTAACTGTTGTTGTAAGCAAACTCTACCAAATGGAGATGGTCCTCCCAAGAACCTCCAAAATCTAGTACACAAGTGCGCAACATATTCTCGAGAGTCTGAATAGTCCTCTCTGACTGCCCATCTGTCTGGGGATGATATGCAGTAATAAACTTGAGCTGAGTGCCCAAACTCTCCTGCAAACTCCTCCAGAAATGAGAAGTGAAACGACTATCTCGATCTGAGACTATGCTAATGGGAACTCCATGTATCCTAATAATCTGCCTCACATACATCTCTGTGAGCTTCTCCGTAGACAAACCCACCATGAAAGGCAAAAAGTGGGCTGACTTGGTCAACCAATCAACAATGACCCAAATCGCGTCTTTCCCTCCTGGAGATCGTGGAAGTCCGGACAGAAAATCCATAGTAATGTATTCCCACTTCCACTCTGGAATAGGTAATGGCTGAAGTAAACCTCCTGGCCTCTGCCTCTCAGCTTTCACCTGCTGGCACACTAAGCATCTGGATACAAACTGTGCCACTTCCCTCTTCATGCCATACCACCACACACTCTCTCGTATATTTCGATACATCTTGTTAGCACCTGGATGCATGGAATACTGAGAGCGATGCGCTTCCTGCAACACCTCCTCTCGTAACTCCCCACTAGGCACACAAAATCTAACTCCATGCCTCAAAGATCCATCCTCTGCAATAGTGAAATCATCTTCCAATCCTGCTCTCACCTGAGCTCTGATACTCCTCAGAGATACATCATCATACTGTGCTGCCTTGATCCTGTCCATCAAATCTGAGTGTATCTGTAATCCCCATATCTGCATAGCACCACCAGGAACAATCACCTCAATGTCCAAGCTCTCCAAGTCCTCCAATAAATATTGATCCTGCGTCAAGAACATAGCTACCGGATACCTGCTCAAAGAATCGGCAACTACATTGGCTTTCCCAAGATGATATTGCAAAGAGATATCAAAATCCTTCATCAGTTCCAACCACCGACGCTGCCTCATGTTCAACTCCTTCTACGTAAAAATGTACTTCAAGCTTTTGTGGTCTGTGAAGATCTCCACACGCTTTCCGTACAAATAATATTTCCACAACTTCAGAGCGAAGATGACTTCTGCCAACTCCAAATCATAGGTAGGATAGTTCTTTTCATGAGGACGCAATTGCCTGGATGCATAGGCAATCACTTTCCCATGCTGCTGAAGAACACAACCCAAACCCTTCCCTGATGCATCACTATAAATAGTAAAACCTCCAGACCCTGATGGCAACATCAAAATAGGAGCAGACGTCAACCTCTTCTTCAACTCCTCAAATGCAACATGGCAATCCTCCGTCCAAACAAACTCCATATCCTTTCTTGTGAGTTTGGTCATCGGCAAGGCAATCCTCGAAAAATCTTGCACAAACTTCCTGTAGTAGCCTGCCAATCCCAAGAAACTCCTGATCTCTACTACCGAACTCGGAGTCTTCCAAGATTCCACTGCTGAAATCTTCTTCGGATCTACTGAAATACCATCACCAGTCACAACATGCCCCAAGAACTCTACCTTGTCCAAGAAAAACTCACACTTGGACAACTTTCCATACAGCTTCTCCTTCCTCAGCACCTCCAATACAAACCTCAAATGCTCCTCATGCCCCTCCGGTGTCCTCGAGTATATGAGTATGTCGTCGATGAACACCACCATAAACTTGTCAAGGTACTGGTGGAACACCTTGTTTATCAAGTTCATAAACACCGTCGGTGCATTAGTCAAACCAAACGGCATCACCATAAACTCGTACTGACCATACCGAGTCCTAAAAGAAGTCTTCGGTATGTCCTCCGGCTTTACCTTCACCTGATGGTAGCCTGATATCAAATCTATCTTAGAAAATACCTTGGCTCCACTCAATTGATCAAACAGATCATCAATCCATGGCAAAGGATACTTATTCTTGATAGTGAGATTATTCAAAGCTCTGTAATCAATGCACATGTGCACCGATCCATCCTTCTTCGGTACAAACAATACCGGGGCTCCCCATGGTGAAGAACTCGATCTGATAAACCCCTTATCCTGCAATTCGTCCATCTGCTTCTTCAACTCGACCAGCTCGCTGTTGTTTACTCTATAGACATGCTGCAAAATTGGTTCTGCACCTGGCACCAAGTCTATAAAAAATTCAATATCTCGATCTGGTGGCAATCCTAGCAATTCCTCAGGAAACACATCCAAGAACTCTGCTATCAACGGATACGGCAACTCCTTGTCTTCCACCATAGCTCCACAAATAATGCCTTCTCCCTGCTCTGCAGCTCCTCTAGCAAACTCAAACTCTGGCTCTCCTGGTGGACCAAACAAAACTCTACCTCCTCTACAATCTATGCTAGCATGGTGCCTACTCAACCAATCCATCCCGAGTACAATGTCGTATCTCGGAAGTGGTATTACAAGTAGACACGCACTCAACTCCCGGCCTCCCAAAGAAACTCTTCGATCCTTGCAAATATCATTAACCAGGATAATGCCTCCCCCGGTCATGATCTTGCAAGTCCTAAGCAAAGACTCAGATACCAAACCATGCTTTAGAGCAAAAGAAACAGATACAAAACTATGGGAAGCACCACTATCAAACAAAGCTAAAGATGGAATGGAATCAAGAAGAATAGAACCTGCGATGACATCTTCGGTGGGTTTCTCCTCTTCGATGGTCATAACAAACGCTCGTCCTTGTCGAGCACCTCCCTGCTGCTGATGCTGGACAAAACGCTGCTGCTGCATTGTAAGCGGTCCCCTCGGCTGTGCTACAGGTGGTCTCGTCTGTGCCCTCGGAGCTGGAGTTGCTCCCTGAACTGCACGACGAGGACACTCCCTCGATTGATGCCCTTTAGTACCACAATACAAACAAACTCCTAGCCTCCTCCTCCAAACTTTCCAGATGTGGCCGGGCTTCTTGCAGTAGTTGCATAGAGCTTGCTGTAACTGTCTCTGCTGTTGAGGTGCCTGGTAAAAAGGTACTCTAGCTGGAGTCTGGTTCTGCTGTGGCTGCTGGAAAGGTCTGGACTGGAAATAAGGACGTTTGGCAGATACTGTACTGTCGTTGGCCCCTAGAAAAGAATTACGGTCTCTCTTGGGCTTCAAACCCAATTCCCGCTCAACCTTGCGTGCCTCCGCAAGTATCTCCGAGTATGTCTCATAAAAAGACGGAATAAGAATCTTCACTTCCCAGTTTAGACCCTCACAGAAACGAATAGTTCGAACCTCCGGCTCTCTCACCAAATACTCTGTAAATTGGCTCAACCTACCGAATTCTGCAGCATACTCTTCCACAGACATGCTCTCCTGAATGAGACTCTCAAACTATCTCCCTAAGTCTAGCCTGTCTGCCCGGGTGAAAAACTTCTTCTTGAAAAGGTCCTTGAATACCTCCCAAGATTGTCTTGCGTCAACCAGAACTGGCTCATTCCTGAACCAAGTACGAGCGACGTCGAACAGTTGAAGTCTTACCGCCTCAACCTTCAGATCCTCAGAAAGATGGGACACCCTCATAAGATGCTCAATATCCTTGAGCCAATCATCAGCATAGACGATGCCCTCCGTCCCCTTGAAAACCTTAGGCTCCAGCTTCTTGAAGTCCTGAATGTTGCCTGGCCGAAGCTGAGCAACCTGAGAAACAACCTGCTGCTGGACCGGAACTCCTCTCTCAACTACAGCACGAGCAAGCTGCTGAGTACTCTCGATGCCCTACCGTAGAACGTCGGTCTGCCTCTGATGTGCCTCTGACTGGGCCCTCTGTGCCTCGAGCATCTCATAAAATAGTATAAACATCTGTGACGCCTCTGCTGGCACAGGAGGTAGAGGTGGAAGCCCCTCAGATACAGCTGGCACAGTCCTCTGAGTATGTGGTGGACCTTCGAAAGCAGCTGACACTCCAATCACCGGAGAAGTGACTGGTGCCGGCCCTCGGGATGTCGCAGACCTCTCAGAAACTGCTCTCCCCTGCTGCGATCTAGTCTTAGGCGGCATCTTGAGACAAAGCGAAAGAAAGAATCAATATGGCACAAGATGTAAGACATCAAGGAAAGGACAGTTTAAGGGATCAAGTATCAATATCAAAGGAGAATAGTTGAATCAAAAGAACTTTCCTAGATGTGATTGAGTATCTCAGCCTATATCCTATATCCTATCGCAGGCTCGCAGTAGTACAACTAAATTGTCGCACTACTACGACATCACATACTTTGTGAAGCTTGACCTGTATGGGCCACCACCAAAAACGTGTCACGACCCGCACCCGGTGTAAGGGTACTAGTCGAAAAAAATGCCCAGCCTACGCCGCAGAATCGGCGGTAGAATATTGTCTAGATAATCTATCTAACAATATAATGAATCACCAATAATGATAGTATACTTAATCACAGAACTAAGATAGAAATGAGCATGAATCAGATAAAGAATAGAATAGTCACAATACAACTCATGAGTCTAAAATAATACATCAATGAGTCTGAAGAAGTAACAAAATAAGCTGGAGACAAATCCAGTACAAAGAATACTACGAAGCTATAACTCCAGGGTCAACTGTCTCAGTTGGGATAAGTCCCTCTTGAGCCAGGGTCTCAGAATCTAAACCCACAACATCCTGGGGTCCATAATAGGTAGGGTACCACTCCTCAGTGTCATCTGGAAAAATATATCCAGTCAGGAAAGGAGCAGAGCACATCTCTAACAGAAGTTTTAATTAATGATAAAAACTATGTAACAGTAAATAGCTGTGGATAAACAAGATACATAATAGATACAAGAGATATATATATAATAAGGAAATACTGGAAATAAATACAATAATGAACAATATGCCAATGAAACAATAATACTAATGACTAAGTGTGTGAGTACTAGCTTAACATGTGATCGGCTTGGGCAAGATGCAATGCGGCCTGGCTAATCATACGTGCGGTGTATGATCAACACTATTCAGTAATCAGTACTTTATACAATAGGGATATTGATCACATATCTATACTAATACTCCCCACCCCCGACTGGTATAATAGATCCAACCACGGTATGCTATGGCACGAGATTCCCCAAGAAGATAGCTAGTCTTCCCGAGAATCGGTATCTGTACATGTACAAGATAACCAATGAAACAATACTTGCACCATATATACCATATACCAAGGAATAATATCTCATGACGAGATTCGGATATACCAATCCGTGTAACCATAGTGTCAAGAGAACATGGATATCTACACTAAATATAATGAACATAGAGGATATCATAAATGAAAAACTATCAGAGAATGTACTCGCCTAAAGTCCAATGAATAGTCTCACAGATGTCTGACTCGATGCCTCGAAGACCTAGATATGGAATACAATATTAATACAAGGTCCCAAAAAGAGAATAAGTTAAATTAGTCAACTTCTAGGTCAATAATTCAATTCTAAGTCAAAAGTCAACTATGGTCAACTCTAAGTCAACTATGGTCAACTATGGTCAAACCAAGGTCAACTATCTATTTCTAGGTTGCACAAGTCTAACACCAAAATCTTGGGTCAAAATACTAAAATCTAAGTCATAGAAACCACATCCTAAAATATTAGGATACCGTATCTCCGGATACGTGAATCCAAGGTAAACCTCACAATACATATATATATCAACAATAATGTATAATAATATAGAATATTAATTACAAACAAATAGGAACCATGGTTTTGAACCAACTTGGTATCCACAAAGTCACAAACTTGATACCCAAATCCCGTATCTTGAGTATCCCACTTACCTTGGTTTCCACAAGGTAATACTCAATACCTTGATATAGTAATTACCCTCATATATAATATAATATATATATACTAATATTATACAAATAAGAAGTATAGCAATACTAGTATTATATCTCAATATTAATACATATATATATATACATATATATATAAATATAAGATATAAACTATATACTAATAAACTGCCTAACTGTCACTGAAAGCAGTGTTGGAAAATACTGATTTTCAGATATCAGACTTTCAGTGACAGTTCGGGCTGTCACTGAACCGACGTCGCGACTGCTGCTGCGTTTTTACACTGCTGCCTCCATTTTGGTGACGGTTTTCAACCGTCATTATATCCTCTGTCGCGACTGCTGCGAATTCCTGCCGCTGTATGCGGCTATTAATGACAGTGGCGGCTTTGTCATTAATTGTCGCCGCCATGGTTACAGCGGCTGCTGCTGTGCTCGGCTATTAATGACAGTTGCTCTATCATAAAATCCTGTTGTCGCTAAAAACAGTAAATATATATATATATATATATATATATATATATATATATATATATATATATAAACCAACTAAAAAATTATATATATCTATATATATATAACCCAAATACATATATAATATATATATCTATATATAAATACCAAATAGCTATAATACACATCCTATATACTAATGTACATATTACAACATGGTTAAATGCACACATACATAAATATGTTAATAAATATACATCCATACATATATATAATCATATTCTAATTACTTAATTAAACATACACATATATTTTATAAAAACACATATATATATATATATATATATATATATATATATATATATATATATATATATATATATATATATATATATATATATATATCCCTAACATATTTTATAATATATATTAATGCATGTAGAAGAAAGCTACATATATATTTATACATTCTATTAGTACATATACAATACATAGATCTATGCTACAATAAATACCATAATAAATACACTATAATACATATATAATATCTATATATATATATACTAAATATTAATTCAAGAATTAAAGCACAAATAATTAGATCTACACATAAACACACCACAAATGGAGAGTATCACACCGTATCCCACTAGATCTAGGATACGCATGCGACATGAGTCCACCACACATCCAATTGCACCCCGAAGGACATAAGCAAGTCACATATATTATTTATGAACAAAACAAAGTGTCAAATATAGATCTATGTGTCTGTGTCAAAATACGACATGTACAAAGTCCCGTGTCGGAGGAAAAACCCCCAAAATAATATGTATCACCAAATTGTTGGGATACGACCTATACGTACCCAATTGTGGACACAATACTAGCCCCAAACACATAAACATATGTCAAATTGATCTATAGGATCAATTGACACACACAACAAAAGTCATTTTCGGAATTCTCCCAAAATTGACACAAAAAGCACCATAACTTTCTCTATAGGTCTCCTATGAACACAAAACCAAATCCTATGGGTAGTACATACATATGGGTTGATTATTCATGATTAAATCTCAGATTTAGAAGCTATTTTAAGGGTAAAAACTGAATTATACCTATTGGGAGATGGATTCTCAATGAAATCTCCAATTGAGATAAAATTGCCTCCAAATTGTAGATCCTTGCTTCTTCCTTCTAGATCCTTGCTTCTCAAGTTTCTAATGATGATTTGGGAAGAAATTGGAATGAATTTGGTAGAGAAATGAAATGGGGATGAAGGAAATTTGGTAGTGGGAAATTCTAGATCTAGATTTGGAATGAAAAAGAGGAGAGAATTTTCCCCCTCTTTTTATATAGGCTGGCCCTTTCCTCTCCCTCAAGTAATTATGAAATATCCAATATACCCCTTGGGGCCTCTCATGAAGAAATAATTAAGGAAGGAAGCTTCTAGTCAAATAATTTAATTAATTTAATCCATCTCCTTAACAATTGGCTTTCTAATTGGGCTAAGTCTAACTAATTAATTCATGTTGGTCCATGGGTCCAAACTAAACTAGTTAGGTCCACTAATACAAGTCCAAATTAAATAAATAATATCTAACAACAATTAAATAATACAACAATAATTATTTACCATGCAAAATATTTAATTAAATAGGAAAAGACTAAAATACCCTTTCCTAAAAAATGTGGTAGTGACATTGACAGGCAGCCCAACACTTGTGGCGTTCACAGCCGCAAACAAGCCAATATTTTCCAGATCCACCTGGAAATGTTTCAGGGCCCAGGCAGCTAGACTGGCCCATCGAAGATTCCTCGGGCTAAGCCATCCATTGGTCCGAGGGTTGACCTTAGGGTATATTCCTCCCTGCCCCATGAAGTCATTACAGAAGGTCGATATCCTCACCGGCTGGATCAGCGAATTGTCCTCACTCGGGACGCTACCCGGTAGTAATCCCCTAAAGGGCATAACAGGGCCCGAAGGATGACTCATATAAGCCCCCTCGGCGTATCCCTTATTGTATATGATCTTCCCCGGTCGGCCGTGAAGATCGGGAGTCAAAGCCCACACCATCTTCCTGGGATAGGTGGCATGGAAGAATACCGAGATAGGGTAATCCCTGGTCATCCTGGACAGATACATCACTGTGCCCTCAGCCGTAAACACCCAATCCTCCTTCTTGGGATTGGTCTGGATTGTTTGTCGATAGCATCCCCGAATAAGAAACCCGGTTTCTTATACTCCGTCTCGTCTATGTATGTCAGGGGCTCCCCACTGATCATACTTAGCAGCATGCGCTCTCCTTGGGACGAGATCAGGGTTCCCCTTTCTTCAGGATAATTGGCTCCAGAGATAGGAAATATCACATGGGACAAGTCCTCCAAATAATTTGAATTCAGCATCCCGGCAGCAGAGCCCATCACCTCAGCCAAAAGAGGGATCTGCAAGTCCACTACAAAAATGCAAGAAAATAAGTCAGTTTTTATACTAGACGTTACACTCTTACAGTTTACGCCAAAGATTATCAGTCTGAGCGTTTACGCCAAGACTGCAAAAACTTGAGCTCTTACGCTAGAACCTATTTCTGAGGCATAAAATTCAAGGTTGGCAGTATACGCCAAAATCCAACAGTCTGAGTTTTTACGCCAGACTGCCAAAATTTGAGTTTTTACGCCAGAATTTACATCATGCGCATAAAATTCAAAATTTGTGGTATACACCAAAATTTCGACAGTCTGAGTTTTTACGCCAGACTGCGAAAAGATTTTACGCTGACACATTAGAAATATGGACGTATTGGTTCGTATACACGTACAACGTGTGCGGAGGGTTTTCTTCTCACAATCTCTACCTGTAATGTTCGGAGCACAGCTCGAAGGTGGGGCGCTATATTCCTATCGAGGCTCGTTCATCCTAATAGGAGTTGCTCATGCTTGAGCAGAGGAGCGAGAAGAGGAAGAGATCTTCTTTCCCTTAGCAGTGGAAGTCTGTTTAGGGGCCATGGCGAATCTGAGTTCTCAAGAAAGAGACGAAGAAGAAGGGTTCTTGGAAAGCAAAGGTTTTTTGTGAAGGCAGATAAAGAGTTTCTCTCTCAAGACCTTGGGCTATTTATAGAGTTCGGATAACTCTTCGAATCCCTAACCAAATCCGATATTTAATATTTGGTTATGATTTGGGACCACGTCAGCCTATCATTTGAAAAAAGAAGAAGAAGAAGACGGACAGTCAGTGGATCCAGAATTTATGCGCAGAGCAGATTTATGATTTTAAGCTCAGAAGCTGTTACGCTCAACAGTTTACAAATCTACAGTTTTACGTCCAGAGGCTATAAATCTATGGTTTTACGCTCAGATGCTTTTACGCTCAGGAGTTTTTATGCTCAGAGGCTACAAACCTACGATTTTACGCTCAGAGGCTACAAATCTATGATTTTACGCTCAGAAGCTTTTTACGCTCAGAGGCTACAAATATATGATTCTACGCTCAAAAGCTATAGATGGCCAATTGCAAGGGTTTATGCAGAAAATGCTCCATCTTGGCTACAAAACATTCCAAACGCCTGAAACACACAGAGTTCAGCATTGAAGATGACTTTTCTTCTTGGGCCATTGGAAGTTTATCCAAAGTCCAGTCAGAATCTTTTACACAAGTTCAAGTATGGCTTGTTCGACAGACATTTCTCGCCCTATTTTAAGGGATTTTCGGGAAACCATTCTTGAAGATGATAGTCTGAACAGAAAATTCTTCGTATCAAAGAAGTGACAGTTCAGAAATTCTACGTGACTCCTCGTCCAAAATAGCATGACAGTTTAGATCTTCAAAGACAAATACTAAAGAGCTTTTTACGTGTCTTCAGTTACGCGTAAAAGATGGGGCGAGATCAGATGTTCTTTTATCAGAGTCAGCATAAAATTATTCAGACGTGCCGAAACTGTGCACTATTCAGACTTTCTCACAGCAAATATAGCAAATCATCATATGCGTAAAAGAAGATAAGTCTATTAATCATGATTACATATGATGGAATCCAGTTTACAAATGGTTTTTTATCTTCATGATTACATATGATGGAAATCCTTTTTTCTGCGAAGGGTTTCCCATTTTTATTTAAGATCACACCAAGAATCTGTTGTGCCAGGTTCTCATATTGGTGTAGATCTTTTTCATCTTCTACAGCAGTTAATCGGCTTCCGCGGCCGATTAACAAGAAAATAATTAATGGCGGGAGGATACAAAATTGGGCATGTATCAATTTTGCAATCCCATCCTCCATATGCCATAGCAGGCATGCCCTAAAAATTGTGTTAGGGGTTCAGACCCAACACAATACTGGAAAACAGGGCCAAACTGCCTATCCTCGTCCAGCGCCATAATGGGAGAGAATACAGCTTGCAAGCTGTGTGGCCAAATGGGACCCTTCCTCTCTCTCCTGGACGAATCGTCATATAAAAATGCTGATTATCCCGAGAAAAGGAAGCTATGATATCCTTCCATGATCCATCATTGCAGAGGATATTTACTCGAAGACGCCTTCTTTTTCGGCTCCTTACATGCTGGAAGAACATGATCTTCTTCTTCCTCAAGTCAGTACGACAAATCTCAACAACCATCTCTCTCTTTGTGGTGAAGGAAGTGTGGGGAAAATAGGTTAACTCGCAAGCCTTTATATAGGCAGAAGATAACACACCAAATCCCAACAAATTACTAAAAATTTGCCGAGAAATCAGCCTCGTGGAACGAGTCAAATTTGACCGTTTCATGCTTCATTCAAAGTATTTCAAATTACGAAGAATTAGAAAACTTTGAAGGGGGTCTTGTAGAAGCATGAAAAATACGTTGGGGAATCATACGCGTAAAACCCTCAACACGCAGGAAGCCCGCGTAAAACAGAGCTCCAGCACTGTGTAGCATAAAATATGACTTCAGAGCCATCGGCGTACAGCAGAGCTTCAACGCTATTTCGGTGTAAAATATAGCTCCATAACAACCCGCGTAAAGTAGTACTTCCAGACTGCTTCGGCGTAAAAAGTTGCTACATCGCCACTTTGGCGTAAAACCTGTCTGCTTTTAATAGAGAGGAAAGTTGTACGAGGAACGCTTTGTATTCCTCGAATGAACCTGTCAGAAGAAGCAGTAAACCTGACTCCAGACAAAGAGTACTGCACGGCGATCGAGAGGACGGTTGTTATGATGATTCTGTACAGAGCCCCAAACTATCGTTTAGTGACATAATCCTTGATATAAGACATCGTTTACGCATTCAAAGAATACTTTGCCTATTTTACATAGGCAAAGATGAGCTTTTACGCTCGGGAAGAGACGAAACCAACCGCCACATCAAAAGCTGTTCTTCGTACAGAACTCGAGGCATGTCTCTGCAGTTAATGCGCGAGATGGGGGTTGATCTCTGCATTTAATGCACGAGATTTGGTTCTACTTTTAAAGACTGGGAGAGCTATAATTAGGGCTAACACGCTCACATTACCATCCCTACACGTTACGCCAACCAGGCTATTTTCAGCTATAGGAGTACGCCGTATGCTATCTCCTCGAAATACGCCGACCTGGCTACTTTCAACAATATGAGTACGCCGTATGCTATCTCCTCAAAATATGCCAACTCAGGCTATATTTGCAAAGGCGCGTGATAAGGTTATTTGGCCCAGAATGCGCTCAAGACCTCAGTCAAAGAAGGATAATTGGCTATATTTACGTTGGTCACCTGTAACGCAGCTACTCGGCTTTTTACGCCAATAGGGCAGCTATTTGGTTTTTATGCCAACATGACAGCTATTTGGCTTTTACGCCAATAAGATAACTATTCGGCTTCTACGCCAATAAGATAACTATTTAGCTTTTACGCCAATAAAGATAACTATTTGGCTTTTACGCCAACATGACAGTTATTTGGCTTTCATGCCAACCTTCTCTACGCGAAGGGCAGTTACCTACGTGGCTTGCATGCCGTGATCTTCGATGAGAGATTATACGCGTTACCTAATAATGGGACATGCGTCACATGCAGATTCAGGAGATCATTCATATGTGGGTAGCAGTTATTATAACCGCCGCGTAAAAGGTGCAGCTCTCTCCGCTGTTCGGTTTCTACGCCGACTGTAACTGAACTCTATAAATAAAGACCTCCGGCCACGGAGGTCCAGGGTCGAAGGCAGAGGGAACCAAGGTCGAAAGGGGCAAATCCAAGGAGGATCCAGGTCAAACCGAAGTCAAATCCAAGGTGGAGAGAGTTCAGAAGTCACAGACAGAGGTCAAGAAAGCACCTATATAGAGCTTTGGCAACGAGAGTTCAACTTTTCCTGAGTCTTTAAAGCTTCTTTTTCGTCTTCTACAGCACTTCTTTGTCATCGTGTGGTCCAAGAGACAAAGTGATCGACCGCAGATCAGACTCCTATAGCAATATTTCGCTAGAATCAAACTTTTGTACTTAAAATCCTCGTATAGGATTAATTGTACTTCTTTTTCTTGTTTGTAAACAAAGAAAGGATTTCGTATAAACCTAGTTTCAATTTTTTTTGTTTATTATCAAACATCTGGTAGTCAAACTATGCCAAAAAAATCTCCAAGGTCACCTCCGGCGATGGTGGCAAACATGGAAGAAGAGGAGCTGGGAGAGTACCTTACGGCCCACACCGATGCACCTTCATATGATGATGTAATTCCGCAAGAAAAGATACTGCACTTTATCAATCAAGGGTTATATTTGAATTACTCTATTATTGCATATTGGAACATTATGTATTCCTTGGAATACAGTCTCGGAGTGCAGCTACATACACCAATAACTCCGGCGCTCGCAGTAGACCAAAAACGTCCGTGCCAAGGTTCTTACTTCATAATTCTGGCAAGAAGGAGGGGTGATAAACTGATTATCTTTGGAAATGTCAATAGTCACCAAGGATCTACTGCATAAGAACCAGAACCCGAGAGTGATAGGATACAACCCCACCGCTATAGCACACAAGCCAAGCGTATCATCCAAAACATGGGCTACGACTTAAAAAGTGACAAAGGCTTAAATTATGGCAAAGATCGGAGTCTGCCTCTACGTCCCTCCACTTCTACAGGCAAGTCTGAACATACTACCAATAGACCAAGCATGGCCTCTGGGATACATCTCACCTCCTACGAAAGAAGAGGATGAACTATGATCTCATTCTTAGTAGTATTCTGCTTGGGACTCCGACACAAGTATTGGAGATGTGCTCAAGCAAATATTGTATATCAACATGGTGTCAGCATACCCAGAGGAAGACGATGAATATCCGGTGGAGTTCTTTGAAGTAGAACCATGGGCCCAATAGCTGGAGTCACAATGAGAATTATGTTTCGAGCAACGTGAACCACATAGTGAAGATGAGGTTTAGCAAGTCAATTTAGGTGATGAATCCTCCCCCAAACCCACTTTATTAGAAATAACTTTCCTGGGGAAGATCATGAATCCTTGTTATAGCTAGTAAGAGAATATATAGCTGTCTTTGTGTAGAGTTATGAAGATATGCTGGGTTTGGATCCGTAAATCAAAATAGACAAGCTCAATATTCTGCCAAACGATAAAACAGTGAAGCAACAACAACGACAATTCCATCCGAACGTCATGAACGACATTGAAGCTGAAGTAAATAAGCTGATAGCAAGTAGCTTCATTCACAAAAAACAACGTCCAAATTGGGTGGCCAATATCGTTTCCGTTATTAAAAAGAATGGTAAAATTCGAGTATGTATAGACTTTCACAATTTGAACGCAGCTTGCCCAAAGGATAATTTTTTCCTTCCGATCACAGATATAATGGTCAACAACACTTGTGACTTTGAGCATATGCCCTTTATGGATGGGTTCTCGGGCTACAATCAGATCAAAATATTCTCGGAAGACGAGAAGCATACTTCGTTCCAAACACCAATAGGGGTATACTGTTATACAGTAATACCTTTTGGTCTGAAGAATGTTGGTGTAGAAGCATAGAAAGTACGCCTTCAAAGGAGATTAATAGAGCAATATCGTACTTTTTCACATCCTAGTTCAGTAAAACAGTGGCATACTACCGCTCAAGCTCCAAACAATAAAGCAGTGGCATAATTCGTATGCTTTGTATCAGTAGCGTACCCCATATGCCCTCTCTCGGTGGCGCACAATGATCGCGGTTTCCTTTCATGCATTAAATATGATGGACCTGATAGGCCGACACAGTAGTCAAAGAGATCAAGTCATTAAATGCAGAGGATCTCTGGGCACAAAGACCTAGGTTGACGTTTAGCGATCAATAGAATATGTACTCCGTTGATAGGAAGCCAAGGTTGTTACTCCTTCCCAGTAGGCAAAGGTTGTTACTCCTTTCTAGTACACAAGGGTTGTTGCTCCTTCTTAGTACGTTAAGATTGTTACTTTAATAGTTGGCGTCTCTGACACAACAGTTGAGGAGATTGGGTTATTAATGCAGAGATTCTTTGGCACGCCGACCCAGGTTGTTGTTTAGCGACCAAAGCTTGTTATTTCGGTTCGAGTACGCCACCATTGCTTCTCTTCTATAGTACGCCAATAGTGCTACTTCAGATAGAGTACGTCATTGTTTCTCTCTCTTCCTGAATATGCTACCATTGACACTTTAGCAGAAGTACGCCAATAAAGTTGCCTCTCAATAAGTACGCTAATATTGGTAGTTTAACTTAGCAAGAGTACACCGTTGATGTTATCTCTCGCTGAGTACGCCAACATTCATTCTACAGTCAGAATAAGCCAATGTGCTAATGAATCTGAATTTTTAACAAAGTACGCCAGCATGGTTATCTCCTCCAAAGTATGCCAACATGGCTATCTCTCTTTAAAAATACACCAACAACTGCCAATAAATGGTTATGATCATGTGTCCTTCATGCCATGTTTATCGTGGATCGTGTATAGATAATTGTCTCCATGACCTGAGCCTTCCTTGCATAGGAAGCTATGTGTCAAGTCATCAGTAATTTGTGCACTTATTATCCAGAACGTGGGTTGTATGCCTTCAAAATGTACACGTATAATAGCAAACACAGTTTATATTGCTCGTGCATACGCGTGCATATGGGTAACCGTTTTCAACATAAAGCACTATAAATATGTAGATCAGAATATCTATCATAGGGAGGCGGTGGCCTAGAAGAACAGAGGAGAAGAAGAATATAAGCTTTTCGTGCTAGTATAGCCAAGCTTTCTCATTGCCAGATTCTCTAAATTGTCTAATTATTCTAGCATCTTTTTCTTGTGTCGAGTAGTCAAATAAGTAAAATAATCGACCGCAGATTAGATCTCCATAGCTATACTTCCCCAGATTCATTATACGTAGATTCTTGTTTAGGATTTTTGTACTCTTTTTGTTTTAATAGTTTATAATACAAAGTTTCGTATAAAATTTTGTTCATGGCAAACAGTGACTCTGCTGGGGACGACCTTCTCCTCTGATAAAAAGGTGATAGCTCAACAAGATATTGCGTTGGTCAGCTCAATACGGAAAACTTTGGTCATAAAGTTCGACCAACAAGCCTATGAAGAGATGCTAAACGTTGGGGCAAGCACAAGCCCCACATCCGTACCCAAGACAAAGAAGATCCTCAAGATGTGGGTGCCCAAACCTCACTCCTCCACTCCTGAAGCTGTTACTAACAAAGGAAAAAGTATGATGACCTTTGTTGATGAAAATTCTCTCAATAATCCTCTTATCACATCCCCAGTCTATGGCTTGGTGAATACCTCCCTTGGTCATGCCGTCATGCCAACCAATAGGAATAAACAATGAGCTCACAGCGACAAGCAAAAGATAAACAAATCTTTTCAAGGCAGAGGAATTCACTACGATGCCAAGGAGGTTGTTTATTCCCAAGCTACTGAGCTTCACCATGTCATGTATGATGTGCCAAGCATGGGTGTCATTACTGATTCACAGCCAAGGGTACGTGCGCAATCAGAACCAGTGGCAGCACTAAAATGCCACATTCGACTTACTTTGAGCGTACAAATCTGCTACCAAGCGCCAATTTCCACAATCGTATAAAATAAGAGTCAGTGAAGGCCTCTCTCTTGCGTATTCAGATTACATGCACTTCAAACAGGAAATTGCAAGTTTCTCGTTCAGAAGCTGCATGCAATACGTATGAGACCCCATACTTACATTCGAAGTCGTGCATACAAAGGCAAGGTGCTTCTTCCTCTGCTCTAGTACCCCAGCGTACGTCGTAGAGTGCTGCTCAACTCAGTGTCGTACTGTATATACAGGGCACCAAGAACTTAGGTTTCAAGCTAGATATAACCAATATAACAAGGCAGAGTCTGCCTTCATCTTCTTCTCCCCTATCCCCTTTTGACTTACGATAAGTTATTATACAAAAACGTAGAGAGAAAGAGTCATTTGTACCTGCAATGGTGCTTCCTGATGAGCAACCCTATAGCGGTCATAAGTTATAATTAATTATTGATGTGCATCAGCAAAATGATCGATGTTTGACCGGTTGACTTATACTGCGCCTATTAGACTAGAGACAAGAAAATAAGCTAAAAAACATGAAGATGAAATTTGTTTTGCTTTAGTAAACATGGCCTCATGTCTTCCCCGTAATAAAAGACGTTCAAGATGGCAGACCTCGACGACGCTCAGTCCAATGAGGTTCGATCAGCTTGTCGAATCCTTTGAAGGAGTATGCTAGAATACCCGATCTCGGAGACGAGAACTATCCTTCTCAAAGAATCCTCATTCCTTAAAAGCTGAAGCTGGGGATAGAAATTCCCCTGAGTCAGAGACGAAGAGTGTAGGCTCAAACTATACAATGCAATCAACTAGCTCTTCTGTCGTACACAAAGAATTTAGTATATATACCATTGGCGATAAACAAGATGCTTCCTCACCGAAAAGTACCGATCATCGTCTCAATTCATTGGAGGCTGCATTCAAGGACATGCACTCTATGATGCAAAATATGCATCAGATAATGATGATGCAATACTCTGCAATACAAGCACATGTTCAAGTGGTGGTATTCGTTTTTGCACAGCCCATTCCAAAAATGATCCTCCTTCAAGGCGATACAAATCGAGATACAGGGACTGATCAAGCCTCGACCGCACAAACTCTTAACCCTCTCAATGCTGGGGGTGGGCCCCCACCAGTAGTTGTTCGACCAACGTCACTACGGTCGGCTATAACCCTACAAACTGAGGATCCACACAAAGCCATTCACGAATTATGGGCCCAGTTTGATGCTCTAAAGAACAAAGACCAACTCCAGAAGCTGGGGGTAAAACAACCTTCTCCACCTCACTGAGATAATGTTCCCTTTCCCCCCAAATACAAGCCTCAATCATTGGTCTTTTTTGACCCAAAGATGTCTCCACGTTAATATATCAACTACTCCAATATGATGACAATTCACTTGCAAAAAAATGACGCCCTCCTCACTAGGGTATTCATCCGATGCTTAGCTGGGGTAGCCTATGACTGGTACTACAGTTTGCCTAATAACTGCATATCATCGTTTGAATATATAAAATGTTTCTACCTTACCCGATTCTATGACGGAGGTAAGGACATAATTATGTCTTCACTCATTGACATCAAGAAAAAGGAGAAGGAAACCGTTCACGAGTTCATAGAGCGTTATAGGCAAGCAACTCTGAAGTTACCTCCTGGTATTCCTGACTCCACATTCATAGATACATGTAAGAAGAATATGTTGCTTCCAATAAGGCTTTTGACAGGTCCTACCTAGTTTCAAGATTGGACAGCTTTCATCATAGGCTCTGAAGCCGGTGAAGGTACCTCGAAGGAAGCCCATTTGCTAGGACTATAAATGCCTAGTACGGAGGATAAAGGGAAATGCTCCCTTACTAATGCGAACAATCAAAACAATAAGGGAAATAAGGCCCTTGCCATAAACATCTCTAAACGACCTACTTCTCTGCCAACATAGAAACCTCCAGAGTCCTCAAAGCCCAAAGAAAAATATTCCTTTGATGAGAACGAAATCATCAGCATCTTTGAGTTCTTAGTAAAGAACAACAAATTACAATTGCCTGATATTAAGCGGTCGGATGAAGCCATTAAGATGGATGACCCGAAGTATTGTTTGTTTCATCGTTACGTACATCATCTAACGAAGGTGTGCTATATACTAAAGAGGAAAATTTAGCAGTTGATAGACTCCAAAGCAATCACTCTTCACAATGATGAGAAGACTGTTACTGCCAATTTGGTATCATTGTAATTTGGGGACTTCCCAGCTCAAGAAGTCCCAGATGGTATTATTCCGATACCTAGAGATACCATGGAGATAGTCAATCTTCCACCAGCTCGAGGTCAAACAGAAGGACTGGTACCCCTTACCATACAGTATGGTGAATTTATGTGGATTCATCCTGACTTGATGCCAGAATTGGCACAAGAAGCAACGTCTTCCAACTTTTAGTCCAAAAAGAAAAATCAAAAAAAATAAGCTGTGCAATATGGTTTCTATCGATTACCACCCGGACGAGGACCAAAATCAGCCCTAGGAAAGTGTTCCCCTCGAGTCACGGTTCTGAACTTTGAACATAGCTCTACCAGGCTCGACTCACAAGATTTACATGACCCACCAGCAATGGTGTATGATGGGTAATATCCCTTTCTACAGGGAACAAACCTTCGCTACATATAAAGGCGTCCCTGAACACATTCCTTCTCCCTCGTCTGCAACAAATAAGACATTGGCTTCCACTAATATAGTTGATAATGAAATACCTCAGTTCCATCGATACAGCCAATAGTCCATCTACCTTATGCAGAAGATAGGATATGATTTCCAAAACGTCGAAGGTCTGAACTTCGATAAAGGGCTGCGTGTTTCTTTAATACCCCAAGGGTATTTCGGCAAATCTTTCAACAGATTGGGATACGAGTGTGCTATCCAGCAAACTCGTCTAAAGATGAGACATACAAAGAGGAAGGTCAAGTCTTGTCACATGGTCCATCTCTCTCCAACATCAAAAGAAGAGGCCATGGCTGGCATTAGATCCGGAAAAGAATATCTCAAAATTCATGAGTCTGCTCAGGAAGATACTCTTGTTACATCCAACTCTTCAACCCATGTTACTCCAGTCAATGTTGAACCTGCGTCTTTAAAATCCACTGTAACAGAGAAGGAAAAACAGAAGGAGGTGTGATTCGACAAATCCTTAAAGAAAAATCTAACTTAGGGACTTGAGAAGCCATACAACTTTGATGTATTGGTGCAATTGACCAATACACTAGCCTGACACACTATATTTGAATTACTTTGTCTATCGAAGGAGACCCGTGACGCTTTGAGTGAAGTAATAATCCATGCAGATTCATGCTTGACTCAGCTCAAAACTCATAAACAAGAACCATTAGCATGTCCTCAGTGCCACAGCGTGATGAAAAATATTTTTACTAACACCTTCACGCAAGATGACATGCTACGAAAGACAATAAATATGGCAGCCCATTATACTACACCGATTATGTTGGTTCTGTCAAAGTAAGCATGATTAACATCGATCCTGGTTCATCACTGAGCATCATCCCTAAGAGCTTGTTGCAAGCTCTAGGGATATGAACACACAACCTGTCAACTACCAACACTACTATCCTAGGTTTCAATATTGAAATAAGTCGACCGCTGAGAAAGATACGCCTGAAGATTCAGATAGGCGATATTCAGACCGAAGCCACATGTTATATGATTAATTCAGATGTATCATACAATGTCTTGGTAGGACGACCATAGATATACGAGTACAAGATCGTACCTTCCATCCTGCACCAGTATATCAAATATGTGGATAGTCTGGGAGAAGTCAAGACAGTAGTCGTTGACCTTAACCCATTCAAAGGCATTAAAGTTTATTATACGGACTCCACACTCTACACACTAGAGTGTATGGCAAAAAAAGTTAATGAAGCTTATCATATAGCTGAAGATATCCCAAAAGAGGAACCTCTCATGATTCGAGTCAAAGGGCGTACTACTCGGCCAACCCCTTCAGAGCCTCTGGTCATCAACCTCCGCAACACTATGCATGAGAAGAAAGCAACGGAGACACTGGTGATAAACTCACTAAGAAAGCACCTCCACTTACCATCGATCTTTGTCGCAACAAGCAATCTCTCGCCATCAATCATGCTAAGCCTCTAGTTAAGGATGAAGCCTATGTTGATTATGTAGAGAAAGAAGAAATCTTATATGTTATAAATAAAGAAGTCTCTCCTTTGTGCTATGTCGATATTGATTCCTAGGTGAGATAATTCTTAGAGGTCATGTCTACCTATGAGCCTCTATCAATACCGGTGGTCTTACCATTTTAAAATGGTACATCGTAAAGTTTCCATGAAAATGCTTGCTTCATAGTCCCAACAAAGCAAAGCGATCAACGTCAAATACTTTTTGGCAAGGCTAGAAATAAAAGGATCATACATACCGAGGATTCTGATGAGGATGGTAAAAAATTATAATTCCATCGTTATAGCCGACCAGCTAAAGATATTATTCAGAAGATGGGCTATAATCTGGAGTCTGGCGAAAGACTCAATTATGAAAAGGGTAGACGCACCCCTATACATCACCATTCTCTAAAGGCCAGTCTGAAATCTATTACCAGATAACCGGTCGCGATTTAGGGTACTTCATACCTCTGACAACTTCTAAAAGTTCAGAGTCAGAAGGGGAAATATGTTCCCATTCATCTGACTCATTATTCTGGGATTCAAATGCAAGAATGGGTGAAGTATTCAAGTATGCTCTTTCCATCAACATAGTATTTTTTGACCCAGATGATGAAGACAATTCAACTTTAGAACCCTTTAAAAAAGATCCATGGGCCCTACGGATGGATTCACAATGGGCCCAACGGATGGATTCACAGTGTGAGCTTCAGTTCGAGCAATGTGAACCACCTACAGAAGATAAGATTATTCAAATTAATATAGGAGGAGTCTTCCCCAAAATCAATCTTCATTAGCAAGAACCTCTCCGAAGAGGATAAACAAGCCTTGTTTCAGCTAATTCGCCTGGAGTTACGAAGATATGCCTGGCCTGGATCCCCATATAGCTACATACAAGCTCAACATCCTTCCTAACCCCAAGCCAGTAAAATAGTAACAGCGGTGGTTCTTTCCATACATGATGGACGCAATTGAAGATGAAGGTAAAACGATGATAGCATATGGCTTTGTTCGGGAAGAACCTCTTCCTGATTGGGTTGCAAATATAGTCCCAGTTATAAAGAAAAATGTAAAGGTCCATGTCTGCATAGACTATCGGGATCTAAATTCGCCCAAAAGATGAGGTCCCTCTTCCCATCCGCGATGTCATGATCGACAACACATACAGCTTCGAACGTATGTCTTTCATGGATGCATTCTCGGGATATGGTCAAATCAAGATGTGTCCCGCGGATAAAAAGCACACATCTTTCCGTACACTACTCGGAGTATACTACTCTATAATCATGCCTTTTTATTTGAAGAATGCTGAAACGATATATCAACGAGCCATGAGCAGTATCTTCCATGAACATCTACAAAAAATAGTGAAATGTTACGTAGATGATGTCGCCTCTGCCCACATGGAGGCAAAGATTAAAAAGATCAAGCACGAGAATAAGAAGGGATTCCATTGCCTTTTTGATCATTTATTCTCTATTTGGCCTACCTCATGAAAAGTAAGAGGCCTATTGATTCGAAGTAACTACGAAAGGGTCAGTCAGTCAATAGCATAGCTCTTTCCCAGGTCTCCTTTCGAAGGAAAGGCCTTCATGTCAGCATGAAACTTCTACCGATAATAAGCTATATGTTGATTACTGTCATGCCCCGGTCCCAAAATATATAGAACCAAGCCACGTGGCATTGGCCAGCTGACACGTCTCCGAGGATATCCCAATTTAATGGATCCTGACGAAGCGTGCTACATTGTCCTAAATCTAACAAGTCTAATATCAACAACAGACAGTGTCTAATCTCATCCACAAACAACAAGTAAAATACTGAAATGAAAGACTGGAATATAAAAAACATAGTCGAATGACATAGTACAATTGAGATATGTCTGGTGGGAACAAACCCACTACAAATATTGGAGATAAAGTACCGATAGACAGAAATAAAAGTACTGATAATGAGAGTGACTGGAACAACAGCTAACTAGGTAAGGAGCTCCAGTCATAGGCGGAAGGCCTACCAATCTGATCAGGGGTACTCTGATGGAAGGACCTCTAGCTCCTCGTCAAGAGCAAACCTCGTCTCCACACCTGGCCCGTATACTGTAGGATAATAGGCCTCGTCCAGATCTGGAAGATAACCAGGTCCTCAGAGGGACGTAACAAGATACAATATGCATGCCAGATATAGTACTGAATAAAAGTAAAGAGGGGTGTGCTAACCATCTAAGTGAATGCAATGTAAGGACAACCTCAGAACGTATAGGTAGGTGTAGGCATAACATCCAATGTCCTCTAGAGTGTGTTATCTGCAACGTCCATCATTCCGAAGAATGAGGTATCTGTATATATATAACGTCCACACTCTAAGGGACGTGGTATCTGCAATGTATATACGTCCGTAACACTCCGAAGAGGCGGTGTCTGAATATAGGGAGTCACCGGGTCTGTGGTTCCTCTGGATACCACGGAGTCCGATGGGGGTATCCCATACGTTTGTCAGTTGTCCTTCTCGCCCAATGTAGATACGCAAGTCGAATGCACGACATGAGTGTACCGTATCTAGATGTCAAGTCTCAACTAACAATATTACTCTAGAATACATGCTAGTCCGTGATGCATGTCGTATGTACCGATAGCGAATCGGGTACACGGACCCGCATCCCAATATGTATGTACCATCGTGATACGTGTATAGTGCCATGGTCTAGGAGGATATCAGAATATTCTCGTAGTAATGGGTGAGTCAGCTAACAACTAGGTCAAGTACACTACTCATCGACGCATTGTCGACTGCACCCGAGTCAATCTCGGATGCGCACAGTTTTATGCATATTTGCAATATTTATCATTTAATTTTAAGCAGTAAATCAGCAAGGTATACTTGCATGTCCCGGGTAGCTGCGAAATCCAAAGTCCTGCTCCTGATGCCTCGGCAGTACTGTCCAGTAGTCCTATATATGATATAGTATTGACAATATTAGTCGCTACAATAGCACGACTAAGACTCACTGCTTGTATCTACAACTGACACAGGGTCTGGACTGTATATATATAACGCTAATACAAGTATATATATATACACTAAATCATATTTAATTATATTAAAATAATATATTTGTTTAATAGTACAAAAATAGTACTTATGTATTAATTAGTATATACTAATAATACACACAGTAAATATGTATACATAATTGGTAATAATATAAATTCATATATTTATACATATACATATATTTAGATAGAAATTATGTACATAAATTAATATACACAACAAAATGAAAGGTATATAAAAATATATACACATACATGTAGATATCTATATATATATATATGTATAAGCTTTTAATATATAATATTATACATATAATATACTTAATTTCCAGAAAATATATTTAAACACAATAAATATTATATACTTAATATTCTTCATTTTGTAAAATGTACATACATACATACATACATACATACATACATACATACATATATACATACATACATACATACATACATACATACATACATACATACATATATACATGCTACATATGTATAAGCATTAATAAGAAAATATACTAAGAAAATAGTATTATATTATACATAATATTAAATCACAGAAATTACTTTTATTATGATTTATATTAAATACTTACTATTTTATACATTATACATACATTTATTTATATATATCTATATATATATATATATTTATATGTAATAGGTATTTATATACGTACACAAGATACATATCTATAATCCTATTATATATAATACTAATTACAATAAATATATATATATTACAGAATTTATACAGGAGTATTTAAATATGAATACTGATAAATACAGAATATACTATTTAATACTGAATACGTATAAAATACCTAAACTAATACATGAAGTTATATACATTTATATGCAACCTTAAATATGTATTTAAATACTAGTATTTATACATAAAATACTGTACCTCAGCGATGCTCGGGTCGAGGGCTCCCCGGTGGCTGACCGACGGGGGCGGGGATGGCCGGACGGAGCTCCGGCGAAGCTCGGGGCGGTCGGCACAGCAGCAGCGGGTCTATGACCCTTGGCGCTGCGGGGGCGATTGCGGGTGGCTGTGGCGTCGACCGGCGGCGAGACTTGACGGGGAGGAAGGTGGTTGGCCGGGGAGGAGTGTGGCTGAGTTGGGCGGCCGAAGGTGCAGTGGTGGGGGAGTACGGGGAGGTCGGGTGGTCGGCTGTGTGTGCAGGAGGGGGAGGCTCGGGTTGGGGACGGCTGCTGGAGGGAGTTGCTCCGGCGGCTAGGCGGCGGGTGGCGGTGGTGGCAGGTGGGGGAGGGGGAGGCTCGGGTTGGGGATGGCTGCTGGGGTGAGTTGCTCCGGCGGCTAGGCGGCGGGTGGCGGTGGTGGCAGGTGGGGGAGGGTCCGGCGAAGGGGTCTGGGTCGGTGTGGGGGTCGCCGGACACGGTGGCTGGCCGGGAGGAGGCAGTGGGTGATGATTGGTTGGGGTCGGGCTAGGCTGAGGTTTAGAGAGTTAGGTTGTTTTCTCTTTGGTTTCTTGGTTTGTGTGCCCTCATTAATGAGGTACTAGGTTGTTTATGTAGGTGAGAGAGTGGGGGGGCTGCCTTGGGATTAGGGCCGGCTGGACCTAGTTTTTTGGGAAGTTGGGGATGTCCATCAAGATGAGGGGAGGGCTAGGAATGGGGCATTTCAAATGTAGGGCTAGGATTACTTCCCAAAAAGTGATGTAAGGACATAAAAATGGGGGGAAAAATAAAGTGAACGGTTAGGGAATGACCATTTCTTTCTTCATGATGTTTGGGGCAATGAGAGGGGGACACCTCATTGCAATTTTGCAAATAGGCCCCTGAACAATTTAGTATTTGCACAATTTCTGGAATTGGGGATTTAATGTAAACAAACACCATGTTTGGTGCTCCTCATTAGGCTAGGATGGTGTATGGTGTTTTGTATGAGACTTGTGGATATGGATGTGGGTTTGGGTTGGAGTTGGGTCTAATTCAATTTAGGTTAGGTCACCACATTAATTAATTCATAATTAATGCACCGGTGTTTCTAATTTAATTTAATAAAAAAATTTGGGGGTCTAAATTTGGTTGGATAAGGGTCATTGGTGTAGTAGGCTCAGTGTACAATAATATCATGATCTGGGTTGGTCAAGACGGATCGAGGTGGGGTCTCAATTTCGATTGGAACGGACAACGAACGTAATTACGTAATTTATTTAAATTGCGTACGGACGTTTGTAACGACTTTTGTGCGACCAAAATCAGGCACGAAAATTAATATCCGGGGTTTGTTCTAGGTTCAATATGATGGGTTAGCATGTCTAGGCCAAGTATGTGGAATTTGTTTTAGGGCAACAACTAGTGTAGTATCCTAAATTGACAAATCATTGTACAAGTATTATAACACTATATAATAAATCATAATTAATTCAAGTTAACCCTAATTAGGTTATTTGAATTTAATTAGCCCTAATTTCTGGTCGAGGGGGTTTACAATTACACACCTGAGGTTGGTAAGAACTAAAGGAAAATGCCCCCATTAAAGACCTTATCCCGGATAAAGCAAAAAATTAAGCAGAAGCAGACAATGACCAGTACAGCAAAAAAGAGTACTAAATAATTGAAGTTAAGCGACCGAAGGTGCCCTATGGAAGAGGGAGCTAATAGGAAATGAGAAGAGAGGGGACGAGATTGGGAGGATCACATTTCCGTAGCAGATGTAGAGCCAATTTATGTGGTTAAGAGAACGAACAAGAGTCTTAAGAGATGGCATGTCAGTTAGATCATTGTCTATGTTCACTCAAATTGGAAAATTTTGTTTAATTAGCATGTTGTACAAAAAAAATTTTTTTACAGACTTTGGCAAAGCCTAACCCTAATACCGGCCTTGAACTATGCCAAGGTGGTACAATTTTAGAAAATCGAAAAAGCCAAGCTAGCCCACAACACTACTACTACCAAAGCCAACCATCAATAACATCTCTTCCCGTCTCAGCTTATCCACCACTACCTTCATCACCAGCACCAGCAGCAGAGACGGTAGCTTCATAGGTAGCTTTGTTAGTCGGTTCAGTAGCAGTCGCAGGAGAAGTGGAGTCGGTTGATACAGTAACAGTATATCCTGTAAAAGTTTTAGATTCTGTTGACCAAGATACATGAGCGGGAACAAATGAAGCAGTTAAAATTGTCCCTACACCTGCTTATGTTTATGGGTAAGAAAGTGGAAGAAGCTAGTTCACTATGAATAAACCAATGATCAGAAGTTTTGGGCTAAGGGTTAGTGCAACATCTACATTTGGATGCTAAGGGAATCTGCATTCTAGTAATCTTTGATTATTCAGTATTAGCTCACTTCGCTCGTCTTGTTAATTAATGTTACCTGCCCTTGTTATCGACTGTCATTTTGTTTTGGGTAGATCTGGATCATCTTTGTCTTTGATGCACTTCCTCATCAGTTCAGGATTATTATCGATAAAATCTGGATAGATTGATAATGCCTTTCAGCGGTCTCATACTTGCTCAGTGTGCCCCCTTTTGTCGAGTGCCCTGCCCGATTCATTGGGCAAACTTCCAATATTGAAAAGGAATTGTTCCCTGAAAAAAGATTTTGTGAATGCGCTAGAATCATACTTGAATCTCGTCTTTTGGGGAATTTGATTAGTGACTTCACTATGATCGGGATGCTGCATGAGTCAGGATCACAATTTCCTTATTTTATTCTATTTTGCCTCTTACATTGACGCCTACTTTCTCTTCTATTAAGAAGAGGAGCAGCTTGCATTTAGGAGGGGCTGCTCCCAGTGTGCGAGAGGGATGATCGAGAATGATGTATTAAGCATATAGTGTAGGTTATTGTATTAGTAACTATACCTGCGGGAAAGGTCAAGCCTTAAAGAAAATAGTCAATCAAACATAAGAAGAAGAGAGACTTTTATTCCACAGGAAAGCGTTATAGAGTCCCCCGTGGGAGTCCTTGTTCGGATAAAGCCCTAGCCCTTGGCTTGGTACGTGCCTGCTTTTGAGAGCCTTTCTGCTGGTTCTATAAATATGCCATAGAAGCCTAAAGTAAAGGGCTTAACCCGATACAAGATGGAGTCTGCTCTTTGATCTACTTCTTGAATCCATGCCTCCCTTTATTTCCTTGCCTTCTGCCATCCCAGAATGCCTATTGACGTTAAGCTAACCTTAAGAAGCAAGGGGAAGAGGATCAAGTTGGCCCTTGCGAATAGCTTGATGCACTATCTTCCTTCAACCCTTTGCTTTTAGCGAAATGTGGCAAAAGGAAGAAAAATCCTTTGCTTCGAGAACCAAGGTCCGAACTCTGTTGGTCAGTTTCTAGTAAGTTAGGTTCAGGTTTCAGGCTGTTTTGAGTGGACTAGGTTTTGGTTTAGAGTGAGTTTAGAGCTTACTAGTGCCAACACGACCCAATGCACATTTTTCTTATAAATAAAATATAAAATACATAACAAATATAAAAAGTAAGAGCAATGACGCCAATCTTCGACATTTGAAAACGTACTTTCTTTGACGACAGTTGTCCAAAGATAAACAGATCTGGGAATCTGAATACCTTTCGAGGGCTTCGCCCCCGAACCCCTACAAGGGGCCTCCCCCTTAACCCCGTCTACTTACCGGGCAGCGGAACCCCCGATTACGAGGCTCCGGAGATGTCGTAAGTGGTTCAGAGAAAACTTTTGTCATAACGTCGTCTTTGGCTTATCATCATTTTGTCCATAGTATATGTCCATTACTTTCTGCATATACATGTTTGACGAACAAAGTAATATACAGAAGCAAATATATATGATAATATTTAAGATCAGATATGGACAATGCTAAGTTTAAGTAGAAGTTACAAGTTACTATAGTGATTGCACGATTATCATAATATTAAACTTAATCGATTAGCCATATTCAAAAACTCAATATAAACATTGTGCCAACAATCTCCCCCTTTTTATTATGGCAATTCAGTTAAGTTTAAGATAGATATAATCGATGCATAAGTACAAATCACTACTACTTACATACTTAAACTTACTTCTTCCCCATTGACATGATCAAAAAGAAGCTCCTCCGTATTAGGAGATATTAAAACATATGTTGTTACCTAAGTTTCTACATGTGCATAAGCTCCTCCGTAGTACTTGAGATGTTGGCGAATATGCACATATTTGACATATTTTCTCCCATTTGTCAAAATATATAGTTTATGGCTCTCCCGCAAATGAAGAATATATTATGAAGACAAGATAAGTAACATAAAGCATGTAATATGATCATATGGTAAATGAAGAGTAAGTATGTAGAATATCAATATAAGAAATTATATAGAATAATAACATACATATCATAACAATGAATTCAACTAATATAGTTATTCAATACATAGCATAAAATTACTAAAAAAATATTGGATAACAATAATACAAGAGAAGCATAAATAAATATTCAAATTTAGTCTTATGCAATAAACAAATAAACAACTTCTCTCAGATATCCCAACCTCAACATTAAACTATATATCACAGTCTAGTATCGAATCATGTAGTAGAAAAGACAATATGCATATCATTGCAACTAGCCAAAGTCTAAATTTAGACTAAGTAACATAGTTCTGAAATAATTAGAAATATCCAAAGTGACTAGTAGTGCTTATTATAGTATCATAGTCAAAAGTTGTCAACTTTAAGTCAACAAGTAGGGCTCAGATTCACTGTTGTATTCTGGAAACAATTACAAATAAACCTTAACAAATCTTTATTCAAAAAAGTGTTAATCATCTTGGGTTAGTTGTAGGGGTCAGATCCGAGTTAGCAGTGGTCCAAAGACACTTAAGTACCGTGTCGCTTAGGCTATTTACGTCTTTTTGACAAAAGGGTCCTTTTGGCTTATAACCAAAAGTAACCTTAACTTTAAAAAACTTAGATTAAAAGAAATTTAAGCAAATTATATCTTTATACAATATCGGAATCCAGAAATCTAATTCTTGATGAATAAAGTTTACTAAAAGTTATAAAGCATGCATAGACAATTATGTCATATTAATATAAAGTAAATAATTGATTCCATAGTATGAATTAGTCAATAACTAGCCATAAAACAAAAGAGAATTAAGATAATCCTGCTAATTTCATATATCTCATATTAATTTAAAAATAAATACCAATTATAGGTAATCGATAAAAATATTGAATAAAAATATGCTAGATTCTACAATTTTAGTTATTCTAGGAAGAAATATTTAGCATGATGCCAAAGTAGCTCAAGTATCCATATTTATGTTGGTGCAATTACTTGGAAGATGACCTTTGTAGCTTTGTAATCACCAATATTTCTCTTGGTGCTAAATTCTAACACAAAGCGCTCTACCTATATTAGTAGACAGAGACTTTGGTATCCAAGATTTGGATCCACATTGGTTAGTTTTGGGAATCCACTCATACATATTCATATCAACCTATTTTCTAATTCTACATTGTCTAGATATATGTCCTTTCTTACCACAATAATGATATATAGCCGTAGTATTAGTGCTTGATGTAGCAGTATGAGTATGTAAAGTGGTTTGTTGTATCTTCCTTGGATACTTGTAATAAAATACGTGATTGTGAGAAGCATTTTATTTTCTTGCTGGTGTCTTGTTGTGAGTGCTCTTTTATTTAGCCATGTGTCTCGTGTTAAACTAAGTAGTAGGTTGTACGACATGCTTTCCCAATCTAATCTCTAACCCTTTAAAGATGGCATATAAATTATCAGATTTAGTAGTAAGAGCATCAATTCTAAGAACAATAATTAAATATTTCTTCTTTTTCGATTCTAAGTCCTCCTTAAGTTTAGTATTTTCTTGAGTGCTTTTCTCGATGCAATCGAGTGCTTCATATAGGCTAAGCTTAAGTTTGGATATTTCATCAAAATTGTCATAAGTAGAAGTATTCTTGACATTACTTAATAGACAAGTAAGCTTTTCATTTTCAATCTTATAAGATTGAATTTCTTATAAGAGAAGAAGACAGAAGGAAGAAGGGACATTAACTAAGTCGCATACTCACGTTCCCTGAAGCCTTGCCATCCTCTTCGATTTCGGACCATCAATGGAGTAAAATGATCAACTGCAGATCAAATTTCCACATCACACTTACCCAGATTAATTTGTATTCAGAGCTTTACGCATTAGATCTCCTTTGTAATTTTTATTCTACTCCAATAAATACAAAAGTTTACACGACTTTTCTTTCCCATATTCTTTGCGATGTTGATAGCGATAGGCCCAGAGACATTCGCCAAGTTTCTTGTTCCAGTCACGTTTATTGGAAAAAATAAACTTCTTAAGTAGCTTGATGATTGTCTTGTTGAACGCTTCTTCCACTGGATTATAGGCAGTCGAAGCTACATTCTGGATTCAGTTTTTATCTCAAAACTAGTAAAAAGCGTAACTTGTGAATTGCATACTGTTGTCATGAATGATCCTGTAGGGCAAGCCAAAGTGATAAATAATATAATATTTAACAAAACTAATCATGTTCGATGTCTTCACTTTAATGAGCGATATAGCCTTCGCCATTTAGAGAAGTAGTTGGTGATGGCAAGGATGAATCGGTGCCCTTTTGACGATGGAGGGCTGATTGATCCGATGATGTCCATGCCCCTTGCTTCAAATAGCCAGGATTCCATGGTTGGGTATAGGAAGTTTGACGGCTTGTGGATGAAATCTGCATGGATCTGACACATCCTGTATTTTTTTGCGTACTATATGGCATCTGCTACCATAGTGGGCCAATAATAACCCATATGCCGGAGACGATCATATAACTTAGGACTAGGGTGGTGTGCACCGTAAGTACCATCGTGAGCTTCACGGAGTACTTTTTTTGCTTTTGTGTTCGATAGGAACCATAGCAAGAGTTCGTCATATGAATGACGATACAACATCTTAGTGGTCTTGTGATAATAGAACTGGAGGGAACATCTTCTAACGGAAGTGGCTTACTTCGGGTCATCTGGAAGGATTCCATAGACTATGTAGTCTATGAAAGAAAACCTCCAGTCTTTGATATTGATGTTAGTCTCAACGTCATAGCTTTGACACGTGAAGGGGTTGATCCTAGGACAAATCATCTCTCGACCAATCACTGTAATCGACTGATGAGCTTTAACGGGAATTGCCAGGGAGACCGCGAGACTAGCAAGAGCGTCTATCTCAATATTTTATAGTCATAGTACATGCTCTATGAAGAATCCTGTGAAGGTAGAGATTATGTCAATTGTGGCTTGATGGTAAGGCATTAAGTCCTCATGTCGGACTTCATACTCTCTTAGGACTTGACTGACTATCAGTATGGAATCACCATAGACCTCAAGGTAGTCCGCCCCCACCTATTTAGCCAGTTGGAGTCCGATAATGAGTGTATTGTACTCTAAAAAATTATTGGAGCACAGATCCATGAGAGAATATGTACGATGGATGACCAGGTCATCGGGAGAAACCAACACGATCTCCACTCCAGCGATAATATTGCCCTTGGGTCCCGTTCTTGAAGCAGCGTCAAAGAAAATTTGCCAAACAGACTCTTACATCATAGTGTTAGATTCTAACACCTCGTCGGAAATATCGTCATAGAGCTTTGATATTTTTGGCACTGGATGAACTGCTAGGAAGTCGGCCAATGCTTGGCCTTTAACTGCCTTTTGCTAGACAAATACTATGTCGTATTGTGACAGTAGCATTGCCCATGTGGCTAGGCGAGAGTTCAACGCCTATGGTTTAGTCATAAGCACCCTGAGTAGATTAACTCGAGAGATGACATAGATTTTCTGTCCGATCACATAATGATGCATCTTCTGGATAGCGAAAATTAGGACGAGGCATTCCTTTTCAACGGGATTGTAACTGTGCTCGACACCAACCATCATCCTGTTGAGGTAATAAATAGATTTTTTTATTACCTGCATCACCTTTCTGAGCTAGCAGGGCGCCAAGAGAATGATCCATTTCCCGGGCGTAAAGTAAGAAGGACTTTCCAACGACTGGAACCACCAACACTAGGGGGTTCGTGAGGTAACTTTTAATATCATCAAATGCTCACTAGCATTCTTCGGTCCAGATGAAGGATACTCCCTTCTTCATGAGATAGGTGAATGATTGACATCGCTCGGAGAGGTTCGATATGAACCTTCTGATGTATGCCAGTCTTCCTTGTATGCCGCAAAGTTCTTTGAGATTCTTCGATGGGTGCATATCAAGGATGGCTTTTGCCTTCTCGGGATCTATGTGAATACCCTTCAAAGTTATGATGAAACCCAAGAACTTGCCGCTGGAGACTTCCAAGAAAAACTTGACAGATTCATCTTGAGCTGGTGTGCTTACATCAGGTCAAACACTATTTTTAGGTCATGAAGATGATCATCCTGGATACGATTCGTGATAATGATGTCATCAACATAACAATCAACTGTTTTGCGTAGATCATTGCAAAAGATGGTGCTCGTAGCTTGATGGTATATCGCATCTGCATTCTTCAGACCGAAGGGCATCACTATAGTTCAAAGATGTCATCAGATGCGTCTCGGCTGTCACCCTCACTTTTTCAACTAAGGGTAGTTTGATAATTAGCATGGGTATTTATATTTTAGGATTTATTATATTAAATATTATGCATGTGTAAATATTATTTATTGTATTATTTATTTATTGTTAGATGAAGTATTTATTTTTGTACTTGTGTATTGGACCTAACTAGTTAGTTTAGATCCATGGACCCAATATTTAATTCTAGTTTAGATTAAGCCCAATAGTAGGCCCATTCATTAGGAGGATGAATTAATTAGTGAAACCAATTAGACTAAAATCTTTCCTCCTTAATTAATTTCTTCATGAGAGGCCCCAAGGATATTTTGGATAATTCATAGTAGCTTGCAAGAGGGGCAAGGTGTCGGCTACCTATAGGGAGGAGAGAGAGTCTCTCTTCTCATTTTATCATTCCAATCTAGATCTAGAATTTTTTCTCTTCAAATTTTTTATTTCCATACCAATTTATACTCAATTTTCTTCTTAATTCTTTCCCTATTTTTTATTAGAGGCTACTAGAACAAGGATCTATAAGGAGAAAGCAGGGATCTATAAAGAGGAGCAAGGATCTACAAGTTGGAGAATATTTTACTTAATTTAAGAATTTTATTGGGAATCCATCTCCTAATAGGTATAATTCAGTTTTTTCTCTTTAATTAGGTTCTAAATCTATGATTTAACCATAAGGAACCACCCTATATGCTAAGGCTACCCATAGGAATTGAAATTAGGTTCATAGGAGGCCTATGGAGAAAGTTATGTGATATTTTGTGTCAATTTAGGAGAATTCCGAGATTGGCACATCTTGTGTTTGTCAATTGGTCAATTAGACTAAATTGACATGTGTTTGCTTGTGTGTGACTAGTGTCTTGTCCATAATTGGATACGTGTAGGTCGTATTCCGATAATTTGGCGATACGGATTGATTTGGAGATTTTCCTCCGACACGGAGGTTTGTGCATGTCACATCTTGACATGGATACGTAGTTGGATATTTAATTCTTTGTTTTGTTCATAATTATGATTTTAGACTTGCTCATGTCCTTCGGGATATGTTTGGTTGTGTGGTGGATCCATATCGCAAGCATATCATAGAATGAGTGTGATACGGGTGCAGTATACTCCACGTGTTTATTTCATTGCTTTTAAATTCATTTAACTTGGTATTATATATTAGTATGATATATTATATGACTATGTGTATATGTATATATATCTCTATAGTATTATATAGATATGATTATAACTAGTGATACATATATATAGTGTATAGATACATATTCATATATGTAGTGATATATATATGTATGATTATATATTTATATGAGTGTATATTTATATAAGTATAGATATGTATATGTAGGTATATCTATATGTATATGTGTATGTTTGTACATATATCTATATATGTATAGAGAAGTGTGTACATACATATTGATATCTATGTGTGTGTGTGTGTGTGTGTGTGTGTGTGTGTGTGTGTGTGTGGAGGTATGTGTGTGGATGTGTAGTGAGTGAGGGTCGAGCTGCACAGTGGGAATTCAACTTGCATCCGCAGCATATGCACCTACAAGCCAATTGAATGCAGAGGCATGCACTGCCATTTAGCACAGCAAAAGGGAGATGCAGATCGGGCAACTGTACAGCAAGATGCTTAAGCAGCCAGTGCTGCATCAGGTATCAACAACAAAGAGCAGTAACAGTTGCAAAAGTGGGAGAGCAGTCACAACTGAAGAGCAGCCAGTTGCAGCAAGAGAAGAGTGCCCTGCAGTAGCTTGCAGGCACAACAAGTGCAACAAGCAGTGGCAGCTGCAAAGCATGCACTACATCAGTGCATCAATTGCAAACTGCAGCTGCATCACTTATAGCAATTCAATGTGCTTCAACAGCAACTGCTCACAGCAGAGGGAGACAGCATGCTGCAACAAGTGCATCAATTCAAACTGAGCAGCAGCCAAGGAAATGAGCAGTAGCAGCTCCCACAGTATGGGTTCAACTAGGCAACAACAACAGAGGTCAGGGGGTTCAGCTAGTTAGTCAGTAGTTAGTTAGTTTATTAGGGTTTAGCTAGTTAAGGTTAGAGTCTAGTTAGTGGTTGAATAGTGTAGTAGTTAAGTACTTGTTTAGTAGTTGTATATATGCATTGTTAGCTAGCAGTTAGATATATATACATACTTGATTAGATTAGTAGCTATATGTATATATGTAGGTATTGTATATAAGTAATTGATATGTATTATGTATTAGCTAGTTAGTGTCACGCCCCAGTCCCAAAATATACGGGACCAGGCCACGTGGCATTGGCCAGCTGACACGTCTCCGAGGATATCCCAATTTAATGGATCCTAGCGAAGCGTGCTACGTTGTCCTAAATCTAACAAGTCTAAAATATCATACAACAGGCAGAGTCTAATCTCATCCACAAATACAGTAAGAAAAATACTGAAATAAAATACTGGAATATAAGAACATAGTCGAATGTCATAGTACAAACCGAAATATGTCCGGTGGGAACGAACCCACTACAAATGATGAAATAGAGTACTGAAAAAAAATAAAGAGTGTGACTGAAATAATTGCTAACTAGATAAGAAGCTCCAGTCCTAGGCGGAAGGCCTACCAAGTAATCAGGGGAACTCCGATGGTAGAACCTCTAGCTCCTCCTCTAGAGCGTACCTCGTCTTCACACCTGGTCCGTACACAGTGGGGTAGTACGCCTCGTCCAGATCTGAAAGAGAACCAGGTCCTCAAAGGGACGTAACAAGATACAAAATACATGCCAGATATAGTACTGGATAAAATAAAAAAGGGCGTGCTAACCATCTAAGTGAATGCAATGTAAGGACAACCTCGGAACGTATAGGTAGGTGTAGGCATAACGTCCATACTCCAAAGAGCATGGTATTTGTCCATGTAATGTCCATCATTCCGAAGAATGAGGTATCTTCAATGTATATACGTCCGTAACACTCCAAAGAGAGCGGTATCTGAATATAGGAAGTCATCGGGTCTGTGGCTCCTCTGGATACCACGGAGTCCGATGTGTATATCCCATATATTTATTAGTTGTCCTCACGCCCAATGTGGATACACAAGTCAAATACACGATGGGAGTATCCCGTATCTATATGCCAAGTCGCATCTAGCTATATTACTCTAGATTACGTGCTAGTTCGTGATGCATGTCGTACGCACCGATAGCGAATCGGATACGCGGACCCGCATCCCAACATAAATTTACCATCGTGATACGTGTACAGTGTCACAGTCTAGGAAGATATCAGAATATCCTCACAGTAGTAGGTGAGTCAGCTAGCAGCTAGGTCAAACACTACTCATCGACGCATTCGTCGACTGCACCCGAGTCAATCTCGGACGCGCACAGTTTATATATATTACAATATTTATCATTTAATTTAAATAGTGATCCAGCAAGGTATACTTGCCTGTGTCCGGTAGCTGTGAAAGCCAATGTCCTGCTCCTGAAGCCTCGGTTGTACGATCCAGCAATCCTATATATGATATAATAATATCAACATCAGACACTTACAATAGTATGACTAGGACATACTACTTGCAGCAATACACTGACGCAGATCTTGACTGTACATCTAGTGGGCCACGTAGTACATATATTTATATAAATAACATATATACTTATGTGTACACTAATACATATTAAAATATAATAAAAATATGTATGTTTAATAGTACATTTAAATAGCATCTTTCCATATTACCTAATAATATGTACATATACACCTATTCATTAAATATATTAACATATTTAAAATACACAATACCATATATACAAATTAATATATTTACATATATAATTACATAATACCATATGTATAATTAAATACATTCACATATATTTACATATATTTAAATAATAATCTATGTACATAAGTACCTATACACATATATATTTATATATATATATTCCTATATTTATTTAATACTCCAATATACTTAAATACACAATATATATATACATATATATTTATATATATATATATATATATATATATATATATATATATATATATATATATATATATATATATATATACACACACACACTTTAATATATTTAATATACACATATTATACTACATGCATAGAGTATATTTATATATGTATCCATTTATTTATATATACAATTTATATATATAAATACACAATATACTATATATACCAAATATATATTTATTTATTTATTTATTTATTTATTACCCATACAAAATGTATATTTTTAAGTATACACAAAAATGCATATACATTCATATATATATATATATATATATATATATATATATATATATATATATATATATATATATATATATATATACACATAATATCTATTAATATATATAGTATTTAGATACAATATACAGTACATACTATACATATATATCTAATATATATATAAAGTATACAAAATACAGTATACGTATATGGGACACTGTGTTTATACAGAAATACATATATAATATACAGTGTATATATTTAAATACCCAAATAAATACAGAATATATAGTATATAAACCTGTATATAGGCAATGTAGCCCATGTATATACATATAAAATACATTATATATAAGCTTTTATTACATACCTAGGTCCAGGGGGTCCGCTGGACAGTTCGTCGACGGCGTGGGTGGACGGGCGGAGCTCCGACAACGCTCGGGGAGGAAGTCGACAGCAGCAGCAGTTGGTACTCAACAGCATTGCGGGGGTCGTGGCGGCCGGCTGCGGCTGAAGACGCGTTCCTAGCGCTCAGGTACCATGTCAGCACGGTCAGTCACTTCATCGCCTATGAGAGCAGCACCATCAGACGATGTTCTAGCACCTATATTTTAGACGTCAGCTTCACCGTTCCAGGTGGGCATTTCTGCAGCAGCTTTCGGGATAGGGCCGAAGGACTTTAGAGGCACAGAAGGGATCCTTTATGCTGATGATTGGATAGAAGATATTGAGCGAAATCTGCGACTGGTGCAGATTCCAGAGAGGTTGTAGATAGAGGCAACGGGTTGCATGATGTTCTATATTGCGTTGACTTGGTTCAGGATGAACCCCATAATCTCAGTACCAGGACTTACTTGGGAAGCATTGAAAGAGCTTTTCAAGGGAAAGTTCTTTCTAGATGTGGCTCTGACATCTATAGAGAGCCAATTCTAGTACATTATTCAGGGAGGTATGACGATGGATGAGTATGCGGCAGAGTATTATAGATTAGGTCACTTTGTCGAGGGGCAGAACCCTAGAGAAAGATCCAGGAAGTTCAGGAAGGGCCTGAACCAGAAAGTCAAATCACATATGAATGGAGATCCCACCGCTACTTTCGAGGAGATTTTGAGACAAGCACAGCGGGCAGAGGATGATCTAGAGCTTGGCTCTAAGAGGACGAGGGACACAGGAGGATCCAGTACCAATGCATGTCTAATGAAGTGGCCTTATATTTAGCAGCAGCACCAGAGGCACTTTCAGCAGCCGAGGCAGCAGTATCATGGACCAGCTAGAGCACCGGCACATCAGATGTACCAGATTCAGAGGCCAGCTATTCCTTGCACTTTCTGTAAAAAGCAAGGACATGGATGGGATGCATACAGGATGAGATTCGGCCAGTGCTTATTCTGCGGATTAGGAGACCATCAGTTGAGAGCTTATCCTAAAGTTTCAGCTCGTCCAGCTCAGGGCGGAGCTCAGGCACAGAAAGCACCTGCGAGACCACCAGCGAGACAGTAGAGAGGACCTCCTCTACCACCACAATAGAAGTAGTTTGCTCAGCACCAGCAACAGTAGAGAGGTACCCAGCGATAGGGGCGAGCTTTCGCCTTAACCGTCGAGGAGGAGGAGCCAATCGGTGATGTTATCTCTGGTTCAATCTATCTTGATTCTTTTCCATCTCATACTTTATTTGATTCCAGTGCTTCTCATAGTTTTGTATCTATATCTTTTGCTCTAAGACATCGTCTTGAGTCTGAACCGTTGGCGAGGACTTGCAAGATCACAACCGGGGGTGGCATTTTCCTGGTTAGTGATGTTTGCAAGGAATGGAGAGTTTCTTTGGGAGGCCAAGAGTTGAGCATATATTTACTCGTAATGCCACTTTTGAGCTACGATATAGTACTTGGGATGGATTGGTTGAGTAGGAATCATGCTAGTATCAATTATCGAGGAGGCGGAGTTTTGTTCCAGAAACCAGGAGAGCCAGAGTTTGAATTCGTCAGAGGAGCAACACAGCAGAGCAAAAGTGACTTCTATGGAGCTTTGGTAGAAGAACAGGAGATGCCATATCCATTGATTGTAGAGTATATGGACATATTTTCGGAGGAGTTGCCAGAGTTGCCACCAGACAGTGATATGGAGTTCTTTATAGATTTGGTGCCAGGCACAGAGCCAATATCACAGCACGTCTATAGAGTGAACAACAACAAACTGGTAGAGTTGAAGAAGCAGGTGGATGAGTTACAGGACAAGGGCTTCATCTGCTCAAGTTCATCACCATGGGGTGCTCCGGTATTATTTGTACTGAAGAAGGATTGGTCAATACGCATGTGTATCGATTACAGGGCACTCAACAACCTCACTATCAAGAATAAATATCTGTTGCCATGAATTAACGATTTATTTGATCAGTTGAACGGAGCGAAGGTATTCTCAAAGATAGACTTGAGGTCGGGGTACCACTAGGTGAAAGTAAAGAGGGAAAACATTCTGAAGACAGCTTTTAGGACTCGGTATGGGCAGTTTGAGTTCTTGGTGATACCGTTTGGGTTGACCAATGCCCCGACGGTATTCATGAACCTGATGAATAAGGTATTTCATCAGTACTTTGATCATTTTATGGTAGTATTCATTGATAATATACTGATATATTCGAAGACCCCGGAGAAGCATGAGAAGCACCTGAGGATAGTTCTAGAGACCGTCAGGAAGGAGAAACTATATGGAAAGCTTTCAAAGTGTGAGTTCTTCCTTGATAAGGTTGAATTCCTCGGGCATGTGATTACAAGAGACGGGATCTCAGTAGACCCGAAGAAGATTTTAGCAATTGAGTCATGGTCTACCCCGAGTTCAGTAGCGAAGATCAGTAGTTTTCTTGGACTGGCAGGCTATTATCGAATATTTGTTCAGGATTTTTCCAGGATTGCAGAGCCGATGAATAGACTAACCAGAAAGAACATAGAGTTCATCTGGACTAAGGATTGTCAGTCTGCTTTTGAGGAGCTAAAGAAGCGATTGACTACAGCTCCAATATTGACATTGCCGTCAGGGGCAGGAAGATTTTCTATATACAGTGATGCATCGGGTAAGGGTTTGGGTTGTGTGTTGCAGCAGAACGGGAATGTGATTGCCTATGCTTCCAGGCAATTACGCCCGCATAAGAAGAATTACCCTACCCATGACTTGGAGTTGGCAGCAATTATTTTTGCTCTTAAATTATGGAAGTACTACTTGTATGAAGAGCGGGTAGAGATCTTTACAGATCACAAAGCTTGAAATATGTGTTTACACAAAAAGAGCTCAACATGAGGCAGCAACAATGGTTGGAGTTGATGAAGGACTTTGACATTTCTTTGCAGTACCATCCAGAGAAGTCCAACGTAGCCGCGGATGCCTTGAGCAGGTATCCAGTGGCTATGTACTAGACGAGGGACAGACATTTATTGGCCGATCTGGATAGCTTGGGCATTGAAATATTAGTTCCTGGAGTTGCAGCACAGATGTGAGAACTTCAGGTACATTCAGAGTTGATGGACCAGATCAGAGCCACACAATTTGAGGATGAGTCTCTGAGGAGCATCAGAGCACAGGTCCAGATAGAGTTGGCAGAAGAGTTCAGCATTGCAGATGATAGATCATTACGCCACGATACCAGATTGTGTGTGCCGAGTGGAGCATTGCACAAGGAGATTCTTTAGGAGGTGCATCGATCTCAGTACTCTATGCATCCAGGTGCCAACAAGATATATATGGACATGAAAGAGCATGTTTGGTGGTATGGTATGAAGTGGGAGGTAGCTAGCTTCGTATACGAATATTTCGTTTGCTAGCAGGTAAAGGCGAAGAGACAGAGGCCAGGTGGATTGCTTCAGCCTTTATCCATTCCAGAGTATAAATAGGAGCATGTGACGATGGACTTTGTTTCAGGACTTCCGCGATCTCCAGGAGGTAAAAATTTAATTTGGGTCATCGTAGACAGGTTGACCAAATTAGCCCACTTTCTGCCATTCAAAGTGGGTACGTCTATGGAGAAGCTCGTGGAGATGTATGTGCGTCAGATAGTCAGATTGCATGGAGTTCCTGTGAGCATAGTCTCGGATAGGGATAGTCGATTCACGTCCCACTTTTGGAGGAGTTTGTAGGCTAGCTTGGGCACTCAGCTCAAGTTCAGTACCGCATATCACCCTCAGAAAGATAGGCAGTCGGAGAGGACTATTCAGACTCTCGAGGAGGCTCGTGGGAGGACATCTTCACTTGGTAGAGTTTTTTTATAACAACAGCTACCAAGCTAGTATCGAGATATCAATATTTGAGGCATTTTATGGACGAAGATGTCGCACTCCGTTATCATGGGGTGATGTTGGTGAGAGAGTTTTATTGGGATCAGAGATGGTCGTGGATAAAGATAAGAAGGTGAAGCTCATCAGGGATAGACTTCGGTTGGCGCAGGACAGACAGCGGCATTGGGTCGATAGCCACCGGAGAGTATTGGAGTTTGAGGTATAGATTTTATTTTGTATTGCTTGTGATTGTTTGTTTTGTTAGAGTGTTAATGTTGTGTTTTGTGCTAGGTTGGCGGTCTAGTTTTCTTGAGGATTTCTTCGACACATGGCACGATTCGTTTCGGTGGAGGCGGGAAGCTTAGTCTATGATTCATCGAACCTTTCAGGATTCTTGAGAGGGTCGGTGCAGTTGTATACAGACTAGACCTGCCACTTGCATTAGAGGGAGTGCACAACGTATTTCACATGTCGCAGCTGAGACGGTACATGGCAGATCCTAGCCATGTGTTGGATCAATCAGAGATAGAGGTGGGCCCTACTCTTAGCTATCCAGAGCAGCCAGTTGAGATTCTGGATCAGAGAGAGAAGGTGTTGAGGAACCAGACGATTCCTTTGGTGTGCATCGCATAGAGACATGTCACTACCACATCCTGAAAATAGGGGTATTTTTGTTATTTTATATATTATAGGTATTGTGTGTATTTATTTTAAATAATTGCATGATTAGTGTATAGATATATATTATATTGTATAGTGTTCATTAATATTTGAGTTAGTAGACTAGACCTACAAGCCCACTAGGTGAACCATGACCGAAATATAGTGTTATGGATTTAATTTGTAATTTTTGAGATTAATTATTTAGGGTTATAATTAATTATGTGATTTTATTTAATTATTGCGCCTTATCCTTGCTTCGATATTTGGAGCGCTACCCTAGCTTTTGTCTTCCAACAAATTTCACAATCTTGTCCTAGACGTACCCATCTTCCATTCTGACCCTTGTGTAACTCATAAATATGCTCTCTGGTGCTTCATTTTAGTTGGACAATATTCGTCGCGGACGTTTATTTTTAATTCCAAATAAATCCAACTTTGTATCCTTGTGCGTTCCAAACGAAATTGGAGACAAAATCTCGACCCATTTTGTGCAACACAAATTAGGGTAATATTCTATTCTGAGTCTTCTTTATTTATGACATTTGTGTCCCACTTAATTTTAGTCACATATACTTCTAATTAATTTTAGAACATCGCTTACATTTATTTTAATTAAATTGGGGATACCAACTTTGACTAATCCCATTTTAACCCTAATTTAATCCAAATATCCCATTAATTAAACCCATGCAAAATACACAACACCCTCTCACCCTATAAAACAACAAACACCACTTCCCACACTATTTTTCCATTATTTTATGTATTTGTGCAAATACCCAAATTTAAGGGGCTTAATTGCAAATGTTGCACTAGGTGTCATCACCTCTTTGGTTAAACCAAATGAAGAATACCCCTCAACCCTTGACCAGTCCAAACCTTATTCCCCTCTTCATGGTGTGAACACAACTTCTTTCATGAGAAATTCAAGCCATCCATTTGAAAATTGGAAGCATCTCCACCACACACTCCCCATCACCATTCCCTATAATATGTCTCCTCATACACATTTCCCCAAGCAGGCCCTAATCCCCAAAACCTAGGGAAACCCCCCACTTTCTCTCTCCTTCCTCCTTCTCCATGCACAGCCGAATCTCTCTCCTTCCTTCTTCTTCCTTCCTTCTTTTTCTCCTTCTACTTTACTTCTCCTTTTTTTCATAATTAAACCAAACTGAACCGGCCAGCCCTCCCTCGACCGGCCTCCACCAACACTACCACCCAGACACCTTCCTCGACGCCAGACCACCCTCGTCTATCCCCGTCTCAGCAGCACCCATCATCTCCGGCCAGACCATCCTCCATTTTCCACCAGAACCACCACCACATCTCGTCTGAACCGGAGCACCGCAGCATGAATTCGCCTCCCTGACTTCTTTTCCTCCACCCCGTCGTTCTTTTCGTCGAGCCCCTCTTCTCCGTCCATTCCCTGTTCAACCTGACGACAGCCCAGCCACCGTTCCCATCATCTTCTCCGTCATCCCCGTCAGCCTCGTCGACTCATCACAGCGCCTGAGAACCGCAGTCCGCCGAGCACCCTGAGCCACCATGCCTCACCGGACCGCCAACATCCCCGGTCATCACGAACGACAGTTCGTCGACCTTTCCTCTCATCCCTGCCTCCACATGACGACCAACCCGTCTCCACGTCGAGCAGCACCCCGCCTGACCCATCCGGCCACCCTCGTCATGACCGACCCGCTGCCAGTCACCCCGAGCTCTGCCTCGTCGATGTCTCCTCCCTGATCACCTCTATCCCGACCTTGACAAGCTTCTCCGGTGGCTAGCTCGGCCGAGTACCGCGGTTCTCGTCGACTTAGTTCATCCATGGCGTCCCCTCCGCCGAGCACGATGATCGATCGTGCCCTCGATATTCACTTTGACCTTTGACAACGGCAATAGCGTCCTCTCCGGAAGACCTCGGCCGTGCCACAGCAACCATTGTGCTAGCTGGAGATCGCCTCCCAACCGCCGAGCACGACCCCGGTAACAGCCCTCTTCATAACCTTCCCCTGCGTCATATTCATCATCATCATCATTCTCATCATAACCATCATCATCACCATCATCATCGTCGCCATCATCGTCATTATTATCATCATCGTCATCGTCGATCCCGTGCATGCCCGCGCAGGTTCGTTCCTGCCCTCCTTTATGATTTTTTACGTATATGTTTAATTATTCATTAGTATAGGCTAGTATGTATATAATTGGTATATATATACATATATATATAGTTTAGTTATTCATTAGTATATGTTTATTATGTATATAATTGGTATATATATATATATAGTAGGTAATTTAATGTTAAATGATAGTTAAGACTATATATATATTTTTATATGTAATATGAGACCCTAGTATAAATTACGGATACCCCGTATTTACAGTTGACCATGCGACCCTGAGACTTGTGAGTCGACTATCTAATCTTGCACAGCAATTATAGACGCGACACCCGTGCAATTAGATGCGCACTTGAACCTAGTTGACCAGCGTCATACCTAGCGTAGCCCCTGAGTTCAGAGTATTTATGATTGTGTGTATGTTAGTATGATGTCTGATACAATATTGTATTATCTAATGATGTCTATAGGACTGTTGGATTATTCAGACAAGACCTCAAAAACTGGACATTGTTATTGCCCGTAGCAGGACCCACAGGCGAGTATATTCTCTAACAGTTTTTATTGTATTGATTATCTCTATAATTCTAGTTGTATAGCATACATGATTCTGACACTGTTGTATACACGAGTTGGCATCATCGAGACCAGTCATGAGGAGTCGTGATTTGGAATCCATCGTACTAGTTGGGGAAAACGGGGAAATATTAGTAGATTATGTGATCATACCCAACTCTACATGAATCATAGCTCACCCACACCTCACGTCGGTGCAGCCTGACCATTACATGCCTCATAGCCTGTTATGTATGATTAGCCTGACTATTGCTTGCATCAAAGCTATCCGGATGGTTAGCCTGACCTTACATGAATCATAGCTAGTCATACATAGCAAGTCTGATCAGTCCCAAGCCGATCACATGATATGCTAATGTTTCACACACTTAGCTAGATGTTCTTGACATGTATCTCTAGTATATTGATCTAGCATTTCTCTATGTTCTAGTTATTGTTCTAGTATTCACCTATATTCCAGTTCATTGTTCTAGCATGCACTTGTATTTCTGTTCATTGTTAGTGCACCATTGATGATGACATATGCTCCAGTATTTCTATTTCTAGTATCTCATTATTCCAGTATTGTTTATTTTCAGTATTCATATCTATCTTGTATTTCTTTACACTTATTATAGTTTTTGTCAATATACATGGAACTGCTGTTAGTGTTTGTACTTTGCTCCAATCCTGACTGGATATTTTTTTCAGACTATGACTTAGAGGACTTGTTTCCGGCATACTTGGAGACTTGGATATTATTGATTGCAGGTTAGACTATTTATTGTTGTTTAGACTTGTCTTGTATTTTATTTATTTTCTTCGATATCTCATCGTGCTTTAGTTATATTATTGAGTATTCTATATTATAGTGTGATATCTGTGTCTCCTTATGGAGTCGGATATTTATGTGAGAGTGATTAGCTAGTATTATGACCTAGACAGTGTTCTACCAACGATGTTGCGGCGTAGGCTGGACATACCCACGCTCTCGTGCCCCTATACCAGGTGCGGGTCGTGACAAGGCATCACTCGCTAGGAGCTACCTGGGAGCGAGAGGCTGAGATGCGATAGCGATATCCATATATGTTTGAGCCGTGAGGTATAATTCTTTCTTGCTTGTATTGATTGCTTTTGGTAATTAGTTTCTTCCTTAATTTTGAGGACAAAATTTTTCTAAGGTGGGTAGGATTGTCACCCTCACTTTTTCAACTAATGGTAGTTTGGTAATTGGCATGGACATTTGTATTTTAGGATTTATTATATTAAATATTATGCATGTGTAAATATTATTTGTTGTATTATTTATTTATTGTTAGATGTAGTATTTATTTTTTGGACTTGTGTAGTGGACCAAAATAGTTAGTTTAGATCCATGGACCCAATATTTAATTCTAGGTTAGATTGAGCCCAATAGTAGGCCCATTCATTAGGAGGATGAATTAATTAGTGAAACCAATTAGATAAGAACCTTTTCTCCTTAATTAATTTCTTCATGAGAGGCCCCAAGGGGTATTTTGGACAATTCATAGAAGCTTGCAAGAGGGGCAAGGGGCCGACCACCTATAGGGAGGAGAGAGAGTCTCTCTCTTCTCATTTTGTCATTCTAATCTATGTCTAGAATTTTCCCTCTTCAAATTCTTCATTTCCACACCAATTCATACTCAAATTTTTTCCCAATTCCTTCCCTATTCTTCATTGGAGGCTACTAGAACAAGTATCTACAAGGAGAAAGCAAGAATCTACAAAGATAAGCAAGGATCTACAAGTTGGAGGCTATTTCACTCAATTTAAGAATTTTATTGGGAATCCGTCTCCTAATAGGTATAATTCAATTTTTTTCTCTTTAATTAGGTTATAAATCTGTGATTTAACCATAAGGAACCATCCCATATGCTAAGGCTACCCATAGGAATTGGAATTAGGTTAATAGGAAGCCTATGGAGAAAGTTATGTTGTATTTGTCAATTGGTCAATTAGACTAAATTGAAATGTGTTTGCTTGTGTGTGACTAGTGTCGGGTCCACAATTAGATATGTGTAGGCCATATCTTGACAATTTGGCGATACGGGTTGATTTAGAGATTTTTCTCCGACACGGGGGTTTGTGCATGTCACATCTTGACACAAATACGTAGTTGGATATTTAATTCTTCGTATTGTTTATAATTATTATTTTAGACTTGCTCATGTCCTTCGGGATATGTTTGGTTGTGTGGTGGACCCGTATCGCAAGCGTATCATAGAATGGGTGTGATACGGATGTGGTGCACTCCACGTGTTTATTTTATTATATTTAAATTCATTTGAGTTGGTATTATATATTAGTATGATATATTATATGATATCGTATCGTACTCAATATTGATTCCTTATTTCAATCTATTTCAGGATGCCGCCGAAGATGCATTACCAGTGCTTAGGTGCCATGTCAACACGGTCAGTCACTTTATTACCTATGAGAGCAGCACCATCAGACAATGTTCCAGTACCTACATTTCGGAGGTCAGTTTTATCGATCTAGGTAGGAGTTTCTACAGCAGCTTTCGGAGGTGCTCCACCTCCGATACAGAGGACAACGCCGACAGTTTCAGGGGATCTTCTACCCCATCACCCACAGTCGATCAGACGCAGATATTCGTGCTCTTTCAGCAGATGATGGAGGCCCAGCAGTGTCATTCAGAGGTCATATGGTATAGTATTGAGAATGCTCACCAGATTGAGCTTGCAGCAGTTGAGAGAGCCACCTTAGTCCAGCCACAGACGGCACCACCTCAGTTTATTTTGTAATAGCCGAGGCCGGGGACCATCATAGACTTCAAGAGGATAGGGTCGAAGGACATTAGAGGCACAGAAGGGATTCTTTATGTTGATGATTGGATAGAAGACATTGAGCGGAACCTACGGCTGGCGCAGATTCGAGAGAGGTTGTAGATAGAGGCAGCGGGGTGCATGATGTTCAACATTGTGTTGACTTGGTTCAGGACGAACCCCAAGATCTCAGTACCAGGACTTACTTGGAAATCTTTCAAAGAGCTCTTCAAGGAAAAGTTCTTTCCAGATGTGGCTCTGATATCTCTAGAAAGCCAATTCTAGTACCTTATTCAGGGAGGTATGACGGTGGATGAGTATGTGGTAGAGTATTGCAGATTATGTCACTTTGTGGAGGGGTAGAACCCCAGAGGAAGAGCCATGAAGTTCATTTGTAAACCTAGGTCATACTCTAAAGAATACATGATTTTTAAATATGCCAAATCAGAGTAGTTCAAAGATAGATCTTTATTGATAAAATAGGGTATTTTCTCCTTTGGGATTATATCATCAAAAGAGGGGGCATCCGTTTGTGCAATAATGTAGTCTTCGAGCTCGTCACCCTCGACATCCGTTACTAGGACCGACGGTGCTTTTGGAACCTTCTTGTGGAGTTTTACCACGAGAGACTCAGAAGTACTCACGGTGGCTGGATTCTTTTTCGGTGGTCGACCTAGTCTTCGGAGACAGACTAAAAGAGATTCTTGCATATGTTTATAAATTTTTTCCATGATAGGAGTGGTCTTGTCAGGGGCACGTCCCTTGAGGCGGACCCTTAGTAGTTTATCGGGGACTTCTTTCGCCTGGGCTTCATCATCAGCGTCATTATCTCCTTCATCTTTGTGGATCTGTTTGTACAAGACTGAGTTAGATTAGTATGCCTCAACTCCCTTAAAAGATCCACGTCGACAAACTCTGTCCTGACAATGTCGTCATTGTCAACATACTTCAAATACTGATGAAGGGTTGACGGCACGATCATATTTTCATGTATCCATGGACGCCCCAGCAAGACATTAAAGGATACATCTACGTTAATAATGTAGCAGGTAACATATATTAGTAGATCGCCTATCTGACATTTCAGGCGAATCTTACGCAAAGGGTAGATCCTTCCAGCGTTGAAGCCACTAATGGTTGTGTTGGTAGTAGACAACCAGTGCAACAGAATCCCCAAAGTCTGGAGTAGACTTTATAGGATAATGTTGAGAGATAAACCCAGATCAATGTGCATCTGATCCACCTTGAAGGCTTTGATATACCCTGTAACGACCCACTCCGCTCAACCCGGAGGGCCGATTCAAACGGCACAAGTATAGCCAACCGACTTGCCTTGCCTAGCGAGATGCTCGTTTGATATAAAGAAATTCAGACTTGGATCTTCAAATGGATTTCAGACTTAGACTTTCAGAGGAACGCTCGGAGCCTCGCTCGACCGATGCGATTCATCGCTAAGGTGGGTGGCCCCGGTGAACCTGTCCCTACTTAGCTGCACACTTAAGAAAAGGAATGATACATGCAAGTTTCCAGCGATAACCTTTGCATGCTAATAAAAAAAGATGAACGCACATAGCTAAGGGGATAACCCTACCTTATCATTGTATAGAACATGGAGATCTTACTTGTTATTTGCATAATCGGGCTATTGAGTTGAAATATATTAGTTTCTTATATGCATGCTAGAAAAGTAGTTTGAGTTCATACTGAGGCATCACACCGCATGGAATATGACATGGGATAGAGGATAATCATGTTGCATACGTAGACGAGAAAGACTATCAAGTAGTCATTTTGAGTCAAGCTAAGGAAAAGGAAAGGAGGTACTCGGGATATCCAGATCACCGAAGCAGTCTCAAATCTGGGAGCTGCACAAAGAAGAAAGATCTGAGTGTAGTCCTCAGCCAGATTGAACCTAGTTATTTTTTGCTAGGATCGAAAGTAGGAGAGTAGTTGCATGGTCACGGACAACTGGTTACGTACCAGGTAGAGATGAGTCCTCGACACGATTATTGAGGCATCCGAATCATGTCGGCCCGGGAGGACAATGCCAGTGTAGTCCTGGTAATACGCTAGCTAAAGTACTAGCGGGAGAGTGCGGGACATCCTGTAAGGCTTGCTACCGACTTGGATGGTCACCATCTCGTCGGATAGTTTAGGACGCCCATCAAGGCTAGCAACCGAGCTGGGAAGATAGTCGTTCCATCCCAAATCTTGTCCAACATGGCTAACAGAGCCAGTAACCTTCATATAGATAAGTCATGCTTGCATAGCAGCTATCAGCATTTAGAAAAGGAGTAACATAAAGGAGTACATTTGTATGGCACATTGCATATTTAGAATGGATGTACGGTATCTAACATAGTTCGAGTAAAAATGGGTCTGAGGCAGAGACACGAACATAACATTTGGATTTCATACTTATTCTTCGTTATTCAGTAGATCATTGATTTTATTGCTGCATATGACAGGGAAGGCCGAATGGTAAGAAAGGGTAAGACGAACTCAGTTTTTTATAGTATGACACTCTTGTGCATACACGGATATTACTTTTATTATATTGTCATAAAACTGATCCTAAGGTAAAGACTAGAAAGACAACATAATCAGTTGGTGCACATAACTAATGAACGTGCTTATTTTGTGACGTGGGCGAGAGGCCTCCCTACCAGTGCATTCAATGTACTGATACTCGACCAGATTGTATGCAGGGTGCAGGGGGGACTCGTACAGATTGGGAGATCGCTTAATGCAATGAGGCGCCGAACCGCACTTGGCGTCTTGGAGCGCAGCACGCAGACCTGGAGTTCACTTATATAAGACATAATGTATAGGAACATCATCATTCAGAGTGTTTGATCCAGTTAAAAGCATAAGGGCATATTCATTGTAAAGAGAGAGAGCACGAGCGGCTTGTAATCTCGGCCTAGCACTGCTTGTAATCTTTACTTTACATTTAATAAAAGAGCTTGATTTGGATTCAATACTTGTGTTATTCTATAGTTTCTCTATGACGACTCTGTGAACAAGTTATCAATGGCCGTTTTGGTATTTGTCTCGCGCGGGCGCAACTCCAGGCTCGCGCAGTATCGTATTCTAATGGAAACGATCGTACTGTGAGAGCGCTGGTGCGGTAATTCACGCCTAGTGGGGAAGGTTGATTCCTGCGGAAGATCGGGGCATGACATTTTGGTATCAGAGCACGGCTTTACATTCTTGGAATTCATATTGATTCTCTAAGTTTTAAACTTGTGTATTAAAAAGTGATAAACGCTCTCTCTCTATGTTTCGATGGATGTTCCATATAATAAGTCTAAATATTTTTTCAAAATGTGCATATGAATGATATGATTGCTTGAACGAAATTATGATGCAAGGGCCTTTGTGCCAACCTATGTCAGACTTCATGGGAATAGACTCGTATTAGAATCTGCAAGTTATATGTGAACCCGAATATCGATACATGAACACCAAGTGGGTTAGTATCCAAGATAGAATATTGTTCAGGACAGTTGCTTATGCACACAGCCTTTCAGCTAAGTTGTGTTGAGTATAGTACGCCAAGACCCTTGGTGCTAGTGAGTTGCAGCGAGATTTGGGTATCGCTCGGATAAGAATAAAGTCGGACTTAGAATGAAAATCGATAGAGACGTTATCGGAGTACCGCTAAGGCGAATAATGGGGATCGAGTTTGGATTTTAAGATATAGTTTGGACAGCTATTCGTAGCGATAAGTTATGATTCAAAACATAGTTTGTATAGAGGACTATCGATAGAGGTACATGCGAGACTAGATTGCCAACGCAGTAAATAGGGATCATGCTGGAGTTTTAAAGAACGAATGGGATATGCGAGTGAAGGATGCAGACGTGATTTAGGAGTTAATAGGATGACTCGATTCCTGAGTGGTATATGCGATATGATCAGGATCGAATAAGCAGATTGGGGAAAAAATAAGTTATAATGATTCATCGAGTATAGCTCGAACCCTGAGTGGTGTATTGGTCGGCTTAGAAATGTTTAAACGAATCATGGGTCTCAGAGTTTTAAACGAGTCTAGCAGCAACCGACGCGATTGTGTAAAGCCTTAGTATAAATAAATAATGCCTAGCAAGTAAGCGAACTCGAAGGAATCATCCAGGATTTGATTGGAACAAGTTAGAATGAGTTGAACAAGTTAGAATGAGTTGAACAAGGGATAAGGCTTACATCGGATAAAAATTCAGAGTACTTGGATTTGATATCATAGTCAAAAAAATTTAGTGGATCGTACGAACGATTTCTAATTGAATCAAATGAATTGAAACTTGAGTTGAGATAGGGATGCGATCGGAGTTATAGAATAATGGTACGAACGAATGATAGCGCACATAAAAAATTTGGGTTTGAGTAGGATATCGCTTGATAGAGTTTGGTTTGAGTATGAATGCTACGATTTAGAATTTGGGAGACTTTATATAGTATCGATAGTTGGAAGATAGCATGGATTGATGTAAGTTAGCAAAATTATGGATCAAAGATTGAGATAGGCGATTATGGACTTGATCTTGAATTTGAACGAACGATCTTGAATCGAGTTTTAAGGATAAAACTCGACATTAGGCCTAGACGAGATCGATTATTCCGCGGGAGGGCTGGCATGGTGATTTCACGTCCGGCAGGGATGATCGAACTCGCAGGAACATGCTCGAAGATGTTAAAAACGAACTCGATAAAATGGAACGTATCGAAAGTGAATAGACTTTGGCTTGAGATTTGAAACTTAGTTGTTTGAGGAATACTAGAATTAGACTACGCAATTATCAAACGATAACATTAAAGTTGGATAATTTGGCTAGATGAATTATGACTACGACAAGAATAGTTTTTAGATGAACACGACTTGATGGATCAATGTACAACTTGGATGAAACGAAGTACAATAATAAGGTGTCTGTTCATTCGATAATAACCATAACATTTGATCTTCTTGTCTTGTGCGAGTACAACTCCTTACTCGCACATGCGTCACGTCCTGTATAGAACAATTATTCTGCGGGAGCATTAGCGTGGTGATCTCACGTCCGACGGGGATGATTGAACTTGCGGGAAACCGGAACGTAAAAGTTGAAGGATCATTTTAACTTATGGTTCGACACGATAAGACGAGTTTCAGGAAAAAAGTAAATTGAAGGTATTTGGGGGATGAGTTAGTCTAGAACATGGAGCATGATGCTCGATTGTTTAGTGAACGGATACGTGAATTACATTGTACGACCTTGAATTTGTGATTAAAATTGAAGAGGTAGAAATTAAATCACGACTTGGTAGTCTAGACTTAGAAAAGATTGGATATATGGATCCTATCAAGTGTTTAAGGAGATAGACTATGCGAATCACTAGGCTTGACATGCGGTGTGGATATATCATGAATTTAGTTGAACGAACGTGTTGATGTAATAGGATGATATGTGCTCGATGTTTAAAAATCTGAGTGAAACAAGCTTGGATAGAATACCCCATGGGAAAGAACAATGGTTTGACCTTAGGATATTTGGGATGAGCTTCGTGCAACGCAATTGTACGATGAATCGCAAACTCGAACTGTACTTATGACCTTGTAAGCTGACCTAGTGGCTTGGCAGATGACCCTATGCCTTAAGTCAAACTGGAGTAGCTGACTTCAGAGTATCGTTTGGGAAAATGATAGAACTGGGGTAACAAGACTTAGAGATAGGACTTGGAAAATGGGAGTATACGTTAGCGACGTTGGTGTTGAAACGAACGCAATGGGAGATAGGACTTTGGTGAAAATTGATTTGGTTGGATAAGCTATGCGACTGTGAGGAATAAGACGGTATTAGAGAATTGTTGAATGAAACTATTATGATTAGAATTAGCGATATTCAAGATAAACAGGTATAATGAGTTAAATTGTTGTTTGGAAGAGGTACGTTGCTAGTAATGCAATACTTGGATTTGAGTGAGATTGGAGTAGACGATAACTAAAAGAACCAGAGTTTGGTTAGTCGAGTAGCGAAACGATCAACGATTCAAAAAAAATTTATGAGTAGCTTGTCCGGCTTAGCTGTCACTAAGCTTGGTTGAAATATACATATTTGGGGGAGACCTTGAATATGGGTACGATCCAGACTTAGCGATATGCATAACTCGAATGCAGGTGCAAATAAAAATATTTAGATTCGCATGGAAGAGTGTGGTAACTGGAGTAAGTTAGGCTCAACTTAGACTTTCATAAATGAAAGATTATAACATTCCCCATGCGATTGAGATAGTTCTGTGCTAAGGCGCGGTATGAGACTAAGTCTGCGAACGTAGTAGTTGAACGATAGAATCATTCGATAAAGTGGTTAAGCACACGTACAAAAACAGAATGAGAAAATGAAAAAGAAAGTTAAGTTTGATTGGACCTAAGACGTGAAGGAATAGAACGTACCCCATGTTGGACAATTTAGCTCTGTGCTAAGGCGTAATAAAGACAGAGTCAGAAAAACATAGGCAAATTTGATGCGACGACCTTGGGTAGTAGTAAATTTACTTAGCGAGATTGGACGGTGACTCAGATAGATATTGATGCAGATAGGATTGGAAGATTAGATAAGATTTGAGTCTTTGGATTTAGGCGTGACGATGGGTTTCGATAGGAGACGTCGAATAATCAGTCAGATGTGTTGGGTTCATATGGATAGATTATAACAATTGGACAAGTTTACCCAAAGCCGAAGTTTTCCAATGCGCATCGAGTTTTAGAATACTCCATGTTTGAGTAATACAGTCATGTGTCAGGCATAGTAGAGTTTGAGTTAGGGAGTGCAACAATTAAGATGACTATAGTTCGATAGCATTGAACGATAGAGTCGTTCGATGAGAGTTGGCTAAGCATGTGCGTAATGCGTGGTAAGAAAATAAATGAATGTAGTATTAAAATAGTCATTGGAAGTTAGACAAGATATATAGAGTTTGGTTTAGAAGTTGTGTGATAATATGAGTTCCGCTCAGGAAGTCTCGAGGACGAGACTTGTTCTGAGTGGTATATAATGTAATGACCCACTCCGCTCAATCCGGAGGGCCGATTCAAACGGCACAAGTGTAGCGGACCGACCTGCCTTGCTCAGCGAGATGACTCATTCGATGCAAAGGCATTCAGACTTGGATCTTCAAATAGAGTTCAGACTTAGACTTTCAGAGGTGCGCTCGGAGTCTCGGTCGACCGATGTGATTCATCGCTAAGGTGGGTGGCCCCGGTGAACCTGTCCCTACTTAGCTGCATACTTAAGAAAAAGAATGATACATGCTAGTTTCCAGTGATAACCTTTGCATGCTAATAAAAAGAGATGAACGCATGTAGCTAAGGGGATAACCCCGCCTTATCATTGTATAGAATATGGAGATCTTACTTGTTATTTACGTAATCGGGCTATTGAGTTAAAATATAGTAGTTTCTTATATACATGCTACAAAAGTAGTTTGAGTTCATACTGAGGTATCACACCGCATGGAATATAACATGGGATAGAGTATAATCATGTTGCATACATAAACGAGGAAGACTATCAAGTAGTCGTTCTGAGTCAAGAGAAGGAAAAGGAAAGAAGATACTCGGGATATCCAGATCACCGAGGCAGTCTCAAATCAGGGAGCTGCACAAAGAAGAAAGATCCGAGTGTAGTCATCGGCAAGATTGAACTGAGTTATTCTCAGCTAGGATCGAAAGTGGGAGAGTAGTTGCATGATCACAAAAAACTGGTTGCGCACCAGGTAGAGATGAGTCATCGACACGATTGCTGAGACATCTGAATCGTGTTGGCCCAGAAGGACAATGCCAGTGTAGTCCTAGTAATACGCTAGCTTAAGTACTAGCGGGCGAGTATGGGACATCCAGCAAGGCTTGCTACCAACCTGGATGGTCGTCGTCTCGTCGGATGGTTTGGGACACCCAGCAAGGCTAGCAACCGAGCTGGGAAGACGGTCGTTCTATCCCAGATCTTGTCCAACATGGCTAACAGAGCCAGTGACCTTCATATGATAAGTCATACTTGCATAGCAGCTATCCGCATTCAGAAAAGGAGTATATTTGTACGGCATATTGCATATTTAGAATTGATGCACGGTATCTAACACAGTTCGAGTAAAAATGGGTCTGAGGCAGAGACAGGAACATAACACTTGGATTTTATACTTATTCTTCGCTATTCAGTAGATCATTGATTTTATTGCCGCATATAACAGGGAAGGCCGAATAGTAAGAAAGGGTAAGACAAACTCAGTTGTTTACAGTATGACACTCTTATGCATAAACAGATATTATTTTTATTATATTGGCATAAAACTGATCCTAAGCCAAAGACTAGAAAGACAACATAATCAGTCGGTGCACATAACTAACGAACGTGCTTATTTTATGGCGTAGGCGAGAGGCCTCCCCACCAGTGCATTTAATATACTGATATCCAATAGATTACATGCAGGGTGTAGGGGAAACTCGTACAAATTCGGAGATCGCTTAACGCAATGAGGCGCCGGACCGCACTCGGCATCTTGGAGCGTGGTGCACATACCTGGAGCTTACTTATATAAGACATAATGTATGGAAACAACATCATTCAGAGTGTTTGATCCAGTTGTAAGCCTAAGGGCATAATCATTATAAAGAGAGAGAGAGCACGAGCGGCTTATAATCTTGGCCTAGCACCGCTTGTAATCTTTACTTTATATTCAATAAAAGAGCTTGATATAGATTCAATAGTTGTGTTATTCTATGTTTCCGAAGACTCTGTGAACTAGTTATCAATGGCTATTTCAGTATTTGCCTCACGCTGGCGCAACTCCAGGCTCGCGCGATATCGCGTTCCGGTAGAAACGATCGTCCTGCGGGAGCGCTAGCTCGGTGATTCGCGCCTAGCAGGGACGGGCGATTCTTGCGGGAGATCGGGGCATGATATACCATGTATAGTACAAAGGTCTATCGTGCCTATTATTCTTCAGTAGCATATCCTGCTGTGAGAATATGATGTTTGGGATTGTATCCATCACGTTATGATAATGGGGGCACGTTGTGGGATCGTCGATCAGCCCCTTGATTTGAGATATGTAAGAGTCAGCATGCTGCAGTGCCTCACTCAGAGCATCACGAGTCTCCTTGGAGAGACGAAGGAACTCGATGAGTGACAACCTATCCAGTTATTAGCAAGTTGTGCCAGTATGTTAAAGTTGTAGGGCCTATCCAGCCCTGGGGATGTGTCTTTTCTCAAAGACTTGTCGAAGCAAACCTCTTTCTGCTTTTTCTTGTCCATCACAGGAGGCTGGGACGGGTCTGCTTTAGATACTACTGGAGCAGTTGGGGGAGTCTGTCATGCCCCAGTCCCAAAATATATGAGACCGGACACGTGGCAATAGCCAGCTGGTATGACTCCGTAGGATTTTCAATTTAATGGACCCGACGAAGTGTACTTACGCTGTCCACGGTCAAGTGATCAAGCTAAAAATAAAATTTCATCCTAACAATATAGAACGACTAAACTAAATATCAATCCATGGTAAATAAATTACAAAAGGGAACGATACGCATCATTAGTCTGCAGCCCAGTAATATAGCCTTTCAAATAGACCAAGAGAATAATATAGGCCTATAAATACTAGGCTATAATAGCAGAGTCACAATGGAAAATAGTACATAACTATAATAGAGGAAAGATATAATGATACATGCAAGGATGTCCAACACACTACCAGATCAAGCCTCATCCAAACTGCTCAAATAACCTGGAAGGGAACCAGGTCCTCAGAGGGACGTAACAACATACAAAAAGTATATGCCATAATATAAATACTGAATAAAGTAAATCAGAGTGAACTATCCTCCTAAGTGAATGGAATTTGAGGATAACTTAGTGTGTATAGGAAGTATAGGCTAGACATATGTTGACGTAATTCACCACGCCAAGAAAGAAGTGGTCAAGCCTCCTGCCAATGTCTCCCCACCGGCTATGCCGGGCACCGTGGCGGAAGGTAAGGACATGCCGGACCGGAGGCTCGCGACGGGAGCTCCCGGCACGGTCGCCTTCGCTTCCAGCGCCTAGACAAGTTATTGTCACAGGCGCCTGTGACACGGTAGGAAGCCCCTCCCAGTCGAAATAGTGTCGCCTTTCCCGGGTGATGGGACAAAGAGAGTGAATGGAATCGGAGAGCCGATTTATGCAGACGAGAAGAAAAGAAAGAGCAGCGAAAGACCTGTCATAGAAGACGTCGAGGCCGTTGATATCGGAGACGGAGGAGAACCCAGAATGGTGTACATCGGATCTTTCAGCTCTTCACTCATCGCCTCCGATGGTCCCCTACTTCACTCGTTACCTCGTTCGTGGGTCTTCGTCTGCGGCGCCCTCGGTATCTATCTATCCCTCGGCTGCGGGTAATACTCCATAGATAGTTCGAATTGTATAGGAACAATGATCAATTTTAGCGCGAATTGTTTGTAGGGGAACCCTACCTTCTCTGATCCATCCCGCCTAGTGCCCAGTCATGCATTTTTAGTCTTAAGCTAAGCGCTTTCCTTCTGCCAGCCATCCAGTTCTAAATTCATGAAGAAAAAAGACGATGATGATAATGTACTAAATCGTCTCAAAAATATAGTTGTAGAGTGGGGGACTGCTGTCTCAGTTATGCTTATGGTACCAGGGGGGCACCCGGTCGAATTGCACGATGGTAAAGCACTCAATACCGGATTACCCATCCAAGGTAGAGCAGAACTAGGAGCCGGTGGACCACCAGGACAGTCCTCCATTAGTGCCTGTCTCTGGGGTCGACCCTTCCTCCCTTTGAATAACGTATTCGCGTAAAAGGCCAAGACAAGAAATCTTGACATAGTTTCCGTCTCTTGAATACCAACTTTCTGCAGGGGTGGATTGAGCGGTGGCAACGTCCGCTCGCTCGGAGCTCGCTACACTTATTAGCCGCTCGCTCGGAGCTCGCTACACTTATTAGCTGCATTTATTTAGCTACATGTTGGTCGCTTCGCTCCGTCGTGCGAAATAAGAACCCGTGCGCTCCCCAAACCCTCTTAAATCGATCTCTAATCGATTTTAATGGGTTTTGAAATCCTATGAAAGAGCAGGATCGGGATCAGAGCAAGGACGAAGCGACTGGCGGTTAAGGGGAGCGAGAAGCTTCCCCTTGTCCCCAACTCACTGTGGCGGCATGTAAGGATTTGTAAAATTGTAAGGGAAGTCAAACTGAGACTGCATTCGGTTTCCTCTCAGATGAAACTGAGAGTTATTGACTCTTTTTGCACTAAGTAATCGCCGGGGTGGGGCTCGCTACACCTACCAGCAACAGGTTATCTTTAAACCTAAGATTTGGGCTCTCGCTCAACTCATCATTCAAATCTATCTACACACGATGCTGCTCCGGACCGGCGTCTGACTTCTGTTCGGCGGAAAGGACCGATGAGCGCATACGTCTGGTAACCAAGGTGGAGAATTCTGGCAGTAAGTTAGAGGACAAGACAGATTCAGCCGATAAGGAAACAAGACTCAGGCTTATACCATTACGCTCACGAGCAGAATCAACGCTTGAGCCTACCTTCGCACACCTCCGTTACTCTTTAGGATCTAGAAGAATAGGCCTATGAAAGCGAGGGAAAAAGAAGGCTTGTTCCGTCTGGCCCAGAGAGAGAGGGCGAAGTGGTACGAGCCTAGATAAGCTCCAGCTTCCAAAGTAGGTGGCAGATTTGAATGAAGGTCTTCACATTAGTGCTTTGAGGAGGGAAAAGGTTCAGAATGCTAGCGGAAGTCGTAACTAAAACCGTTCAGAAATTGGAAGTCTTTAAGGAAACCACTTTTGAGTAAAGCTCCAACAAATCGTCATGACTGGCTAGTATATGCCATATATGTCCCCCATCTTGGGGCAATCTGCATATATAATAATGTCCAGCGCTCCGAAGAGCATGGTATCTGCATAAGTAAATACGTCCAATATTTTAAAAAGTATGGTATCTACACGACATCCAATGCCCCGAAGAGCGTGGTATCTGCACATACAACGTCCAACGCTCCAAAGAATGCGGTATCTGCATAAATATATACGTCTGTATCGCTCTGAAGAATGTGGTATTTGTATAAAGGAGGTGGGTGTCCCATACGCCTATTAGTCGTTCTCCCTGCCCAATGCCAATGTACATGTCTCAAATGCGATGTGGACATCTCGTAACTATATGCAAGTCACTAAGGACCATATAACTACGCTAAATACCATCACACGTGCTACTCGCACCGATGTCCAGTCAAGTGCACAAGTCTGTGTCCTATCATGAACTCACTCTGTGACGTAGAATGGTACGTGTCAAGGCCTCAAAGTTATAATAATAACTCTGTCACTTATTGTACGTCCACTAGATGCTAGGTCAAACACAAGTCCTAACGTCGACGTCTTCGTCGACTGCACCCGAGTCATTCTTGAACACACACACTTATATAAAATATAGAGCACAATATATAATATTAACTGAATTTAAACAGTACAACAAGGCAAGATATACTTGCCTGAAAGCCAGCGAAGATTCGAACACGAATGCACCAGGAAAGTAGCAGCGCAAGATAAAAACTAGAGCAGATATCCCCAAATCTGTCACAAATATCACTAACAGTCCCAGAATGAGTGAGATACTCAGAAAAGCATATTCAAACGTCCAATTTTGACACAAGGGCAAAAATACAGTTTCTGGTCAATACGGGGTCCACAAGTGGGCCCGTCTTGCACTGAAAAATGTGCCAGGCACAAAGGTCCCTAAAAATTAGCATGTATAGGTCAAATAAATTCTAAACGATGATACGAACTCAATGGTATGTCCAGATTAGGATTCTGGTGAGCTGATCACAAAAATGCCCATTGGAACGGATCGTGGGTCTGGCGAAACAACGATGTGGTCATTGTCTCAGAATCAGGCAAAACTTGGGTCACAGGATAAGTCGAACGCCACGAGTCCAATGGCCCCAGTTTTGTCATCATACGACAAGCGTACACAAAGTAATTGGATAATTTGTAAAATACTGATACGGGGGACTTCCGATGGATATGGGTTGATTTCAGCTCACCCACACGTCTGAATTAAGTTTCACAAAATTTCACACGTCAGGAAATACCGCACGTGCCTTTTGGTGAAATTGGTACATGACGTGGTTGCCCAGATTGATGGGACCAACTCCGTATTGGGAAATTTTCATTATTTTATAAAACAGTTTTTCTTTGATTTAACACCCAATTATCTAGATATTAAAACCTGATTATGTTATTATATTTTGATGGGAAACGAAGGTGTTTATGTTGTGTACGCACCTACGTAGGCGGTTCACGGAAAGATCGAACGATGGCGGAGAAATTATGACTCAAATTGAGCCCATGAACCATGGATTCTTTCTCTGTGCGAGCTCGGGGACAGTCCGTCGACTGAGGGCGGCCGTTATGGCGACTCACGGCGGCTCAGGGAAGTGCCAGACGGTGGGGGTGCTCGCCGACGGTCAGGGCTTATCGGAGGGGGTGCTCCGGCGGCTTGCTGTAGCGGCCAGAACAACAATGGCAGCAGCTACAGCAAAAGTAGGCGCAGCAACAATAGCAGTTGCTGCAGCAGCGGATCGGTCATGGGGGCTAGGAAGGCAGAGGCTAGGGACCAGCAGGGCAAGGGCACGGGGGTAAAGGTCGTGGTCGTGGTGAAGATCATGTGCGTCGTGGTGATAGTGTCGGTGGTAGCTTTGCTGAAGGTGGTGGTGTTCGTCGGTGGCAATGGCTGAGGTGGCAGTGGTGAGATGTGGTGGCGGGTCGATGGCAATGGCGGAGGTGGCAGTGGTGAGTTATGGTGGCGGGTCGGTGGAGGTGATGGTGGTGTTCGTCGGTGGCAATGGCGGAGTTGGCAGTAGTGTAGGAGGTGATGGTGGCGAAGGTGGTGGTGGCCACGGGCTGCTGCGGCAGTGGAAGAGGTGATGGTGGCGATGAAGGTGGAGGTGGTGAAGGTGGCTGTTGCGGGTGGTTCGTGGAGGAAAGTTGGCAGCGGGTTGGCCGGAGGGGTAGTCCATGGTGGAGGCGTGGTTGTATGAGGAGAGTTGAAGAAGAAGAAGAAGAAGAAGAAGAATGACAAGAATGAAGAAGGAGGGGGTGAGGGAATTGGCTGGTGATTAAGTAGAGGGAGGGGAGAGAGAGAGGAGGGAGATTCCTAGTTTTTTCTAGGAATTAGGGCCGGCCACATGTGGGGGGAGGGTTGTGTGTGAGTTAATATAGAGTGGGTGTGTGGTTGTGATGGTGTAGGAGTTTGAATCAAGGGTCTTGATTCAACATAAAAAGTTATACATAGCAAAAGGGGAGAGAGAGGATGACAAGACCGATCATGTGAGGTTGGGGGAGGGTTTCTTCATTGGCTTTAACCAATAGGGTGGTGACACCTAGCACCCTTTTTTCTATTATGCCCCTCAATATTTGGGTGTTTGCACATGAAGGGAAAAAATAGTGAGGATTTGGTGTGGGACGTGGTGTTTGGTGTTTTGTAGGGTGAGGGGATGTTGTATGTTTTGTATGGGCCTCATGAATGGGTATTGGGTTAAGTTGGGGTTAAGTTGAGTCATTAAACCAATTTAGTCAAAATTAGTATCAATGGTGTTCTTTAATTAATTGGAAGTGCATAAAATTTAAATTGGGTGGGACACAAGTATCATGGACGTAGTAGACTCGGAATATATTATTGTCATAAATTTGGTTGTGAGAAAAGGGTCGAGGTTGTGTCTCCAATTTTGACTGAAACGGGCAAGGATGCAAAGTTAGATTTAAAATTAAAAAATGTGCACGAATATTATAAGATTAAAATAAAGCATAAGAGAGTGCATTTATGAGTGACACAAAGGTCAAGATTGAAGATTGGCTTGATTAGGTCAAAGATGTGAAATTTTTTGGATGACAGAAACTAGTGTAGTACTCTAGATATTTAAACAACGGTAAAGTACAACAATTGAATCAAAATCACAGTAGTGAATTATAACTCCAATAATTAATCCTGAATAATACTAATTTAATCCATAATCCTATATTTTGGTCAGGGGGTTTACAGAGTCGAAAGAGCAGAATCTTCTTGAGTTGGGTTGTAGGTGCGCAGATAATTCTTGCCTAATCGGGTCTACCTGATAAGGCTTCATCGCTTGAAGGAGAGACCATGTGATAGGATTTAAGCCTCTTTCTTTTAGACTTGGCGGTGGAAGATGCTACTTGTTGCGTCAAGTCTTGGATGATGTCTGGGTGAACCCATATGAATTTGCCTTGCGACGTAGTAAGAGTTACCAGCCCGACTTCTTGGTCGTGAGCTGGCGGGAGGTTAACGACCTCCATTTTCACTTTAGGAATCAGGACGACTCCATCTTAGGTTTCCATCACTGGAAAATTGTCGAACTGGAGGGATACCATATTTGTAGGACTATTTTGTCATCAAAGTCAAGGCTCAGTGCCTTGGCATTGATCAACCGCAAGATACATCTTTTCAACATGTTGTAGTCTCGTGTTAGATGGTGGATGTATCAGCGGTAGAGACAGTAGTTCGGGTCATCAACCTTGTCTGCCTCCTCAGGGCATCTGATATCGGGTAGCAGGAGTTTGTTGTCTTTTATCAGCACTTTGAAGATCTCAATGACACCATCGTCATTGAAGGAGTAAGTCTCCTTCGACCTTGGTGCCTCTATCGGCTTCTGAGTGGACGTTGTTGAGCCTTTGGATACTTTGATGGTCAGGGCCTGCTTTTCTTAATCGTCCCGATGATTGCTGTTGTTATTAAGAAGACGCTTTCCCCTATCCTCAACTATAAGGATTTGTATCCCCAATAAATGGGCTTCCTTCATATTCTTCTCTGTGGTGTAAGCGCTGATGATGAATATCATCCAGTCCTCGAATTGACCAGGCCCTATCCAGAGTCTTACTGCTAGTAGTAGGTTCTTTCTACAGGTATCCATCAACACGGACTCAGGAGTATCGGAGAGTAACCTCAACGCTGCATGTCGGTAGCGTTGTATGTAGTTACGGGCGGACTCTTTTTTCCTTTGGACGATGTCTATGAGAGAGGACATAGTCATGTCCATTCCTCCGTCATAGAACCGGGAGAGGAAGATGCGCCAAAGGTCATTGAAGGACAAGATACAGTTGTCCGGGAGGCTACAAAACCAATCATAAGCTACCCCATACAAGGCTCCGACAAACAGATTAGTGAGCAGGGCATTGTCCCATGGTAAATTCCCAATCATCGAGCTGAAGTAGTTCATGTACTGACGGGGAGATGTATTCCCGTCGAAGGGGACCAGGGAATATGGTTTGTACTGGGGTAGATATACCACATTATTCCACTCGAGAGGATAAAGCTGTCGTATCTCGAGCTTCTAGAGCGTGTCTCGGTTGTCCTTAGCATCAACACGAGCACGAAGTTCCTTGATGGCTTTTTGAATGTCGTCTGATGGTGGAAGGGCAGATGATTATGGCAGGAAAGGAAGGTCAATAGCTAGGGGAGCAAGTGCTGGTACGATAGACTCCCCATTGGTCCTTGGATCCTGATTGGCTTGCACCGAAGTCCTCGATGGTTGTAAGGCCATATTTGTCTTGATCTCCAGCATTGTCAAGGTTAAAGTCTGCATTGAGGTGCTCATGGTATGCATCATTATCTTTAGAGCCTCGAGGCATTGGCGATCACTGGATCCTTCTCAATTATCGCCTTTCTCCATATATACTGTTATCACATGGGACAAGGCGGATGGGATGATAGATCTCTCACTTTCCACCTCTGATCCCTAAGCCGTGTTGTCCTCAAGGAAAGCTGGTAATGTTGCATCCTTTTTCGACTCAGAGGGAATACTACCCCCAACCCGTGATGGTGCTATGGTTTGTTGAGGGTGACTACCCCCAGGCGCGTCACTGTTTGTCCCTTGAGAATCAATCTCCAAGGAATGATGGGTTATTATGGATTATCGAGTGATGAATACCCCCAGTTTGTAGTATCGACTATGTATCGTCATTCCTGGATGAAGAATTTGTTCTTGAACGGGTGCCTTGAAATACCCCCATAGTAGGCACTGCTAGCTTGTTGCCTCGCAGTCGGTTCCTCGGCACGTTGGTCGATACCGGGGGATTAGAGGAAGTTGACTTTGAGTTCTTCCTCGTTGAAGGGGACTTCAAAGTTGAGCAACAGGAGGCAAAAATTAACTCCTCCTCGCCTTCTTGTTCTTGCACTCATTTTTCGAGACGTTGTCGGATGGGTATAATTGGTTGTAGTCACTAGAATGCTGACTGCCTGGCTATAGGTGCTGTCATTTTAGCATAATAACAGTTAATAATAATGTCAGCATAGGTGTGTCCCGAGGAGGATACTTCATGTGCGGTGGTTGTTTCCCTTGCCTTGGGTTTGTGGCTGATCATGTCACGCAAATTGAACGAGGGAAATTTCACCTTTACACCCACTTCATACGTATGGTCAGACCGTGTGCATGGGTGTGAAAGTGAGGTTTGTGCTCCCTAACCTGTTTCCAATGCAAGAGCTACACCCAGGTCATTTATGGAAGGCTTAATGTGAGACAGATTCATTTTATGCACACAGCCAGATTGGGCGCATGGGTCTATCATCACGGTGTATGTTTCCTGGCTTGGTTCCTGTGCATATACTGTGCCCAAGTGGTTCCAAGAAGACTTTGGGGGTTGGCACACTTCCAGCACAAAATCGCATGGGTCAGTCCGATATAACTTCCTATCCACAGCGTGCATAACCGTTAATGGAACATGCTTTTGGTCGGTCGATCGAGCAGTTGCTTAAGCGCGCCTGGCTCGCACCACCCCAGACTTCTGTGAACTAGCATGCACTGGTGCATAGTACACAGAGTCAAAGTTATCCCCCTCTCTAGGAAGCTGGTGTAAGGAGTTGGGATGATGGAAATCCTATTGAAGACGGAAGTCTTCTTCTCGCGGGGACCCTCGAGGAGAGCTCGGGCTAGCTTCGTGGTCATTAGAGCATGCAGGGGTCTTTGTGCGCCTGGGACATGATGCGACATTGTCACTACCACGTTCCGAAAACAGGGGTATTTTTGACTTTTAATAATATTTAATATTATTGTAGTTACAATTAAGTAAGTGTATGATAATTATTTGATTTAAATAAATATGTGAGATGTGTAATTAAATATAATATTATATACAGTGTTCATTTATTTTTAGCTAGCAGAATTGACCTAGAAGCCCAGTAGACTAACACCTGTCCGAATTATAGAATTCTGTATTTAATTATTTTTATCTAGAATTTATTTATTGGAGATTTTAATTAATTACCGTATTTTATTTAATTTATTGCGCATTGCCTTGCTTCGATATTTGGAGCACTACCCTGACTTTTGTCCTCCAAAAAATTTCACCATCTTATCCTAGACATGCCCGCCTTCCATTCTGCTATTTTTGCAACTCATAATTATGCTCTCTGTGCATTATTTCTAGCCGCACAAAAATTGTCGCGGACGTTATTTAATAAATCCCTATTTTGCATCATTGTGCGTTCCAATCGAAAATTGGAGGCCATCTTGACCTATTTTTTGTGCGGCCCAAATTAGGGTAATATACTGTTCTGAGTCTTCTTCAATATTGGTATTGATGACCTGACCTGATTTTGGCTCCACGTACTCATAATTAATTGTTGAACACAACTTGCATTTATTTCTATTTAAATTGAGGATACTATTTTATCTGATTCTAAAATCCTAATTTAATTCCAGTGCCCGTAAATTGAGCCCGTACCAAACTTACAGCGTCCCCTGACCCTACAAAACACCGGACACCGAATCGTCCGCCAAATTTTTGTCATTTCATGTGTTTGTACAATTTTCCAAATTTAAGGGGGCTAAATTACAAATTTGCATTTTGTGGCCTCACCCAATTGTTGAACAATGAGGGAACCTAATATTTTATTTAAACACTCACCCTTATTTCCCACATAAATTATTTTTCCCATGTCCAATCTGGACCACTCAATTAATGGGCCAATCCCCACCTTTCATTCAACACCCTCTTCATATATAATGTCACATCTACCCATTTCCCTAGAAAACCCTAATCCCCAAGCAAGCCCCATATTTCTTCTCCTACGTATGTAAACTCCTTCTTCCTTCTTCTTCTCTTTCTTTTCTTTCTTCTTCTTCCCTTCTTCTTCCTTTAGTTTTTGAATTTTTAAAGGAGAAAGAAAGGGGGGAAAACCTGGAACTATTCATCTACTGTTCCAAGCCGACCCCATACTGTTCCCGGCCCCCTCTGGATTCCGGCGCCCGCTGCACCCGGCAGGCGCTGCTCGACTCCGGCGCTGGCGACTATCCCCGCCGGACAGCTCTCCACGGCGGCCCCGCTTCACGAGCTCCTCCTCCCGCCGAAGCCCGCTGCTCCTCCCCGGCGGATCTCCGAGCTCCTTCCCTTTCCATCTTCACCACTCATCATCCATCCACCCATCCATCTCTACACCGGCGGCCTCCCACCACCTGCCGACTGCACTCTCCGGCGGGCCGGTCAGACACCCGAGCCCCCGCTGTCAATCCCCTCCGTCTGCTCCTCCAGACCGAGCCCTTCCTCCCTCCGCTGGGCGCTGTCCCCTCGACTCCGGTCTGCACCCCGCTGGCAGCCGCTGCTCCCCTCTTTCCGAGAGGCCGACGACTCCGGCGGCCTTGCTCCTCGCTCCGACGGACTACAAGCTCCTCGAGGAGGTCGGCCATGGCGCCAGCGCCACAGTCTATAGAGCTATCTACGTTCCCGACGCCGAGGTCGTCGTCGTCAAGTGTCTGGATCTCGATCGATGCAACCGTAACCTCGATGACATGCGAAGGGAAGCCCAAACAATGAGATTGATAGATCACCCAAATGTGATAAGCGCATATTGCTCATTTGCTGTTGAAAACTGCCTATGGGTGGTTATGCCATTCATGGCAGAAGGTTCGTGTTTGCACCTTATGAAGATAGCATATCATGATGGATTTGAGGAGGCTGTTATTGGATCTATTCTAAAGAAGACACTCAAGGCTTTGGAGTACCTTCACAGACATGGGCATATCCATCGTGATGTAAAGGCTGAAAATATTCTTCTTGATAGTTCTGGGCTTGTGAAGATTGGGGATTTTGGTGTTTCAGCTTCTATGTTTGACAAAGGTGATAGACAACGCTCAAGAAATACTTTTGTGGGCACACCATGCTGGATGGCTCCTGAGGTGTTGCAACCAGGAAGTGGCTACAATTTCAAAGCTGATATCTGGTCTTTCGGAATAACTGCTCTAGAGTTGGCACATGGTCATGCTCCCTTTTCAAAGTATCCACCAATGAGGGTTCTCCTGATGACCCCCCCCCCCCCCAAACGTGAGCCCTCCTTTCTCTTCCCTCTTTCTTCAACCCTGTAGATTATAAATTAGTTTATAAATATAATTAGTTTATATTATATAATTAGTTTATTTTATATAATTAGTGATATATTAATTAGTTTAGTTAATTAATAATTAGTTTAGTTAATTAATAATTAGTTTAATTAATCTATAATTAGTTTAATTAATTTATAAAATTAGTTTAGTTAATTTAGTAATCATTAATTAGTTATTAATTAGTTAATTAGTATTTAATTAGTTTAATTATATAATTAGATTAGTTAATTAATTTACTAATCAGTAAATTATTTGTTAATCAGTTAATTAATTTATAATCAGTTAATTATTTTTCAGTTAATTAAATTATTTAAACAGAAATTAGTTAGATGTATAATTAGTGTAATTAATGTTTAGTATATATATATATATATATATATATATATATATATATATATATATATATTTTTGCGTATTTCTCTATTTTTCTATATATATTAAAATGTATTTTAGTATAAATACGTATTAAATATATATGGGTATTAATTTAACTGTATTTATATAATTCATGTCAATGTATATATTCTTAAATAATGGGTAATGTATATTTTTCATAAATAAAATATATTTCCACTTATGTACATACAATTATACCTACCTTGTATATACTTTGGAATAACAATATATGTATTATATTTGATTATTAATAATACGTTTAATTGGTGAATCTACTAGGTGATCCTAGGTGATCAGTATCATACTTAGAGAAGTCCCGAACTCAGTGTTTTTAGACTGTGTTTAGTGTAGCATCTGATGCAAATGTGGTTTGCTTGTGATATGTTTATAGGACTGTTGGTTCCTCCAGACGATACTCTGGGACAGGACATTGACATTACCAGCTAAGGACCCAAGGCGAGTACATTCTCTGATTAGTTTCTAATATATGATATCACCTATGTTCACTGTATCTAGTGTAGATATCCATGTTCTTGGCACATTGGTTACACGGATTGGTATACACGGATCTCGTCATGAGATGTTATTCCTTTTTCATGGTGTAGCTTGTATAAGACTTGTTTTCCTTGTTATCTTGTGCATGTATAGACACTGATTCCCGGGGAGATTTGCTACCTTCTTGGGGAATCCCGTGCCATAGCGTACCATGATTGGATCTACTATACCAGTCGGGGGTGGGGAGTATTTTAGTGTAGATATGTGATCATACCTAACTTTTTATGCATCATAGCTCACCCCACATCTCACGTCGGGTGCGGCCTGACCATCTCAGTGCCTCATAGCTGTTACGTGTGATTAGCCTGACCTCTACATGCATCATAGCTAACCAACGGTTAGCCTAACCTTCATGAATCATAGCTAATCACATGTAACCAGCCTGATCAAGTTCCCAAGCCGATCACATGTTAAAGCTAGTACTCAAACACTTAGTCATAGGATTCTTGCTCAGTGACATATTGTTCTTTTCCTGTATTTACTTACAGTATTTCCAGTATTTCTCTCATTGTACATTTCTCGTACCTATACATGCATCTGGTATATTTCCATCTAGAACTGCTACATAGTTTATGTCATTTATATAGAACTGCTATTTAGAGATGTACTTTGCTCCTTCCTGACTGGAAAATATTTTTCCAGACTGTGACCTTAGTAGACTGGTCCCGACACTCTTGGAGATTGGAAGTTAATGATTGCAGGTATGATTATGTTGTCATTAGATTTGTGTTGTATTCTTTCATTTCTTCAAATTCCTATCGTGCTATAGTTGTGATTGAGTATGTTGTAAATATTTTTATAGTATTATCCGAATCTCCTTATGGAGTTGGATACTAGCGTGAGATTGTTAGATAGTACTCGACCTAGACAGCGTTCTACCGCCGATGCTGTGGCGTAGGCTGGACGTACCCACGCACTCGTGCCCCTAAACCGGGTGCGGGTCGTGACACGTTTTAAGTGGTGGCCCATACAGGTCAGACTTCGCGAGTTGTGCGATGTCGTGGTAGTGTGGCATCTTTGTTACACTATTGCGTGCCTGCTATAGAATATAGGACATAGGATACTAGGATGAGAGAGGATACTCAATCATAAATTTTTGAGAGATTCCTGGGACGACCCCTTGAGAATCTTATTACCATTTCTAATTTTAATTTCTTTCCCCTTGTTTTCGTCTGTTCTCGCTTGTTGATATTGAGCTTGATTCTTGTCGAGCAGTTGTTAAATTTAAATTCTTGGTATCGTTGTTGAGTTGAATTTATATCGAGATGAATTTTACGGACTAAACTTTACGGTATTATCTGATGATATATATATTGATGAGGACAGTGAGAAAGGTAAAACGTCTACTTTGGTTATGGAACCTAGAATTTATCGCAGCCATATTAGCTGTCGTGACGAGAATGTAGGAACCTAACTTGGATGTACATACTTTAGTTATGAGATTTAGAGTTTCTCGCAGCCATACCGGTTGGCGTGGTGAGGATTCTAGATGACATGATTATAGAATTGCATACCTTAGTTAAGGAACCTGTCGTTTATCGCATCTATGCTTACTGGCGTGGCGAGGATTCTGTGTGTCATGATTCCTGACAGACATGTATGATTATCAGGTTGTATCTTAAATTGGTTCTTAAAATATCATCTCAAGACTTATCTATTTTTGTTATTCCAGGACTTTGTTCCATCGCTTCTTTTCTTTACTAGCAGTAAAGATACCTTCTGTCCTCAATCCAATTCCTTTTGAGCTTCTATTCCTTGAGGGTTCCTTGTTAAGTACGATAATTAGTGAATTGTAATTATGTCTGTGTCTTGAGTATTAGTATTGACTGAGTGTTGCTTGTGAGTTTGTAAGTGTTTCCTAGTTGGACATGTGAGCATTAGGCATTGATCTAGAATTTACCCATAGCAAATACCTTGTAACAATGGTGCTGGGATAAGGTCATTAGAGACTGTGAGTAGGATGAGAGTATAGAGTATCAGTGATAGTTCTCAGAGTTAGTATCAGAGCCAACATACTCGTCCTGGATAATCATGATTTTGCAATTGGATGACCTACGTGAACATTAAGTATCCAGGAATTGTGTTAAGATTAATGGAGCATGATGTTCAATTAGATGATTGATATCGGAAGTGTTAAAGGTGAGGAAATATATACGCATAAAGAGTTAATGAGGTGTCATGGGTAGAGAAATATCGGAATTGGTAATGAAAATGGTGAGGCGTATCACAGATCAGTTTAACAGGCTGTAAAAGGTTAAAAGGAAATACCATACATCAATCGAGATGAAGAACCATACACATGCCCATGAGAGTAAAGAAATATGAGTATTATAGAAGGTACAGGTAAACGTGAGTTCTAATGAGCTTGATGAGATGATCCATTAATGAAGCTAGTGATATAATACCAAAAAGTGCTAATGGTTCTATTTCGAGAGTTAGTCGAGAATGACGCTCAAAACAGCAAGCACTCTGCGTGATGATAATCGGGTGATATACCAGTTAATATAGATTGAAAATCATGAAAGGAAATACATGTGATGATAACTTTGATCATCGGAGGTAATAGTACAAGTGATTCAGGCAGTATAATTTTTAGTACACAATTATAGACACTAGATGCATTGAGTGCACCTTGAGTATCAGAGACCGTGAGCACTGATATGTACATTGTGGAGTTATAAATTAAAAGGGTGGAAATAAAATCTTTATTTTAGAATAATTGAGGAGTTGAGATTATGTCATTAAATTTTTGAGGATTTCAAATATGAATTCAATAAACATGGTCAAGACTACAAAGATTTTAGGAGTGATTAAATTTTATTTCAATATTGAGTATCTGATTTTGAGGAAGTATATACAATTTATTTTAAGTCGACCGAGAAGTTAAACCTTGACGATTATTTTTGAGGATTAATTTTTATGGTAGATGAAGAGATATGAATATTAATATATGAGTAGATGATATACATGTGTAAGAATTTGATGACTTGAGCATGATTGAGGTGGCACCGCAGACTGACTTGGGTGTCCATCTAGAGTTGTATTAGAAAGGGTTTAGCACTTAGTATGGTGTTACACTTGGTGTGCACTGGAGTGATAAGAACAAATAGTATGGACAACTATCGTAGGAACGAGAACTAGCAGTGGGTGTACTTATAGTAGAACAGAGAGACCTAAAGAGATAGAGGTATCCAACCTTACATGTATCATTTGACCTATAATCGTGTTAGAGGTTCTTGGTATCAGATTTTGGTATTAATATACAGGTGTGTGCGATATGGATATATGCATAGATCTTGTGGATTAATGATTAGTTGATATGGGTACCAGTGTACAGGAATAGGAATTGGTTAGTGAATTTGCTAGAGCTAAGTGTATGTTAGAGATAGGAAATACTGCAGGTAATGTGTTAGCAGGTTCTTTCTTTTTCTTATGTTATTTTTGTCTTCTGATTGATTGATTCCCTAGTACCGTGGGTTGTATTAGTGATTTTTCTTGTTAGGATATAGTTAGTAGTACACCCTGACAGAGACTGCAATACCATGACAGGACACATGACCTATATCTTTCTTAGATTGCATGACTGTAGGTAGAACCTTCTTAAACCATGATCATTGGGGTTTGGACCATAGCAAAGATCTATGACAAGGTTATGACTTGACAAGAGACACGAGATGCTAAAATTTTGGAAGATAAGCATAAAGAATTAAGGATTAATATGGCAGAGTTGATAAATCATTGATTTTATCAAAATTGAGATGTGATTAAATTATCATTAGACTTCGAGGATAAACATTAATTTAAATGAGAGGTTGAGAATTTAATATGGTAGGATTGATGATTATTGATTATGATACAATTATCATTAAAACTTTTGAGAAATTTAGAAGATTATTATAATATTTTATTGGACTGGAAGATAAAGATTTAATTGAAAAATATTAATTGAGGATTTGGCGAGTATTATATTATTTGAGTATTGTGAGGAAAAAGGAATCGAGGATTTAGATCACTAATGGATTAGTGTTTTGATGGAAATTTTAAATGTGCATTGTTGGATTAAGATAGAGGAGTAGATATCAATTCAGGTTTTAATAACTAACATCAGATTCGTAGGAGATTATGATACGAATGTAGTTCGATGATAAATTTTGAGGATTTTTCAGGAATACAATAATTTCAAAATTTTGAAATTGTGAAAAGATATTGTGGATTATTACCTGATGTCGTGGTTGAGGAATTTAAACTTTGAGGGAAAACAATAATGTGTATGATTAAATGCTGCTATGAGTATTTTAAATTTCGAGGACGAAATTCTTTTAAGGTGGGTAGACTTGTCACTACCACGTTCCGAAAACAGGGATATTTTTGACTTTTAATAATATTTAATATTATTGTAGTTACAATTAAGTAAGTGTATGATAATTATTTGATTTAAATAAATATGTGAGATGTGTAATTAAATATAATATTATATACAGTGTTTATTTATTTTTAGCTAGCAGAATTGACCTAGAAGCCCAGTAGACGAATACCTGTCCGAATTATAGAATTCTGTATTTAATTATTTTTATCTAGAATTTATTTATTGGAGATTTTAATTAATTACCGTATTTTATTTAATTTATTGCGCATTGCCTTGCTTCGATATTTGGAGCACTACCCTGACTTTTGTCCTCCAAAAAATTTCACCATCTTATCCTAGACATGCCCGCCTTCCATTCTGCTATTTTTGCAACTCATAATTATGCTCTCTGTGCATTATTTCTAGCCGCACAAAAATTGTCGCGGACGTTATTTAATAAATCCCTATTTTGCATCGTTGTGCGTTCCAATCGAAAATTGGAGGCCATCTTGACCTATTTTTCGTGCGGCCCAAATTAGGGTAATATGCTGTTCTGAGTCTTCTTCAATATTGGTATTGATGACCTGACCTGATTTTGGCTCCACGTAATCATAATTAATTGTTGAACACAACTTGCATTTATTTCTATTTAAATTGAGGATACTATTTTATCTGATTCTAAAATCCCAATTTAATTTCAGTGCCCGTAAATTGAGCCCGTACCAAACTTACAGCGTCCCCTGACCCTACAAAACACCGGACACCGAATCGCGCGCCAAATTTTTGTCATTTCATGTGTTTGTGCAATTTCCCAAATTTAAGGGGGCTAAATTGCAAATTTGCATTTTGTGGCCTCACCCAATTGTTGAACAATGAGGGAACCTAATATTTTATTTAAACACTCACCCTCATTTCCCACATGAATTATTTTTCTCATGTCCAATCTGGACCACTCAATTAATGGGCCAATCCCCACCTTTCATTCAACACCCTCTTCATATATAATGTCACATCTACCCATTTTCCTAGAAAACCCTAATCCCCAAGCAAGCCCCATATTTCTTCTCCTACGTATGTAAACTCCTTCTTCCTTCTTCTTCTCTTTCTTTTCTTTCTTCTTCTTCCCTTCTTCTTCCTTTAGTTTTTGAATTTTTAAAGAAGAAAGAAAGGGGGGAAACCTGGAACTATTCATCTACTGTTCCAAGCCGACCCCATACTGTTCCCGGCCCCCTCTGGATTCCGGCGCCCGCTGCACCCGGCAGGCGCTGCTCGACTCCGGCGCTGGCGACTATCCCCGCCGGACAGCTCTCCACAGCGGCCCCGCTTCACGAGCTCCTCCTCCCGCCGAAGCCCGCTGCTCCTCCCCGGCGGATCTCCGAGCTCCTTCCCTTTCCATCTTCACCACTCATCATCCATCCACCCATCCATCTCTACACCGGCGGCCTCCCACCACCTGCCGACTGCACTCTCCGGCGGGCCGGTCAGCCACCCGAGCCCCCGCTGTCAATCCCCTCCGTCTGCTCCTCCAGACCGAGCCCTTCCTCCCTCCGCTGGGCGCTGTCCCCTCGACTCCGGTCTGCACCCCGCTGGCAGCCGCTGCTCCCCTCTTCCCGAGAGGCCGACGACTCCGGCGGCCTTGCTCCTCGCTCCGACGGACTACAAGCTCCTCGAGGAGGTCGGCCATGGCGCCAGCGCCACAGTCTATAGAGCTATCTACGTTCCCGACGCCGAGGTCGTCGTCGTCAAGTGTCTGGATCTCGATCGATGCAACCGTAACCTCGATGACATGCGAAGGGAAGCCCAAACAATGAGATTGATAGATCACCCAAATGTGATAAGCGCATATTGCTCATTTGCTGTTGAAAACTGCCTATGGGTGGTTATGCCATTCATGGCAGAAGGTTCGTGTTTGCACCTTATGAAGATAGCATATCATGATGGATTTGAGGAGGCTGTTATTGGATCTATTCTAAAGAAGACACTCAAGGCTTTGGAGTACCTTCACAGACATGGGCATATCCATCGTGATGTAAAGGCTGGAAATATTCTTCTTGATAGTTCTGGGCTTGTGAAGATTGGGGATTTTGGTGTTTCAGCTTCTATGTTTGACAAAGGTGATAGACAACGCTCAAGAAATACTTTTGTGGGCACACCATGCTGGATGGCTCCTGAGGTGTTGCAACCAGGAAGTGGCTACAATTTCAAAGCTGATATCTGGTCTTTCGGAATAACTGCTCTAGAGTTGGCACATGGTCATGCTCCCTTTTCAAAGTATCCACCAATGAGGGTTCTCCTGATGACCCCCCCCCCCAAACGTGAGCCCTCCTTTCTCTTCCCTCTTTCTTCAACCCTGTAGATTATAAATCAGTTTATAAATATAATTAGTTTATATTATATAATTAGTTTATTTTATATAATTAGTGATATATTAATTAGTTTAGTTAATTAATAATTAGTTTAGTTAATTAATAATTAGTTTAATTAATCTATAATTAGTTTAATTAATTTATAAAATTAGTTTAGTTAATTTAGTAATCATTAATTAGTTATTAATTAGTTAATTAGTATTTAATTAGTTTAATTATATAATTAGATTAGTTAATTAATTTACTAATCAGTAAATTATTTGTTAATCAGTTAATTAATTTATAATCAGTTAATTATTTTTCAATTAATTAAATTATTTAAACAGAAATTAGTTAGATGTATAATTAGTGTAATTAATGTTTAGTATATATATATATTTTTTTTTTTGCGTATTTCTCTATTTTTCTATATATATTAAAATGTATTTTAGTATAAATACGTATTAAATATATATGGGTATTAATTTAACTGTATTTATATAATTCATGTCAATGTATATATTCTTAAATAATGGGTAATGTATATTTTTCATAAATAAAATATATTTCCACTTATGTACATACAATTATACCTACCTTGTATATACTTTGGAATAACAATATATGTATTATATTTGATTATTAATAATACGTTTAATTGGTGAATCTACTAGGTGATCCTAGGTGATCAGTATCATACTTAGAGAAGTCCCGAACTCAGTGTTTTTAGACTGTGTTTAGTGTAGCATCTGATGCAAATGTGGTTTGCTTGTGATATGTTTATAGGACTGTTGGTTCCTCCAGACGATACTCTGGGACAGGACATTGACATTACCAGCTAAGGACCCAAGGCGAGTACATTCTCTGATTAGTTTCTAATATATGATATCACCTATGTTCACTGTATCTAGTGTAGATATCCATGTTCTTGGCACATTGGTTACACGGATTGGTATACACGGATCTCGTCATGAGATGTTATTCCTTTTTCATGGTGTAGCTTGTACAAGACTTGTTTTCCTTGTTATCTTGTGCATGTACAGACACTGATTCCCGGGGAGATTTGCTACCTTCTTGGGGAATCCCGTGCCATAGCGTACCATGATTGGATCTACTATACCAGTCGAGGGTGGGGAGTATTTTAGTGTAGATATGTGATCATACCTAACTTTTTATGCATCATAGCTCACCCCACATCTCACGTCGGGTGCGGCCTGACCATCTCAGTGCCTCATAGCTGTTACGTGTGATTAGCCTGACCTCTACATGCATCATAGCTAACCAACGGTTAGCCTGACCTTCGTGAATCATAGCTAATCACATGTAACCAGCCTGATCAAGTTCCCAAGCCGATCACATGTTAAAGCTAGTACTCAAACACTTAGTCATAGGATTCTTGCTCAGTGACATATTGTTCTTTTCCTGTATTTACTTACAGTATTTCCAGTATTTTTCTCATTGTACATTTCTCGTACCTATACATGCATCTGGTATATTTTCATCTAGAACTGCTACATAGTTTATGTCATTTATATAGAACTGCTATTTAGAGATGTACTTTGCTCCTTCCTGACTGGAAAATATTTTTCCAGACTGTGACCTTAGTAGACTGGTTCCGACACTCTTGGAGATTGGAAGTTAATGATTGCAGGTATGATTATGTTGTCATTAGATTTGTGTTGTATTCTTTCATTTCTTCAAATTCCTATCGTGTTGTAGTTGTGATTGAGTATGTTGTAAATATTTTTATAGTATTATCCGAATCTCCTTATGGAGTTGGATACTAGCGTGAGATTGTTAGATAGTACTCGACCTAGACAGCGTTCTACCGCCGATGCTGCGGCGTAGGCTGGACGTACCCACGCACTCGTGCCCCTAAACCGGGTGCGGGTCGTGACAGACATAATCTTTCTTTTGCCCATCCTGTTGAGCACGCATAGGTTCTTCGAATGCCCTGGCCTTCAAGTCCTTTCTGCTCATGGAGTACAGTAGTGGAGATGGTGGGCTAGCATAGCCCTGCATTGCTCTACCGACGGCTTCTGAACTTTTGCCAAGCTCACTTGTCCATTGGTGTCTTACCTTTAGAGTAGGCGCATCCCATTTTGGAAAATGCTTCTTCCCTCGAATGTGCACAGTCAAGGGAGCAGGACGCATGGCCTTGAAGGAATTTCCATGCTCTTCTTCCTGGCAAAGGTGTGCGACTTCTCAGATGGCAGCACATCGATACCCTCTGCACTGCAGCAAGTGGCCACAACATGAGCGTCGATTTTCTTTGCAGAAACAAGCACATGATGCTTCTGTGACGATCTTCCACCCTGTTGTACAGCTACGAGAGCAGAGACAGAATTTACGCCTTCTACCTCAAAAAGGGAAGCGAATCCTTCGTAGTCCTAGGGTGCGACGCAATGGTCTTGACCACCTAGGTCTTACGGATCTTTTTAGGCTTTGCTAGCCTTAGTGAGGGGTTTCAGCTATCCCTCGAGAGCATGTCCTTGAATGCATGTTGGTCGAAGCTGCCACGACCCGCACCCGAGGGTAGGGATGCAAGTCGGGAACAACGCCCAGCCTACGCCGCAGAATCGGCGGTAGAACGTTGTTTGAGTAATCTATCTATCCATATAATGGACCACCAATAATAACAATGTACTCAATCACAGATTTAAGATAGAAATGAGCACGAATCAGATAAAAGAATAGAATAGTCACATACAACTCATGAGTCTAAAATAATACATCAATGAGTCTGAAAAAATACTATAAAATAAGTTGGAGAAAAATCCAGTACAAAAGAATACTAAGAAGCTACTAAAATCGGGTCATCTGTCTCAGTTGGGATAAGTCTCTCCTGAGCCAAGGTCTCTGACTCTAAATCCACAACATCCGGAGGTCCATAATGTGTAGGGTATCACTCCTCGGTGTTATCTAGGAAAAATATATCCAGTCAGGAAAGGAGCAGAGTACATCTCTAACAACAGTTCTAATTAATGATAAAAAACTATATAACAGTAAATATATGTGAATATACAAGATGCACAATAGGTACAAAAGATATAAAATAAGCAAATACTGGAATAAATACAATAATGAACAATATGTCAATGAACAAGAATACTAATGACTAAGTGTATAAGTACTAGCTTTAACATGTGATCGGCTTGGGAACATGATACAATATATATGACCTGGCTAATTATACATGCGGTGTATGATTAACACTATTCAATGAACAATACTTGATACAATAAGGGTATGATCATATATCTATACTAAAGTACTTCCCACCCCGACTGGTATAATAGATCCAGCCACGGTACGCTATGGCACGAGATTCCCCAAAAAGATAGCGAAACTTCCCGAGAATCAGTGTTTGTACATGTACAAGATAATCAATGAAACAATACTTGCACAAGATACACCATATACCAAGTAATAACATCTTATGACAAGATCCGGATATACCAATCCGTGTAACCATCGTGTCAAGAGAACATGGATATCTATACTAAATACAATAAACATAGAGGATATCATAAATAAGAAACTATCAGAGAATGTACTCGCCTGAAATCCAATAAATAGTCTCACAGATGTCTGGTACTGTACCTCAAAGACCTAGATATGGAATACAATATCAATACAAGGTTCCGGAAAGAAAATAAGTTAAACTAGTCAACTTCTAGGTCAACAAGTTAATTCTAAGTCAAAAGTCAAACTATGTCAACTCTAAGTCAAATATGGTCAACTATAGTCAAACTATGGTCAACTGTGGTCAACTACCTATTTCTAGGTTGCATAAGTCTAATACAAAAATATTGGGTTCATATACTAAAGTCTAGGTCACAAAAACTACATCTTAGGATACTAGGATACCATATCTCTGAATACGTAAATCAATAGGTAAATCATCACATATTAATATCAAACAATTATTAATTATATAAATCCTAATTATAAACATTAAATAGATACCTTAATATATATATATATATATATATATATATATATATATATATATATATATATATATATATATATATATATAACACATAATATATATATATAACACATAATATATATATATAATATGTATATAACTACAACTAATAAATATACATACACACACTCCTCACATACATATATATGTACATAATAACTACATAGTAATATACATACACATATATAGTAATATATGTATAACAACACTCATACGTATACGTATATATAATCATACACAATATATAACATACATTATATACATATAAATATCTATTTAACATATACATATCTATACATACTATAATATATAAATATACTTATATGTAGAAGAATATCTACATAACAAATATACACATATAGTATATACATAGATACATAGATCTAAGACACAATATTACATAAATATATATACACAACAATATATATATATATATATATATATATATATATATATATATATATATATATATATATATATATAATCACACCTCTCCAAGAATAAGAATATAAGAGAAATAGATCTATAATTAAATTGCACAAACACATGGATCGTATCACCCCGTATCCTACTAGATCTAGGATTCGCTTGTGATACGAGTCCACCACACATCCAAACGTACCCCGAAGGACACGAGCAAGTCATAAATATCATTTATGAATAATACGAAGAGTCAAACACAAATCTACGTGTCCGTGTCAAAATGTGACATGCTCAAAGTCCCGTGTCGGAGGAAAAACTCCCAAATCAATACACATCACCAAATTATTGGGATACGACCTACACGTACCCAATTATGGATACGACACAAGCCCGAAACATACAACACATACCAAAATGATCTATAGGACCAATTGACACACACAACTATTGTCAATCTCGGAATTCCTCCAAAATTGACACAAAAGCACCATAACTTTCTCAATAGGCCTCTTATGAACATAAAACCAAATCATATGGGTAGCTTACGCATATGGGTTGATTTCTCATGGTTAAATCTCATATTTAGAACCTAAATTAAGGGGAAAAACTAAATTATACCTATTGGGAGATAGATTTCCAATGCAACCTCCAAATATGATAAAATTAGCCTCCAACTTGTAGATTCTTGCTCCTCTTTGTAGATCCTTGCTTCCTCCTTCTAGATCCTTGCTCCACTAGTTTTCAATGGTGATTTGGAAAGGAATTGGGATAAAATTTGGTAGTAAAATGAAGTGGAAATAAAGAAATTTGGTTGAGAGAAATTCTAGATCTAGTTTTCAAATGAAAAAAGGAGAGAGAAATCAATTCCCCTTTCTCCTTCCTCAAGTCACTATGAATTGTCCAATATACCCCTTGGGCCTCTCATGAAGAAATAATTAAGGAAAAAATCTTCTAGTCTAATGGTTTAATTAATTTAATCATCCTCCTAACCAATAGGCTTTCTAAATGGGCTAAAATCTAACAATTAATACATGTTGGTCCATGAGTCTAAACTAAACTAGTTAGGTCCACTAACACAAGTTCAAAATAAATAAATAACATCTAACAACAATTAAATAATATAACAAATAATTACTTATCATGCACAATATTTAATTAAATATAAAATTACTAAAATACCCTTTCCTAGAAAATGTGGTAGTGACAAGTCTACCCTCCTTAAAATAATTTTGTCCTCGAAATTCAAAGACGAAAACTACCCCCAAAAAATAACAGAACATAACAAAATGACAGAACTAAAGAACAGAACTAACTATGAAAGAACATAACATAATTAGGAAAGAACATACCTCAAGATACAAACAAATATGGATAACGCTCTCGCATTTCATCCTCTCTCTCCCAGGTAGACTCTCCCGGAGAGCGATGCCTCCATGTGACGCGCACCAAAGGAATAGTCTGGTTCCTCAGCACCTTCTATTTTCGATCCAAAATCTCAACTGGCTGCTCTGGATAGCTTAGAGTAGGGCCCACCTATATCTCCGAGTGATCCAATACATGACTAGGATCTACCACGTATCATCTCAACTGCGACACGTAAAACATGTTGTGCACTTCCTCCAATGCAGGTGGCAAGTCTAGTCTATAAGCAACTGTACCGATCCTCTCTAGAATAGTGAAAGGTCCGAAGAATCGCGGACTAAGCTTCCCGCCTCCACCGAAGCGAATCGTGCCTCGTGTCGGAGAAATCCTCAGAAATACCAAACCACCCACCTAGAACAAAACATCACATTAAGAACTTAATCTATAACAAACAACCAAAAACAAGCACAAACAAATCTAAACTATACCTCAAACTCCAAAGGTCTTCGATGGCTATCGGCCCAATGCCGCTGTCTGTCCTGCGCCACTCGAAGTCTGTCTCTGATCAATTGAACCTTCTCTGCTGCATCCACAACCATCTCTGGCCCAAGCAAAACTCTCTCTCCAACATCGTTCTATGACAAGGGAGTACGACACCTCCGACCGTACAGAGCTTCAAAAGGAGATATCTCTATACTAGCCTGGTAACTGTTGTTGTAAGCAAAATCTACCAAATGGATATAGTCTTCCCAAGAATACCCGAATCTAGTACACAAGTATGCAACATATCCTTGAGAGTCTGAATAGTCCTCTCTGACTGCCCATCTGTCTAGGGATGATATGCAGTACTGAACTTGAGCTGAGTGCCCAAACTCTCATGCAAACTCCTTCAGAAATAAGAAGTAAAACAACTATCCCGATCCGAGACTATGCTGACGGGAACTCCATGTATCCTAACGATCTGCCTCACATACATCTCTGCCAGCTTCTCCGTAGACAAACCCACCTTGAAAGGCAAAAAGTGGGCTGACTTGGTCAACCTATCAACGATGACCCAAATTGCGTCTTTCCTTCCTGGAGATCGTGGAAGTTTGGACACAAAATCCATAGTAATGTGCTCCCACTTCCACTCTAGAATGGGTAATGGCTGAAGTAAACCTCCTAGACTATGCCTCTCGGCTTTCACCTGCTGGCACACTAAGCATCTGGATACAAACTGTGTCACTTCCCTCTTCATGCCATACCACCACACACTCTCTCGCATATCCCGATACATCTTGTTGGCACCTGGATATATGGAATACTGAGAGCGATGCACTTCCTGTAACACCTTCTTACGCAGCTTCCCACTAGGCACACATAATCTAACTCCATGCCTCAAAGATTCATCCTCAGCAATGGTGAAATCATCCTCCAATCCTGCTCTCACCTGAGCTCTGATGCTCCTCAGAGATACATCCTCATACTGTGCTGCCTTGATCCTGTCCATCAAATATGAATGTATCTGTAATCCCCATATCTGTATCGTACAACCAGGAACTATCACCTCGATGCCCAAGATCTCCAAGTCCTCCAGCAAATATCGATCCTGCGTCAAGAATATAGCTACCGGATACCTATTCAAAGCATCGGCAACTACATTAGCTTTTCCAGGATGATATTGCAAAGATATATCAAAATCCTTCATCAATTCCAACCACCGATACTGCCTCATGTTCAATTCCTTCTACGTGAAAACATACTTCAAGCTCTTGTGGTATGTGAAGATCTTCACACGCTCTCCGTACAAATAATGTTTCCATAACTTCAAGGCGAAGATGACTGATGCCAACTCCAAATCTTGGGTAGGATAGTTCTTTTCATGAGGATGCAATTGCCTGGATGCATAGACAATCACTTTTCTATTCTGCTGAAGAACACAACCTAAACCTTTCCCCGATGTATCACTATAAATAGTGAAACCTCCAGACCCTGATGGCAACGTCAAAATAGGAGCAAACGTCGACCTCTTCTTCAATTCCTCAAAAGAAACATGGCAATCCTCCATCCAAACAAACTCTACATCCTTCCTGGTGAGTCTAGTCATCGGCTCGGCAATCCTCGAAAAATCTTGCATAAACTTCCTATAGTAGCCTGCCAATCCCAAGAAACTCCTGATCTCTTCTACTGAACTTGGGGTCTTCCAAGGTTCCACTGCTACGATCTTCTTTGGATCCACTGAAATACCATCACCAGTCACAACATACCCTAAGAACTCTACCTTGTCTAGGAAAAACTCACACTTGGACAACTTCCCATACAGTTTCGCCTTCCTCATCATATCCAACACAATCCTCAAATGCTCATCATGCTCCTTCGGTATCTTCGAGTATATGAGTATGTCGTCGATGAACACTACCACAAACTTGTCAAGGTACTGATGGAACACCTTGTTCATCAAGTTCATAAATACCGTCGGTGCATTAGTCAACCCAAACGACATTACCATAAACTCGTACTGACCATACCGAGTTTAAAAAGTAGTCTTCGGAATGTCCACCGGCTTCACCTTCACCTGGTGGTAGCCTGATCTCAAATCTATCTTAGAAAACACCTTGGCACCACTCAATTGATCAAACAAATCATCAATACGTGGCAAAGGGTACTTATTCTTGATAGTGAGATTATTTAATGTCCTGTAATCAATACACATGCACACTGATCCATCCTTCTTCGGTACAAATAATACCGAGGCTCCCTGCGGTGAAGAACTCGATCTGATAAACCCTTTATCCTGCAATTCGTCCACCTGCTTCTTTAGCTCGACCAGCTCGCTATTGTTTACTCTATAGACATATTACGAAATTGGTTTTGCACCTGGCACCAAATCTATAGAGAATTCAATATATCGATCTGGCGATAATCCTGACAATTCCTCAGGAAACATATCCAAGAACTATGCTATCAACGGATGAGACAACTCCTTGTCTTCCACCATAGCTCCACAAATAATGCCTTCTTCCTATTCCGTAGCTCCTCTAGTAAACTCGAACTCTGGCTCTCCTAGCGGACCAAACAAAACTCTACCTCCTCTACAATCTATGCTAGCACGGTGCCTACTCAACCAATCCATCCCGAGTATAATATCGTAGCTCGGAAGTGGCATTACAAGTAGACACGCACTCAACTCCCGGCCTCCCAGAGTAACTCTTCGATTCTTCCAAATACCATTAACTAGGATAATGCCTCCCCCGGTCATGATCTTGCAAGTCCTAAGCAAAGACTCAGCTACCAAACAATGCTTCAGAGCAAAAGAAACAGATACAAAACTATGGGAAGCACCACTATCAAACAAAGCTAAAGCTGGAATGGAATCAAGAAGAATAGAACCTGCGATAACATCTCCGGTGGGTTCGTCCTCCTCGACGGTCATAGCAAATGCTTGTTCCTAAAGTGCACCTCCCTGCTGTTGATGCTGGACATAATGCTGTTGTTGTGTCAGAAGCGGTCCCCTCGGCTTTACTGCAGGTGTTCTCGTCTGTGCCCTCGGAGCTGAAGCTTCTCCCTGAACTGCACGACGAGGATACTCTCTTGACTGATGTCCTTCAGTACCACAATACAAATAAACTCCTAGCCTCCTCCTACAAACTTTCCTGATATGGTTGGGCTTCTTGCAGTAGTGGCAGAAAGTTTGCTGTAACTGTCTCTGCTGCTGTGGTGCCTGGTGAAAAGGTACCCTAGCTGGAGTCTGGTGCTGCTGTGGCTGCTAGAAAGGTCTAGACTAGAAATGGGGATGTTTGGAAGATACTGCACTGCTATTGGCCCCTAGAAAAGAATTACGGTCTCTCTTGGGCTTCAAACCCAACTCCTGCTCAACCTTGTGTGTCTCCGCAAGTATCTTCGAGTATGTCTCATAAAAAGACGGAATGAGGATCTTCACTTCCCAGTTTAGACCCTCACAGAAACGAATAGCCCGAACCTCTGGCTTTCTCACCAAATACTCTGCAAATTGGCTCAACCTATCAAACTCCACAGCGTACTCCTCCACAGACATACTCCCCTGAATGAGACTCTCGAACTGTCTCCCCAAGTCTAGCATGTCTGCCCGAGCAAAAAAAAAATTCTTGAAGAGGACCTTGAATACCTCCCAAGACTGTCCTGCGTCAATTAGAATCGGCTCGTTCCTGAACCAAGTACGAGCGACGTCGAACAGTTGAAGTCCTACCGCCTCAACCTTCATATTCTCAGAAAGATGGGATACCCTCATAAGACACTCAATGTCCTCGAGCCAATCAAAAGCATAGACGATGCCCTCCATCCCCTTGAAGATCCTAGGCTCCAGCTTCTTAAAGTCCTGAATGTTGCCTGGCCAAATCTGAGCAACCTGAGGAACAACCTGCTGCTGGACCGAAACTCCTCTCTCGTCTACAGCACGAGCAAGCTGATAAGCACTCTTGATGCCCTGCCGTAAAACATCGGTCTACCTCTGATGTACCTCAGACTGAGCCCTTTGTGCCTCGAGCATCTCACGAAACAGTGTAAACATCTGTGTCGCCTCTGCTGGCACAGGAGGTGGAGGTGGAAGCCCCTCAGATACAGCTGGCACAGTCCTCTGAGTAGGTGGTGGACCTCCGAAAGCAGCTGACACTCCAATCACCGGAGAAGTGACTGGTGCAGGCCCTCGGGATGTTGCAGACCTCTCAGAAACTGCTCTCCCCTGCTGCGATCTAGTCTTAGGCGGCATCCTGAGACAAAGCGAAAGGAAAGGATCAATATGGCACATGATGTAAGACACTCAAGGAAAGGACAGTTTAAGAGATCAAGTATCAATATCAAGGAAGAATAGTTGAATCAAAAGAATTTTTCTAGATGTGATTGAGTATTCTCAGCCTATAGCCTACATCCTATATCCTATCGCAGGCTCGCAGTAGTACAACTACATCGTCGCACTACCACGACATCGCATAACTTGCGAAGCTTGACCTGCATGGGCCACCACTAAAAATGTGTTACGACCCGCACCTGAGGGTAGGGATGCAAGTCGGGAACAACGTCCAGCCTACGCTACAGAATCGGCAGTAGAACGTTATCTGGATAATCTATCTATCCATATAATGAACCACCAATAATAAAAATATACTCAATCATAGATCTAAGATAGAAATGAGCACGAATTAGATAAAAGAATAGAATAGTCACATACAACTCATGAGTCTAAAATAATACATCAATGAGTCTGAAAGAATATTACAAAATAAACTGGAGACAAATCCAGTACAAAAGAATACTAAGAAGCTACTAAACTCGGGTCATTTATCTCAGTTGGGATAAGTCCCTCCTGAGCCAGGGTCTCTGACTCTAAACCCACAACATCTTGAGGTCCATAATGTGTAGGGTACCACTCCTTAGTGTCATCTGGAAAAATATATCCAGTCAGGAATGGAGCAGAGTACATCTCTAACAGCAGTTCTAATCAATGAGAGAAACTATGTAACAGTAAATAGATGTAAATATACAAGATACACAATAGATGTAAATATACAAGATGCATAATAGATATAAGAGATATACAATAAGGAAATACTGGAAGGAATACAATAATGAACAATATGTCAATGAACAAGAATACTAATGACTAAGTGTGTGAGTACTAGCTTTAATATATGATCGACTTGGGAACATGATACAATATATATGGCCTGGCTAATCATATGTGCGGTATATGATTAACACTATTCAATAAACAATACTTGATACAATGAGGGTATGATCACATATCTACACTAAAGTACTCCCCACCCTGACTAGTATAATAGATCCAACCACGGTATGCTATGGCACGAGATTCTCCAAGAAGATAGCGACTCTTTCCGAGAATCAGTGTCTGTATATGTATAAGATAATCAATGAAACAATGCTTGCACAAGATACACCATATACCAAGGAATAACATCTCATGACGAGATCCGGATATACCAATCCGTGTAACTACCGTGTCAAGAGAACATGGATATCTATATTAGATACAATGAACATAGAGGATATCATAAATGAGAAACTATCAGAGAATGTACTCGCCTGAAATCCAAAGAATAGTCTCACAAATGTCTGATACGGTGCCTCAAAGACCTAGATATGGAATACAATATCAATACAAGGTTCCAGAAAAAAATAAGTTAAACTAGTCAATTTCTAGGTCAACAAGTCAATTATGTCAAAAGTCAAACTAGGTCAACTCTAAGTCAACTATGGTCAACTATAGTCAAACTATGGTCAACTATGGTCAACTACATATTTCTAGGTTGCATAAGTCTAATACAAAAATATTGAGTTCATATACTAAAGTCTAGGTCACAAAAACTATATCTTAGGATACTAGGATACCATATCTCTGGATATGTAAATCAATAGGTAAATCATCATATATTAATATCAAGCAATTATTTATATAAATCCTAATTACAAACATTAAATAGATACCTTAGTTTTGAACCAACTTGGTATCACAACAATAAATCATAGATTTGATACCCACACCCAATACCTTGGGTATCCCCAATTACCTTGGTACTTACCTTGGTATCTCAAGGTAATACCCAATACCTTACTTATGCTAACTACCCGTATTTATAATATATACTACACTAATTATGATACATATAGTATATTAAAATACTATTAGCAATTAGGAACATATTTACATATATATTAATTACCATATATATATATATATATATATATATATATATAATATTAATAAAACTTCCAAATCGTCACTAATAATCGCTGCTGACCGTCGCTGAAGCCACTGATACCGCTGATACTCTGTTGTTTCTGCGACGATTCTCTGTTGCCGTCGCTAACTACTGTCGTTGCTGCTATTGTATGCTATGGCTTCTACTGCTGTTTGTGACGCTGCTGTTGTCGCTATTTCTCTTGTTACTGCTGCTATGTGCTACTGCTGTTGTGTGCTACTGCTGATATCGCTATTGCGGCTGCTACTGCTGTTGTTGCTTCGGCGACGCTTGCTGTTGTCGCTATAGCTCCTGCTCTCCTCAATCTCTAATATATATATATATATATATATATATATATATATATATAATAAATATACATACACACACTCCTCACATACATGTATATGTACATAATAACTACATAGTAATATACATACACATATATAGTAATATATGTATAACAACACACATATGTATACGTATATATAATTATACACAATATATAACATACATTATATAAATATAAATATCTATTTAACATATACATATCTATACATACTACAATATATAAATATACTTACATGTAGAAGAATAGCTGCATAACAAATATACACATATAGTATATACATAGATACATAGATCTAAGACACAATATTACATAAATATATACACACAACAATATATATATATATATATATAATCACACCTCTCCAAGAATAAGAACACAAGTGAAATAGATCTATAATTAAATTGCACAAACACATGGATCGTATTACCCCGTATCCTACTAGATCTAGGATACGCTTGTGACACGAGTCCACTACACATCCAAACGTACCCGAAGGACATGAGCAAGTCATAAATATTATTTATGAACAATACGAAGAGTCAAACACAAATCTATGTGTCCGTGTCAAAATATGACATGCTCAAAGTCCCATGTCGGAGGGAAAACTCCTAATCAACACGTATCACCAAATTATTGGGATACAACCTATACGTACCCAATTGTGGGCACGACACTAGCCCCAAACACACAACACATGCCAAAATGATTTATAGGACCAATTGACACACACAATAATTGTCAATCTCAGAATTCCCCCAAAATTGACACAAAAAATACCATAACTTTCTCAATAGGCCTCCTATGAACACAAAACCAAATCTTATGGGTAGCCTATGCATGTGGGTTAATTTCCCATGGTTAAATCTCAGATTTAGAACCTAAATTAAGGGAAAAACTGAATTATATCTATTGGGAGATGGATTTCCAATGCAACCTCCAAATATAATAAAATTGGCCTCATACTTATAGATAATTGCTCCTCTTTATAGATCCTTGCTTCTTCCTTCTAGATTATTTATCCAATAGTCACTAATGGTGATTCGGGAAGGAATTAGGATAAAATTTGGTAGGAAAATGAAGTGAGAATGAAGGAATTTAATTGAGGGAAATTCTAGATCTAGTTTTCAAATAAAAAGAGGAGAAAGAAATCAATTCCCCCCTCTTTAATAGCCCCCCCACCCCCCTTCCCCTTCCTCAAGTCACTATGAATTGTCTAATATACCCCTTGGGCCTCTCATGAAGAAATAATTAAGGAGGAAAGCTTCTAGTCTAATGATTTAATTAATTTAATCATCCTCCTAACCAATGGGCTTTCTAAATGGGCTAAAATTTAACAATTAATACATGTTGGTCCATGAGTCTAAACTAAACTAGTTAGGTCCACTAACACAAGTTTAAAATAAATAAATAACATCTAACAACAATTAAATAATACAACAAATAATTATTTATCATGCACAATATTTAATTAAATATAAAATTACTAAAATACCCTTTCCTAGAAAATGTGCTAGTGACAGAAGTGGACGACCAACATCTTCTGGGTTGATCCCAGCTTTGCCGTATCGGATTATGTCACAAGCTTCTTGTCAGAGGAGAAGGAGGTCCCAAGCAGAGTCGCCATTTCTGTTTTTCTTACAAAAATAAGTCTTGCTAACTTGTTTGTCGATTAAACATAGAGAAAAAGGTAAAAATAATTCCTAAACAAAAACTCTAAGTACAAGGATAATTCTGAAAAAGTGTGACGATGGAGATCGAGTATTGCAGCTGACTCCTTTACTCCGTTGACAATCGACCGACAAAGAAGGTTGCAAAGTCTCTAGCTCACTGGCACAAAAAGACAGCAATTGGACTTTTGGACCAGCTCTTCGTGTGTGTATGGAAGTATGTTCCTACTATTTATAGGCATCAGTACTAAGATGCTTATGTGCGCGCATGTACTGAAACTCACTATTTTTTTCCTATGTGCATATATTTTTTGGTTGCTGCATGGACTTCTCAACAGAATGTAGCTGCAACTTGTACGTACATGTCACTGTTCGACTGCCACATGGCATTCGTTGGAATTTTGTTGTTACTCAGAATCTGGGTTGTTTATACCAACTGCGAGCATGACCTGGTCAACTTGACACGTGGCATATGCCAGCCGCTGAGGATCACGGTCGGTTATAACAATAAGATTCTGTTACATTGACTTGCTGCAACAGGATAACTCAAGGGAATAATGCCGTATGACATCCTTGTCATATGATGGTATTAATGCCACATGGGTACGCTGCCGCATGGGAGTATTGCTGCATGGGAGCCTTTTGTTGATAAAGGACTGATGAAGGTATTATCGTATGAGGTCACTGTAGCATGAAGCTTCGTTGCTTTATACACGTGACGCTGCACCTTTGTACACTGACAAGGACAATTAGGGTGCTGAAGTAGATGTTGACTTGTTCCTGCTGTGGCAAACCTGAGACGCTCAAGGCAATTAATGTTGTCAGCATTTGTATGCGCTGACGTAGGTGTTTGACAGAGATGACAACATTCGGCGAACTTGTATGCGCTTGGGCTCTCTGTCGCATGCTTTTCAGACTGCTATGAATGGGGACTGGGTTTGTTGTCGTATGAGCATACTACTGCATGGATACGGCTTGTAATATGAGGGCATGGATTTAGACTTTCTTCTATGCTTCTACACTTTGTTTTTAACTAGATCTAAAATTCTCGATACATAATTTTATGTCCATATAAACCTTTACCATGGTTCAACTTCAAGCTTCTTCATCTTAACCTTGAATTATAATTTAAATTATTTTTCTTCAAATTTAAATATCATCGCTATAATCAAATTTTTATTCCCTCTATTTAGTAATACATGTTGCTAGATTATAATTTTATCCTTATCATATCCATCAATCAATTTGTACCCCCAAAATCTAAAAGTTTTGTTTCTTACCGGCTCCAAAGTCATTCATTTATTCAATTTCATATTATCATAGCATAACTTGATATCCTTTAATTCATTAAAAAATAATTCAAGTCAGTGTCTTATTCTTATTTCATCTTTTAAATACTTTCATAAATCTCAGAAAGTATAACCTCAAAAATACTTAAATTTACTCTAAATCAATCAACATTATTTTGAAGCTTCTAGAGTTAGACATTAGCATCTAATTCCTTAATCATCATTAAATACTTCCATCAGTCATAAGATATAACCCCCAAAAATATTTTAATTATTTTTTAGATTGTTAAATGTATGATCCCACCATTATTTTCTCTAGGTCTTCCTTGGGATCCACACATCCATTCGTTACACGAAATAATTCCTTAATCATAATCATTTTCAAAAAAATTTAATAATGCTACTATTCTCTTAATTTTGCTTTCATCCTTTGTCCCGCTCTTCTTTCATCAATTCTATCTCAATGTCCAGACAAAAGATATATCATTACCACATGATAAAAAATTTCTCTATTTTAGTACTAGATTGACTAGGGCACTTCCCTCAGTCATTCCAAAAAGTAAGAAGGATAATAAGATTCAAGAAAAAATAAGATTTTAGTTATTAGTTATGCTAGAGTAACATATTTTTAAATGGAAGCCAAGTTGATGAATACAAGTAGGCAGAGGTAACAAGAAAAAGAAAAGTTGATTACGAAGAATAGGAATCCTACTCCTCTTCACTTGATTATAATGAAGTCATTGTCCTACCTTTTTTCTTGCATATGTCAGTAGTAAAGAAATTAATTCCTGAAATTCTAACCTCCATGGTGTTCACCTTTATTTTTGATATCCAATCCTCTTACTCATTATGACTCCATATTATCGGTTATCAACTACCAAAATTTTGATGATTTAGACTTCGTCCTTCAAAAGATCTCCATCAAGTTGGTATTTTCATTCATATTATCATCATTTATGAGTTTCTACCAATCCATATAAACTCTAGTATATTTAGATTTTTAAACATATCAATAACTTCATCCAATAAATTAGTCAGGGTCTTCTAATATTAGAATTTTTGTACCTCTCTCTAATTCTATTATCCTCGGAATGATGTTAACTTCATTAAGAATGAGATCATAAGGCCATCCTTTTCAAAATCACCCTTTGTTTGGTTTAGTGACCTTCAATATCGTCCATAAATATATTGTCAATATTCTTTACTTGGTTAAATCTTCAAATATTATAGTCTTGTTCTTATTTTTCAAATCACTAGTAACCATTCTTAAAATTTTCAAGTGTCAATATTTGATCCTAATCTTATATGCTCCTATCGATTTCACCAAATCCTTCAGATAAGTTGCAATATAAGTATTTATAATCCAAAATTTATTCATCAAGCCTACCAATTTATTCTTTTGATCCACAGTTCTACTACCTTTGTCTTCATGATTCTGGAAGATCAATTTTTCATTATCGTAGGATAATTGTCTCTTGATAAGTATCATCTAGAAAGTACTTTGATACCTAAGCATGATAAGACATATTAACATCTTTGCTCAATGACTTTTAAAATTATATATAATTTCTCCTTAATTTCTATGTCACAAGTTCAGAATATCGTTATATTATTTCTCATGGATCATAATCATTATTTACAAGTTCAACAACATCATTCTTGGCCTGATTTATGCAACCCCTATTTATTTTTTGAAATTCATATGTTATTATTCCATATACTACTCAAACCTATCTCATTAAATCCTTCAACCCCGATGTAGTATCATGGTCCAAGTTATTATTGGAAATATATCCTCAAAATATTTATTAATATTCATGTATAAGATTTTGATTAACCATTCTTCTATTCTCAATCTGAAATGGCTATGAGTTCAACGTCTACTCCGTTATTTTTTTTGGAATAATATAGCCTATAAAACTCATCTCGATATAAGAATTAGGTTCAACAACAGACAGGTATTCAAGTTGAATCAAAAGTTAGGGTGAACAAAAGCAAGTAAAAATAGATTAAGCAAGGTTTAAGGTAAGATTCTCAAGGGTCATCCTAGGAATCCATTAAAAAATTCTAATCTGTGATTGAGTACTCTACTTCGTAGAATTTCTTATAATTTATAAATCCTATATAAATGCAGGCTCGCAATGGTACGACTAAACCTAGATACCACCACAACATTGCACTTTTTGTGAAGATGAGACTTGCATGGGCCACCATAAAAATGTGTCACGATCTGCGTCCTGATGATCGGGCATGAGTGCGAGCGCATGCCCAGCCTACATCGTAGTATCATGGTAGAACACTGTATAGACCTTTGTAATCAAATACAAGTCCAACAAATATAATATGTACTTGATCACAATATGCTAAACGAAAATATGAATATGAAAGACAAATTCTAATACAATATCGCCAAAATCATCTAAAATGACAAGTCTAGAATCCACAACTATTTGTACATGCCAAAAATAACGTTTTAAAGACAAATTCGATCAACTAAAGCATAATACTAAAATAGAGAAATACTATCCAAGATCTCTCCAAAGGTCAACTCACGGTCAATGGTGCATCAAAACTGGTCTCAACTATAGCATCATCCTGAATCCAAACATGGGGCATCTTCTAAAAATACGGTTATCCACTTAGGATTGGAGCAAGTACATAACTGATAAACTATTCATAATATGATATAAACTATAAAACAAGAAATAGCATATGAAGTATATGATAAAAAGGTAAAAACTAGAATCAATGTACAACAAGTAGAGAGAAATAGGTAAACACGACAATCATAGCATGTGACAACAAGAATATGGTAAAATAAGTAAATCTATATATAACTAAGTGTTTTGAAATACCACGTTCAATATGTGATCAACTAGTGTAATACGGCACATCGTATCGATAGCTATCCACATGAAGAGTACGACACATAGTATCGAAGGATATCCACACGAAAGCACGAAGGGTACGGTTCAATCATACGTGAGTTGTATGATTGGCTATACACACGAATCAAGTATAGTTTGATCACATATCTACTTAGTATTTCTTCTCCCGACTAATACTTATAGATTTAAGTCATGACACGAAGATTCATGGACATGAAAATAACGATAATCATGAGCACAGTAATCATGAAAAACACGATAAGCATGAAACCACAATAATCACGACTATGAATTCATCAAACACTAATCTTGTTTAACAAGCTTGTCAAGAATCAAGTAATGCATATCTAAATCGTGTAATAGAGTAACTATCAAGAGATGAAAGTAATCATATTAAGTACTTACCTCAATTAGTTTGGAGTCAATGTGTGCGACACGAATGTGTCGACACAGAAAGGGGGTCCGAAGCTAACTATCCATATATGAATCCACTAGCTCAATAAGATATCCGCGATGATTCTAGAAGTCATCAAATATTGAATTGATAGAAGCAATCCATAGTTTGGTGAAGTTAAGAATTATCCAATTCTGAATTCGGTCATTGTCTAAAAGCAGCCTCAGACATCCAAAACGGACTCAAATTAGCTAAATGGTCTCCATAAATACTGAAATTTAATCATCATGATAGAGAACCTAACCGAGATTAATAAGAACTTGTTGGATCAAAAAAGTATGCTCTACAGGAAAAGTTATACTGTAAAAAAGTTGTCGAGAAACTATTATTACAATAGGTTGCATTTTTTTTGTTTATTTGAAAAAAAAAAACTATGTCAAGGAACCAAGTTCACACATTCATTTACTCAACCAAATTTTAACAAATCTAACAAAAATTCAGACTAAGATAGAGAACCTTACTGAGAGTAGATCTGAAGTGGTGGATCGACGAAATACCGATCGAGCAAGTAGTAAATTGGATCCAAAGTTCACTGAAAAATTAATTTTTATGACAACATAAGAACATTTATTCGGCTACTTTCATACTCAAATTTCACCAACCAAATCTCATATTTAAATAATGAAAACTTCACAAATCTAAAGTATAACTTACCTACTTTTGATTCAATCACTGAGATCCGAGATTGGCCAAGTGAGTATGTCAGAATTCACTTTCAAAGATGGCTCTCATACACAGATTACAACTGCATATAGAATAATTTAAGAAGAGTGATTCGAGATCAGATTTGATGTATCTACTGATCATTAAATCAAACGAAACTCTAGGAAATGGAAGTTCACATATCCAACTCTCAATAGAAGGAAGTAGATTCGAAATTGATTAAGGAAGCTAGGACTTACTAGTCGACGAAATAAGCTCGAAGAACATAATTCGTTATGGTTGTCATGACGAAAAATTGAGAAGGTTAAAGAAATTTAGCTCGAATGTTTGTAAAAGATGTCTAAGATGTCGGAGACTCTTGGGGACGTCAGGCGTACATCACATGCCCCTTCGACGAGAAGATCGATGCTCAGAGTCGAGCCTCTACAAAGATCTGGTTTTGGTTGGTCGGCTCTGGCCGATCGACTCTCGCTCACTTGGGTGACCGGAGTTGTGGGGATCGGGCCTGCCTGGAAGGTGCTGAAGATCTGTGGGCGGGGTCGAGGGGAAAGGCTGACAGAGATTAGTTGCGGAGGTTGGGGATGGGTCGGATGATAGTTGGGAGAAAAGCAGCTATGGTTAGTATTATATTGAAATGTAAGGGAAGAATAGATAAAGGGATGTATGGGATCAGTAAAGATATAAGGGGTCAAGACTTTGGAGAAAAAATGATTGGTTGATGGTGAATCAGGAAGGGAAGGAGTTTATAAAGATTCCTTGGCTCGTTTCTCAAGTTAGCAGACTTGTTCTTCAAGATCATAATGTGAATTTTATTTGTTTTAATAACCAAGTGATGGATATTTCATATTTCTTATACAAAATTAGTTATTTAGTTAACTAATTATATTCGATTAATTATCCCTTAATTAAGATTATGAATTTTCGTCAAGCTACTTTTTTTAAGTTTTCTAATCGTTACCTAGATAAATTCTCGAAAATTAATTTGATTTATGTTATATAATTCAAATTTAATATTTAAAATATTAGAAATTTATTTAAACGTGAAATCGAATTCTAGGATTACACACGATATACTATGTCTCCCCCTGTTGACCACTAGAGCAAATATTAAAGATAATTTTCCACATGAATTCGAATAAAGCCTACTCCCGGATCTTATATCTCCACACACTAGCTATTTAAGATACAAGCTTGCTAGCATGGTAGGTGTTCTTGTGAGAATAGATTCGACCACTGCTCACAAACAGAGGATGGTGTTTTCGAGTTCTGGTTGAAATTACAGCTTACCGGGATCTACATGAGATGGTACCTATTCTTCTCCCAGATGGTATGATATTTTATTAACCAATATCTTATGAGTGGACTTCTACCATGTGTGTGGCATGTAGATGCATGGGTATATGGAGTAGGATAGTACGGATGCTTCTAGATAAAATCTTCAAGCAGAAGTGCATGAGGTGTTGCAGACAAAGGTGGAGCAGTATAGTGGCTTAGAGAAAATTGTTCAAATAGTCCATTCGGCCATGGTCATCTCACCGGAGATTGGTTGTCATAATGCTACTGGTGGAAATGACAGTCCAAGTGAGGATGATACGAAAGCTGCAGGATCCATGTCAAAGATTCAGATAGTCTATCCGCCTAAGGGTGGTATTATGGATGTGTATACAACCAAGACTTCCTCTCCATATGTTCCTTATGCTTCTTCTAGGAGAGCACCTCCTCATGTAGTGCCTCAGCCTCAAGATGCAGAGACTGCCTCAGGGCATGGAGGGGACATGGAGAAGTTAGATGGAAATTATAAGATGGGATGCATCACTCCCTATATCCTTGAAGAAGATCTAATGTGTGATTCTGCTAGGGACTTGACCATCAATAACAAAAATTAGGTACAACTCATGCAATAGTCGGTAGAGACAACTCCAAGTGTTCGAGCAAGAAGAAAAATTAAGAAGAAATTTGCGAGCATTCGAGTGAGCACCTATAGCTCCAAAGGCAAATGATAGTCATTAAGGGAGTTTGTGAGGTATGAGCATTATAGTTTTGAAAGTGTTGCTGGGTTATAGGAAACCTAAGTCCTGTAATCCATCCTTTTTTAAAGTAATACAATTACCATTTTAATATATTGTCTAGCACCTCTAGCTTAAGTAGCTAAAGTGGGAGTCACCCCCTACCCCCAAGAGGTCTTGGGCTCAAGCCTTGGGGGAATTACTTTAATTTTCAAGTGGCGGAGAATTAAAGTGGACAACCATATGGGAGCTACAAGTAGGGTACGGGCTAGGCTAGTCGGGTTTTGGGCCGTGATATGGCCTTCGGGCCAAGTTGTGGTAGTGTGCCTTGTGCTCCGTACCAATCTTTAGCCGATCTTCCTCGAGATCTATGCTCGTCTCTAACAACGAGATGCCTTTGGGCCTCATGATGCTTTGGTTGTAAGTTGGCCTCGAGGTGCATGTCGTCTCAAGATTTGCATGCCTCGGTGTGAGTGTTGGTCTTGAGCTAAGTGCCTCGGGTCTAGTATCCCTCGATCCGTGTGTTATATCAATTTATGTGCTGCCTTGTGTAGTATGACGCCTTGCTCCATGCGTTGCCTAGGGCAATACGATATCTCGATTTGCATGTTGCCTCATTTTTCGTGTCCTTCGGCATTTGTGTCGTTCCTTTTTTTGTGTTGTATCGATTTGTATACGTATCAATAAATATGCCTTGGGCATTTACATGTCACCTTGAATCTTATGCTGCCTCGATTTGTGTGCACGACTAAATTTATATATCGAATTGATTCACGTGCCACTTTGAAATTCGTACTTCCTTAAACTTTGTACGTGTCTCGATTTGTGTGTACGTCTTATTAGAGACCTTAGTAAGCCTAGGGTATAGGCTTAGTACTATTATTGTTTGAAATTCCCAGATTTGGAAATATGTGCGAATATTTCGTGGAATGAGGCAAACATTGAAGTTATCAGTATATAATTTTTATCTAATTTCCTAAATGCCCAAAACCTGAAACCTCTCATTATTCTAATAGGCCCTAGTAATCACGTGTTGGGGTAGCATAACATCTAGTAGTGCCAATCATGATCTTGATAAACATGATATACAATAGATTAAAAAAATTATCGGTGATGTTAAATACATGATTGATTTCTTATTTACCCTTGTTCTTGATCCAACTATATTGTATCAGCATAACCTATAGGGTACTAACATTGTTATTAGCATCGAGGTGCCCTTGTTCTCGTAGCACTGATGTGTGCCATCGTCATGTTATTATTATTATTTATTATATCATGTTTCTATGTGGTATTATACCAATTCCAATGCCTCTTACGAACTTTAAATGTGACTAGTAAATTCACCAAAATTATTTTTTCCTTCTAATATTGTTAAAAATAGTTTAAATATTTGTGAATAAAATTTGTTATATATATAGATATGTTTATTAAAAAAATTAGATATAAAAAAACTCTAATATTATTAAAAAAATAGCTAATAATTTATATTATATTAAAATAGTTTAAATATGATTTGAATATATTTAGATTAAAATTTGTTATATATATAATTGTAGAACTTTGAATATATGTTTAGATATAAAAAATTAGTTTAAGTATAAGTTAAATATTAAATATATTTTTATTTAGATTTGTTATATATATGTTTACATGAATTTTGATATATTTTTAGGTAATTACAATGATTTTAAGATGCTTCTACGTCCGAAAACATACGTGATTAGTTAGAATTTTTTTAGAATTTTTTTAATTATTAATTACATGAGGACTTACAAACGACTTAGACTGCTCACTTTTGAGCCATTTTCAAGCCTCATTATAAGAGTAGAGATATGGGTGATCTTTTGTTTTAGCTATAAGTACATATAGACTAGCAATATTGATGTAAGCCTAACTCTTTGGTGTTATTCAATTTCTCATCTAATGCATTAGCAGGTTTTTTTCCCATTTATTTTTCCAATAAATGTAATGTAAATACTACTGATATATCATATACTTGTTTTATAAGTCATTTAGCATTTATGTTGATGAGGGTAAAATGATTTCTATATGTTAGTCAGTGATGTAATTAAAAACTAAACAAATTTCCAACTTGTTCTAGTCCATGATTAGACTTGATAGTGATTTGATTTTTTTTTTTTGATTTTTTTTTGTGATTTGAATTCTATATTATTTGTACCATTAAAGTTGAATTCATATAATATGGAGAGATCATAGACTTGTTTGAGGTCACATTTATCATTTCTGATTTTGAACAAGTGTGACAAAGCTGGAGGACTAGGCAATATTTTTTAACTTATAATAGAGCCTTATTATTTTTGATGGTAAATTTTTTAATATTGCTTGCAGTGGTCTGGGCAAGCATAGGAATTATATCCTATAGTAATAAATGTTGGTATTTTCCACTTGACTTTGGGAGTTTTAGTCCTACATTGGAAAACCACCAATGTGTATATCTCAATATATAATTATACTTAGTATTGGTATATGTACATGAGGCGGAGGCCCATGTGGGTTAACTTTTTCTAGAGGGTTTAAGTGTGAACTCCATTTTGACAATCTTTGTTTTGTCACCACCTTTGGAAAGTTTTTCTTAGGAGCTAAGCCCCGCGACTCAGACTCGGACTCGGACTCGGGCTCGTGCTCAAGGGCACAAAGTGGTGCTTTGTTGGCGCACTTTGCACTTAGCATCGTCGCATAGCGCTCGTGCGCTCCTTTTATGTGCGAGTTCCATGCACGGTTGCTTTCTCGTACGTCAGCATCGTCGCATGGCGCTTGTGCGCTCCTTTTATGCGCTAGTTCTATGCACGGTTGCTTGCTCGGGCATATGCTTCGTGGGGCCATGTGGCCTGGAGCGCATGCGGCCAGGGGCCATGCGGTCAGGTGCCCATGCGGCCAAGGGCCATGCGGTTAGGTGCTCATGCGACCAGTAGCACATACAGCTCGGTGCCCATGCGGCCAAGGGCCATGCGATCAGGTGCTCATGCGGCCAGGAGCGCATACGGCTCGGTGCCCATGCGGCCTGTGGAGAGTCTGACGTAGAGGGGACATGGCCTGCTTTCAGAGTTTGGCGGCGTTGTCTGCCTCGTACAGTACAACGTGTCAGGCGGCGCGAGCAGCTGCTTTCGGCGTTTGGCGACGTTGTTTGCCTCGTGTAGTGTAATGTGACTTGTGACGCCGACGGCTTTGACACCAGTATTTGGGGAATCTGGTTGGTCAGCGCTTATGTGGCCTGAAGTTTCCTTAGGCCGCATATGTGCTGTTTTCTTCTATTTATATATAGAGGACCTCCTCTTTCATTTGGAGAGAGAAAACACAGATGGAAAACCGAGAACACTAGATCATATGCAACCCAGAGTGTCTCCCTCTCACATAGTATTTTTGAGTGTTTTCGAAGGTGACTTTGAGCGTTACAGAAGTTCTTTTGTGAACTTGCTGGTTCCTGGAGGAAGATCGTCTGTACGGCGAATCTTGCTTTGAGCAACAGTAGTTTTGACCACCCCAGCAAGGAGCTTCTCTTCAGTTTTTTTTGCTTTATTCTTTCTCATTGTAGCATCTGCGAACGTAAAGAGAAGAACGTTTTACTTGTTGCTTGTTGTAATATTTATTTTGTTCGGAGCCAATTTGTAACCTGTTCTTTGTTCGTGCTTCGTTGGAATCGAGAAATATCATATGAGGAACTCTTGTGTGAATATCTGATCTTGACGACAACTTTGGTTCCAGTAGAGAACGGACCTTCGGATATCGCTAGCAACTCTGCTATGGCCCGCGTTCTACTATCTTTGATCTGTCTCGGGACCAACAATCTCAAAGCAAGATCCGAAGAAAGATGTAGAACATCCGATCAAATCTTCTCGGCAACAAGTTTTCACAAACTTGAGAAGATTGACGGGATACACTTCGAACATTTGGATGAGAGATTGGATTATAGTCATATTTTATCTCATTTGGTTAAATTGCATTTTCAATATGTTTCTTGGACTAATATGTTAGAAACGTCAATTTGAGCCACGAAATGATTGACATGCTTGGAAAAACGTCCATTCGAGATGAAAACTATTTGGTTTGTTCTGAAACCAAATAAAGTTATAGATGAAATGTAAATATAATTCAAACGGAGTTTTCATGTATGAACTAACCATTGTAACTACCAAAACCTGACATGATTCAAAATCGACATATTCAAATCATCGAAACTGCCAAAGCCAATAGGTATCGAAAATTATATTTTGGTCCCAGAAACATTTGAAAATTAGTAGTTTGGATCTTGAAGATGTCCAGCTTTAGGTTTAAGTCATAAGATGACGGTTGGCCCGTGTTGACCAATAAATAAATATTTTAGGTTTAATTAAAGTTAGGGTTCCATAAATTTTCTTGTCATTCTTATGCTCTGACTAAATTTATTTATTAACAGATTTTTGATTTTCAATATGGATCAACCATCTCATTATCCAAACCTTAAGCTAGACATCTTCGGAATACAAATACTAATTTTCAAAAGTACTAATTTTTTAATATTTTTTGGACCAAATCTAATTAAGTAATTAACCATAAGTTTTTGACACTCGGGAATTTTAATTAGAATACATGGGTTAATAGTACTAACCGTCCAACCTACCAGTTAAGACGTGGGTCTTCCATGGTGAAGGTCACGGAATCGAATTCCACTTTCCTCTCCTCCCGTGGGTGCCTAGACATGAATGATAGGGGGCACATAAAGTACATATTAAAAAAAAGAAAAAAGAAAAAAGAAAAAAGAAGAATACACAGGTTAACGGGTAATCCGTTAAGAGTACCGAAGTTAAAACCCTAAACCTCCTCTCTCTCTCTCTCTCTCTCTCTCTCTCTCTCCTCTTCCTTCACTGTCTCGAGCGAAAGACTTTCTAGCAAGATGCTGAGAGCCCTAAGAACCCTAATCCCCACCACCAAAACCCTAACCCCTCCCTACTCCCTCCTCCGGCGATCTCCGGTGAGCGGCACGGCCAAGGGGAAGTCCAAGATCAAGGGCGGACAGGCCCTCAAGCGATCCATCATCCCCAAGAAGAAGCCGGCTGGCGGCGGCGGCGGAGGCCGGGCCCGCCACGAGGCCGTGGAGCGGATGGTCCGCACTGCAGAGGCCTGCCTCAGCGCCCCCACCCCTGTGCGCCACCTCTCCGCCAACGACCTCTACCGCGAGGCCGAGCGCGAGAAGCTCGGCCTCGTCTCGAAAGAGCGCCAGCGCGAGCTCGACATGTCCAAGAAGAAGACGGACCCCGATCCCGTCGTCATGGGCACCCCGGGGCTCGACTACATCAGCTTGGGGCTCGTCGATGCCGACAAGATCCCCAAGTACGAGCTGACGGTGGAGGACGGGAGGCGGCTGGCGAAGGAGTACAGCAGGGTGCTGATGAGGAAGCACCGGGCGAGGCAGGTTGCGGAGTCGACGCTGCTGAGGCTGAAGAAGGAGGCGATTGCGGCGCTGCCGGAGAAGCTCAGGGAGGTGGCGAAGGTGCCGGACCTGACGCCGTTCCCTGCCAACCGGTACATGGCGACACTGACCCCGCCGATCGAGGGCTACATCGACAGGGTCAGGGAGGCCGCCGCCAAGTACTCCATGAAGGAGAGGAGATGAGTTGAAGGTGATGGGAGTCTGTTCTGTTGAGGTTAGGGTTTTTTTCTTCTTCCCTGTTCTGTGTTTGCATAAATGATGGAAGTTGATGAATGTTGGCTGAACTTTGTTACTTTTGTTGCCTAATTTCTGGAAAATATCGTCTTTGATGAGATTAGCACTGTAATGAAAATTGCATTGTTGTGAAAATTGGTATTGGGGTATCATAAGTAGAGAAAATTATCAGAAGATAAAACGTACGAGTTCAAACTATTTATGATAAAAAAAAGGGTGCGTTTAGTACGCATATTTTCTTATTCCTTGGAAAATTTACGGTGGAAAACCTATTACCATGTTTGGTTTCGGTTATAAAATTTATTACCAGAATTTTGAATATCCTTGAAAACAATATTCCCATCAATCATGGAAACCTATTACACCCAAAATAGGTGGATATATATCAATTTCCCATGGGATTAAATCGGGTTAGCTCAAGTTCGTGTCCGAGTTCGGCCGAGTCCAGGTTCGGGTTGGATTGGGTCCGTGTCAGTAACTTCAGGTCAGGTCAGAGTCAGCTTTGGTCAGGTTCGAGTCAATTCGGATTGGTCAGGTCCAGTAGGGTTCTGGATATGGTTGTGTTTTGGTCATAATCACTTGTGTTCAAGTCAAGTCTGTAAAAATTAATTTTTAAGTATACAAATTATAATGTCAATAGGATTTGAACCATGTTCTTTTGAATATCAGTCTATCTTAGTCAACTATGCTAGAAGAAGTTATAGACAGAGTAACAACTATTAAATATATTTAATCATCAATCAGAAATGTTATATTTTTATACAAATTATATATTTTGGGAAATATTTATATATTCATCAAACATGGGAATATAATCTCATAAATTTTTTGAGGGGTTTTGATTCCCGGGAGTATAGAATTTTCGGCTATATATCATTCCGCCTACCAAATGCAACCTAAGAGCGATAAGTTTACTTGATTGTCCAGTTCTCCTCAATCACCCACCCCTGCATCTATGATAATTAGGCTAAGCGCAGTGCATGCGGGCCAAGATTTTGTCATGGCCAAGTTGTCGTAGAAACAAGGGTGGGAGAGTGTAAATGATTGTGGGGCAGGCAACGAAGCGAAGTATTTCTCTTTAACTACATTGGTACTTATGCTGTGGCTGCTAATATTAAAATGGGTTTGTCTTGATGACATCATTGTCGTGGTGAACTACTAGAATGTGTATTTTATTCACTATAAAGTTTATTGGACGCTGTCCATAAAGAACAAAACTATTCTTTTCGTGGGGAGCTTCTTACTGCAGTGATCACTACAATGGGATTGTTCTTGAAATGGGCATCAATCTCCATGATTAAGATATCAAAATATTTATTTATGGCTTTTTTGTATGCTAGGAAGCATGTACACTTCAAAAATCAGTACCTCATCATGTATGGCTTCGACACGACAAAGGATCTCTAAAATATACTAGGAGACCCCAAAATTGACGCAGTAGCCGTATCCGTACCCGAATCGTTGTCTGTATTTTGTTGTTTCATATTTGTGTTTGTGCAACATAATTTTGTTACTTTTGTAGGAATTTTTGTTTTCCAACTTATACAAAAAAATTCTCTTTGACGAGATTGTAATTTGGGATGAAATTGAGTTATTTGTGCAATGCGATGTTTGGTAGAGTTTGAAATTTGTCATTCACAATTATGTTGTGAAAAGTTTGATATTGTGATATCATTAGTAGATAAATTATCATACACAAAATATTTGAGTTTAGAAATACGAGGAGGTATAAGACTAAATTGCTACCTTTTGTATGGATGCTAACAGAGGGTTGTGTTGGTGAATTACTAGCATGTGCATTTTATTTTCTAGAAAATTTGTCACCTTTCTTGGGCACACTCAAGCTTTTGAAAAGCGCTAGGCACTAGTCGGGCGGGTACTCGCTACCTAGCCTGCCTAGGCGGCCGCCTAGATGTAGGTGGTTCAAAAATATTGAAAAAATTCAAAAAACCTAATGAAAATTGCATAAAAAGTCCATAAAATCCTATAACATGCATAGTCGGACGTTGGGGGACTAGGCGGATGCTTAGGCGGGCATCGGGCGGACACCATCCGCCTAGCGCGGCAGCGCCTAGGCGGTCGCCTTTTAGAATAGTGGGCACAAAGTCAATAAAGAACAAAAAGTGATAGCAGGAACCATGCTTGGTGGTCATTGGCATGCTAGCTTCACTTATTGCAGGCATACTCCAAAAACTGATGTCATGACCTGGTCATCTTGGACATGTATCAGTCATGATGCAAACATTACAAATACCCTAGTACCAACCATAGTCGGTGCCATGCCGCGGTTGCTGTCTCCATCGCCTGTTGTGTCATATTCGTTCCCGTCCAACATAAGTTCACTTTGATGTTGGTCCGATTCAAGCTAATTAGCATTGGAATTTCCAGTTCTGAGTCCTGTACATCCAGTGAAAACAATTTACGGTGGCAAGTATGAAACACATAACAAGCAAACATGTAGTAATTGCAAGAATAATTTTTAGAAATGCAAGAAACATGCTTGTTATATGTTGCAATATTTGCTAGCTATGAGTTTTAAATCCAATTATTCTGGTAGACTTGATTTAGATCAAATTTCTTCGTATACTTGATTAAAGGTAAACTAAACTCTCGGATCCCAACCCACCAACCCACTAAGATATTCAACACTATCCCATACTGGAAGGGAATCCTGAAAGTCGAACTGCTTGGTAGGAAAATAGAACCACAAAGGGATGATATTCTGTATATAATAAGTGTTAGAAAAGTTGTCCTTTTTGGGTGCACCTATTTAAATTGTTATATCTGTTACGTTAACAACAATACAACTTAACTTTGGTTATATATCTGAAGCACTTTTCTCTCAAACCTTTTAGATACTCATAATAAAACATTGTATAAAGTGGAATATGTTATCAGTAAACACATAAACCTTGTGATAGGCCCCGATCCGATCTCGACCGTTACCGATACCGACCGATACCTGCTTTTGGAGGTCTCTTTCCCAGTCAATTCGGTAGAGAAAATTGAATGAAAAAGACCAATAGCAAGGGTGTAAAAGTATAGCAAGGGTGTAAAAGCATGTAAATGAAGAGAATTTATTTATCAAAGGTAAAACCAATTAGTAAGTGTGCTATTAAGAATCAACACATAAAATACTTAAAATTATGCCCTAATGTATAAAATATGAACTTTGATGAATTGATCATGAGAAGGCCAAATGACAATGAGAAGTAATAAACAAAAAAATGTAGAAGCAGATTAACGTTACACAAGCTTACCATATATGGTCTTTTTATTACAGTCCAGTTCAGCTTGAGTTTTGGCTTATTTATATCAAACTTAAGCTTCCTAGCCTAATTGAATGAGCTAAATATACTACTGTCTTGGACTCAATGTGAGCTGAGTTGCCCATTAGCCACTTGCACAAATTTATGGTGCAACATGCATGCCTCATTTCATCTTCTTGCTTTAACATGCTCAAATATATAGTTGAATTGCTCATTAGCCACTTGCTCTAGTTTTATAGCCGTTTTCTTAAATTTTCAGTCTTGTCCCAGAAGGCATGATTACAATAACAACAATCTTGAAGTACATCTCTACTTTCCCTTTATTTTGATATCGTCCATCTCATCTTTCCTTTGTATATTAGATGCAAGATGAATGAAATTATTTCACTAGGGTAGTTGGTTGTCTACTTCTTCCATGGATTCTCTTCTCATTTCTTTCCAGATAATTGCAATCTATACTTAGCCTACTGGGTTATGCGATAAACTTTGATCTCTCTCTCTCTTATAAGAGGATTAAGAAATAAATCGATAATTAAGACCTATTACACACGTTAGTCACACCGATGTATCGAAATTCAATAAATTATTATGTGAATATAATTCAAACTTGAGACAAGTTATACATTCTATTATTCTGAATGCTCGAAAATTTATTGCAAATCTGTGTTATGGGGTATCCTTGTTGCCTTGTTGTCCTATCTTTTGAGGACATACCATCTTTGAGTTTTCTTCAGCATGCTCTGATGCTTCACATTGTTATGAATGTCCTTACCTTTTACGAACAAAATATATACAAAATACACACAGTATGAATGTGCATGTAACATTTTGGTGACTGTAGGATTTGATTTGTGTGAGATTCATGTCAAAACTTGGAATCTTGCTTCTTAGGCTTGACAACATTTTAAGGTTGAGGTTTTTTCTTGTTGTACTTGATATTGTTGTTATTTCTCTCATATGTTATGTTCTCTGACCAACTTTTCTGCATCAGGTATCCTTTGCTAATTTTGGCTTTACTTTCACACACTCAATGTTTATTGGCTCCCCCAATCTTGTCTTAGTGCTTTTTTTTATGCTAGTTTAGCCTTTAGCCACATACTTTCTATAGGACCTCTGTTTCATTTATTTTCAGAAGAATTTCACTCTATACTTCCATGACTTCCAGTAGTATATTTCTAGTCGCTTATTCTTGATATCAAGAACTTTCCTCCCCCCAGAATTAAGATGGACTCACTCCTATTGCCCCACATATAGTACAGCCTTTATCCCAAATGTTTGGGTTTGAATTTTCTTCTTCCATTCGCCTCTGTTAAGGGTCATGTCCTACACTAACAAAACCATATTCTTCTTCAACACTTCAAACCATGTTCGTCTAGGCCTACCTCTAGTACTTGCACAGCTTCATTAACTAATATATTGTTGCTCCTCCTTACGAGAGCGATCCTCCTTACGAGAGCATCTTTCGTCGCTCCTTCCTCAAGCCACTAATCCACTCAGAGATCCAACAGTCCAGCCCAACCCAATATGGGAAAAAAGGAAATACTAAAAGGTAAAAGTGCTAGCTAGGAACATAGAAGCAGATTGTAGCTATAGAGGAAGGGCGATAAATTATAAGTGTTAGGAACATAAAGATTATTTATGGATGTACCCTTTTAAGCTGTTATATCTGGGATGGCAACAGGAAAGCAACATACTCTGGTTGTAGAACTGAAACATTTTCTCTCCACCCTGTTGGATACTCGCAACAGACATTAAATGGAACTTAATATGTTATCTCTAAACAGATAAATCTTGTGATAGTTAGTGATTTAATAACCAATGCCTTTGTTCGCCTTTGCCTCTCTTTACATAGAATGAGATTTAAATTTTTGCGAACACAATTGTCATCTTAGTAGCTTTTTCCCCTAGCACACTTGGTGCCTCTAAAAGTCACTGGAGCTGCAAGAGTGATAATGACAGTAAAGGTTTTGTTATTTAGGATAAACCATTTAGCAAAATAATGAGATTGATTGAGATCTTGTAAGATTAATGTTGGATGCTTGACATGGAGCACGATTCTGTACTACTGTGCACACATGGGATATCCATAAAAGTAAAGGGGGGATTTTGTAGGAGCGTTATAAAATGGTCCATGCTTTATGACATGTTTAGAAAATACAATAAAAGTAAAGACTAAAGTGAGAAGGCTGAATTGATGACTGCAAAACAAGAAAAGGCAGCATAAGCAGTGCATCTGCAAGAAGTTAAGGCTTAATGGATACCTGCATTTGAGAACATGATGGATTAAGACAATTTAGATGACTTGGACATGTCAGTGACTCAGTTGGGACCAGAGGATGCACCTGTTAGGAGTAAGAGTAATATGATTATACTAAGATATCCTAGACGTGAACTCAAACCAAGATAGATTTGATTGGAGCTGAACAAGTGTATGCTAGTCATGTAGCCACATGTATATCAAGGTTAATAGGATATGGTCCTGAATTTGTATAACAAGGACATTCTGTCATGTCCATGTCTGTATCAGATACTAATTGGAAACATGCTTCTTAGACGTGTATAAATTTTCACAATTGTTTTTTCTTAGATTTAGTACATGGGATCTCATTTGCTTGTTTTGCTCTTTTGACTAATAGAGTCATTGAGATGGAGACAACCCCATGGAAAGTTTGTAGCATTTTATCTATTTGTGTAGCTTTCCCTAGTCTATGGGAAGTTAGGAACATCTTGCTCATTGGTTTCATGAGCTTAAAATTCCGTAACCAAACAGGTAGATCTATGATCCAACCTACCAATTAGCCTCTTCGGTTTTACGGTAGTCTAAGAAGTACGAACACTCCAAAACTCATGATGTCTCATATCGTGTCGGACACACGTATCACACACCAGGGACACTCCGAAATACACTAGGACATACCAAACTAGGTGCCAAATCCGTGTCGCTGTACCTGAGATGTGTTGTGTTGAATTCGTGTCCATGCAACATAGATGGTAGTCCTCTCTTGCTCATAGCTACCTTGATTTTGGTTATAATGAGGATGGATTGATGTCAGGTTCACAGCCCGTCATAAAAGTGTAAATTGTTTCTTGGAGCTTTCTCATGCTTCATAGCCGTTCTAAAGGTAGAATGCTTGTGTGATGGTGACGATGATGACAATTTCAATTTAAGACCTCTTTGACGATTGGTGTCTACTTCAATGACGCAATTGTGACACATTAAGATACCCCTTTGTATGCTAAAATTCCGTGACCAAACAGGTAGATCTATGATCTAACCTACCAATTAGCCTCTTCGGTTTAAAGGTAGTCTAAGAAGCACGAACACTCCAAAACTCATGATGTCTCATATCGTGTCGGACACCGTATCACATACTAGGGACACTCCGAAATACACTAGGACATACCAAACTAGGTGCCAAATCTGTGTCGCTGTACCTGAAATGTGTTGTGTTGAATCCGTGTCCATGCAACATAGATGGTAGTCCTCTCTTGCTCATAGCTACCTTGATTTTGGTTATGATGAGGATGGATTGATGTCAGGTTCACAGCCCGTCATAAAAGTGTAAATTGTTTCTTGGAGCTTTCTCATGCTTCATAGCCGTTCTAAAGGTAGAATGCTTGTGTGATGGTGACGATGATGACAATTTCAATTTAAGACCTCTTTGACGATTGGTGTCTACTTCAATGACGCAATTGTGACACATTAAGATACTCCTTTGTATGCTAAAATTCCGTGACCAAACAGGTAGATCTATGATCTAACCTACCAATTAGCCTCTTCGGTTTTACGGTAGTCTAAGAAGCACGAACACTCAAAAACTCATGATGTCTCATATCGTGTCGGACACATATCACACATACCAGGGACACTCCGAAATACACTAGGACATACCAAACTAGGTGCCAAATCCGTGTCGCTGTACCTGAAATGTGTTGTGTCGAATTCGGGTCCATGCAACATAGATGGTAGTCCTCTCTTGATCATAGCTACCTTGATTTTGGTTATGGTGAGGATGGATTGATGTCAGGTTCACAGCCCGTCATAAAAGTGTAAATTGTTTCTTGGAGCTTTCTCATGCTTCATAGCCGTTCTAAAGGTAGAATGCTTGTGTGATGGTGATGGTGACGATGATGACAATTTCAATTTAAGACACCTCTTTGATGATTGGTGTCTACTTCAATGACGCAATTGTGACACATTAAGATACTCCTTTGTATGCGTTGGATAAAATTGAGGTAGTATGTTTCTTGTTTGTAGAATAGACTAATTTTTAATAGAAAGGCCTAAAGAGTTAAATATTTCCTTACATGAGATACTATAGGTTACACAGTGATAAGATTAGAAAATGAAGGCAGTATTGCACATGAAAGCCACAACAGTATGTTATTACATTTTTGATTTAATAGTTTATTTAAGAACCAATATATTGTAGTGCAATGTACTATAATTTCTTGATTTATTATTACCACACATATACTTACTTTTGCTATGTTGCTTTAGTCTGTGATCAGATAGATTTCTGCAGGTGGTGTTTATTCCTAGATCACCATGTTTGGATTATTACTTTTTCTGTGGGTGGTGTTTATTCCTTGATCACCATGTTTGGATTATTACTTTGTTCCGTTATCCTACTTGTGTCACATCAAGGTCTGGTGTCAACATAGTGGTGAATGGAGATAGAAAGATTCATTTTATCTGAGTGATTTGGAATAAAGGGATCTTGTTGTCTGGTTGTTTTTCTTGTCCAAGTGTGCAATAGTCACTCATCAAGTACACTTTTGAGCTTTTTGGCATTAGCTCTTCCAAAAGCTCTATTTTCCAAGTGGTTTCCATCATCTTACTTCTGATTTGCTCTTCAGGGCTAGTTGGACTGCATGAGCATGCCCTGTTTGAATCTTAAGTTTAACAAGCAGACCTTTTGCTTGAGGTTGACAAATTATTAATTTTTGGCTTGAAGCAAGAGGTTACCACTTACCAGTAGGTTGTCAAATCAGCAAGGGCTTCAGGCTTGTTAAAGTTTGTGTTATCTTGGAGATCAAAGTAACATTTGCTAAGATCTTTCTTCCAAACGCCATAAAACCTACTTGACATCAAGGTTCTAAACGACGGTAGGTGGGTGCGGCGGAGAGAGTCCACCTACCGTCTAGGCCGTCTAGGCGTTTGATTCATTTTTGGACTTTTTTTTTACTATTTTATCACTATTTTTTTTTCATAATATGCATAGTTTAGGGGTGTTTCATGCATAACTAAGTTGTAAAACAAAGATTTATGAAAATGTCCATAATGTTTGCAAAACTTTTTGGCCAAAACATCTTGTTAGGTATTTTTCCGCCTAGGCGCCCGCCTACGCCGCCTCACCTCCGCCAAATCTCCGTTGGCTTTCTGTTCCACCGTCTATTGCAAAAAGCGGTGCAGAGAGAGACCGCTTACCGCCTAGACGGCCGCCTCAACCGCCATTTAGAACGCTGCTTGAAAGTTATCCTAATATTATTTCTAACTTTCAATCAAATTACATGGATAATATCATAATCTATGAACGTTGGTCATGAGAATTCAGAATGACAATGTGTAGTAGTAGTAACCAAGAAACAAGTAGAACCGGAGTCATCATGAATTCCGTATTTACCCTTTGCAAACTTATGACAAATGGTCTTTGTATGTTACAGTTGCAGTATGTAGCTTGTTTGCAAATCAAACTTAAACTATGTAGCCTAATTAAATGAGCTAGATGTGCTATAAGTCAAGGTGAATTGAGTTGCACATTTGCCACTCATTTATAGTACAACATGCGCACCTCATATCACATGTTGTCCTTATGTTTCAGTTATCTTCCTGAAGGCATGATTGCAACAACAATCTTGGACGAAAGCACCCTAGGAGGGGGGTGGGGGTTGGAATATGGTCTAATTAAATAACAAGCACAATTATGATGGCTAATAGGCCATTTAAAACTTAGTGCTAGAAATAAGAGACGAGAATATTGACACCCGATGTATCCTGATATCCTCCGTGAGGCACTCCAGTCCCGGAACTCTCTCCAGCTTTAATTCTACTATTATATCAAATAGTTACAACACGAGATTTAATTTGAAGGCTCGTCGACTTCATACACACGAGCTTTGATCCGAGTCTCGTCGACTCCTACACAAGCTTTGATACGAAGGCTTGCGGATTTTAACCTCTTACAAGAAAGATTTTGATCTTCTCACAACAATTTGAAGATCGAACTTTACAACTCAATACAACTCTATCTCAGTATGATTTGGCAAGTGATAGCTATTTTATGTAGAGATGTTTGTCTTCTAAAAGATAAAAAGTTAAGGTTTCAAGAAGTAGAAGTAATCAATAAAAGAATGCACTTGGGTTTTAAATAGCAAGTGTTAAGGTTGTGAAAAGTTCTAGGCGCTAGTCGGGCGAGCACCCGCCGCCTAGCGCCTAGTCCGCCTAGGCGGACACCCAGACGTAGGCGGTTCACAAAAATATATATATATTTTCAAAAAACCTAATAAAAATTGCATAAAAAGTTCGTAAAACCCCATAACATGCATAGTAGGGCGTCAGGAGGACTGGGCGGGCACCTAGGCGGGCATCGGACGGACACCAGTCGCCTAGCGCCTAGGAGCCGACTAGGCGGCCGCCTTTTAGAATAGTGGCAAGTGTGAAACAGCCCAAAAACTACTGTACATGTGGTATACCGCTTTGCATAGAAACAATCATAAACAATTAGTTTTATAGCCGTTGAAGTGTATTTAATGCTTCTGAACGGTATACCGTCGGTATGCCATTTTTGTCAAGCCAAACTTGTTGTGACAATAGGCGGTATACTGCGGTATACTGAGTGAATAGAGTTAAGGCAATAATCAATAATAAAAATAATGTAATTCACTAACTAAAAATTTAGCAAAGAAGTAAAGAAAAGTTGCAAGAGTTAAGAAGTCACAAACGCAAACACCGCGATGTATTCTGGTATCCTTCATGGAAGGCGGTCCAGTCCCGGAAACTCTTATCCAGTGTTAATCCACTATTTGGACAAATAGCATACACCACATGCTTTGATCCGAAGGGCACGCCGACTTCTCACAACCATGTGTTTTGAAGGGCACACCGACTTCAACACTTGAAATGGAAGACGAACTTGGATTTCCAAGCTTTACAACTTGACGGAGACTTCTAACCGAGATCGTACTTGGCACTTAGAAGGCTTGAGGAGTCGCTCTTGGTGATGAAGAAGGTTTATAGTTCAGAATGTATATAGGTTTGCAAGTGAGATGATTGAAATTGTATGAAATACATGGGTATTTATAGGCTAGCAGGGGGACCGAGTTCGGGAGAGTTCGGTCCTCCAACGTTCAAAAATTCGAACATTGGCACTCTATTCTCCTGGAGGAACGAGTCAAATCAAGAACTGTCAAAACTGGGTCACATGGGCCCGAGTTCGGCCAAGGGCAGAATCGGCCCGAGTTCGGTCTGTATAGGCTAGTTTTGGTTCTGGAAAAATGAGATAGAGTTCTGGGTGAGTTATGTCTATTTGCTTGTGTGGGTTTGGGTCTAGTTTTGAACTGGACTAGGTTTGGATTTGGTTGAGCTTTCTAATTGTCAGTGCGACTCAATTTACACGTCATATCAATAAAGATAGAAATACAAAATAAAATATAAAATTGAGCAGTAGCTTGACGATGACAGTATCCAGCGTTTTGCTTGGCTTGTCTTCTTCATTTGTATGAAGACTTTTTTCCTTGACGACAGCTGTCCAAAGATAAACAGATTATGAAATCTGTATACCTTTCGGGGGGCGTTGTCCTCTCGACTCCCGTCCGTTGACCGGGCAGCGGAACTCCCGAGTGCGAGGTCCCGGAGATGTCGTAAGCGGTTCAGAGAAATCTTCTGGTATAACACCGTTTTTGGCTCATGATGATTTCTTTATTGCATATGTCCATGTTTGATCTTGCTTTTCTGCAAATAATATGTTAGACAAACAAAGCAATATGCGTAGTAATAAGTGTATTTAATGCACAATAGGACATTGCTAAGTCTAAGTATCAACATTATAGATATTGCATGACTATTTAGTGATATTATAATGTTAAACATAATCGATTAGCTATATTCAAAAACTTAACTTAATCATTGGGCTAACAGTTTGATACCCCAGATTCCGACTTTTGGATTTTTGGCTGGTTTTTGGTTTTAGCTATCATTTGCCTTTCCCTTTTGAGTTACAAATAAAGCTAAGAACTCAAAATAAAGAAATATTATAGTGAGCACGTTGTCTTGATAATTTGACTTCTTCCTTTATTTGAATGATAATTTTTTTCATTGACGACAGTTGTCCAAAGATAATCATATCTGACAATCTGTATACCTTCGATTCAGAGAAATTTTGTAGGCAAACGTCGTCTTTGGTCCATCATGATTTTTTTATTGCATATGTTCATGAATGATCTTTCTTATTGCTTTTCTGCAAATACATGTTAGACGAACAAAGCAATAGATATAATAGCAAGTATGATATCATTAGTGCATATTAGGACTATGCAAAGTTTACGTATAAATACTAGAATGATTGTATGATCATTGGTGATATTATAATACTATAACTTAATCGATTAAT